>OZ038487.1:4073374-4525761 GCA_964036315.1 Acanthosepion esculentum | reverse complement strand
GACGTTCTTCGTGCATTCGCCTTTCTCGGTTCCGGCTTTTCTCGTTACTCTCATCCTCTTTGTGCAGATCTCGAAAGCTTTTTATTTCTCGATTGATTATTTCTTTTTTCTCTTCTTCTAATTCCATGTCATCAAGTCCCTTGTCAGCTTGAACTTTTTCTTCTTTGACTTTTTTCTGGCTTTGTTTTGCCTCTTTTTCCTGGTCGACAGGAGGTTCCTTTGACAATTCATCTGCGTATTCTCTCATAATTGCTTCTAAACCAGCTTTGGTAACTTGATCCTCTCGGACTGTGATCTGGTCCAAATGGTTACTGGATTCAGAGACAGGTGTGGCAGACTCGTTTTTCTCTTTCTCATCCTTGGATGTTTTGTCTTCGGCTTGATCTTTGTTTTCTTCTTCATCAGCTTTAACTTTTTCTGTTTCAGGTTTTGGTTTCTGGACATCATCTTTCTTTTTTGCTTTGTATTCATCAAGTAAAGTTTTTGTTTTTGCATCTACCTTAACAACCAGTTTCCTGTCAATGATCTCCCATTCATTTAACAGACGGATACAACGCAGTGTGGATTCCGGATCCTCATATTCACAAAATCCAAAGGCTTGTAATTTGCCTGATGCACCTTGTACCCTTTTCCAGCTAAGAATATTGCCACAACGTTGAAGCATTTCGCGTATCATCGTGTCTGGCGCTCGCTCACTTATATTCCCAACAAACACCGTGGTCACGGGCGGTTTCTCTTCTTTTTTTCCGGAGTCAGTTTTTGGAATCTCCTGGGGGATGAGTTTCTTATGGTTGTTGTGATGGTGATGATGGTGGTGGGAATGTCGTTGGTTCGAATTATTAGCAGAAGAAGAGCCTGTGTGAAGGATGATATTAGTGTTGTTACTATTAGTAGATGAAGAGGTGGCGGCGGCGGCGGCAGCAGCCGAGGAGGCGGCCGTGGCTGCCGCTACAGCCACCGCGGCAGGTGAACTGGACGTAATTATCGGTCTCATAACCGAAGTAGGAGGGATCATGCTCACTCCCATAGGTACCATACCCATTGGAGTGAACGTGTAGCCCTGAGTCATCATACCGGGGGCCATAGGAGGTAGCCCCATCGGTGGACCGGGTGGAAAGGACATACTGAGAATAATTTGCTAGAAAGAAGCTGAAAGAGAAAGAAAGAAAGAGAAGCGAGCCGAGTCCGTTCGATACGTGCCGTGATCACAACTGTACACAGCACACAACGACGGTGACGGTAATCATCTGGAGAGAAGGGTTGGGGGAAAAACTGTCCTCCCTCCTCGTTGTTGTTGTTGTTGGCAGTAGTACTCACAATGAACGCCGTCGTTAAAGTGTTTAAGCCTTTTCCTCGAGTTTCTTTTCGTCAGTTCTGTAAATTCCACTTCGGCTCACAGTCAAATGTATCGCGTGTTGGCCCGTCCCCCTTGCACTGGGACAGAGTTCAGTGTACGTATGTGTGTGTGCTCCCGCTCCTTGGCCGTATTATTTGCATACGCAGTCCCAATCTAATCTCAACATACACACAAAAGTGTACACGGAAGTAACGTTCCTATCTCCGTTAGAAAAGAGCGGAAGTGGCGCCATCTATCGGCGCTACCGGATTTCGCGTTATCTGTTCATTTATATCGTCACTTCCGGTCCGGTTCCGTCTGTATCCAACCAGACCGTATAGTTTATTTATAGAGTTAGTTGAAGTGTTTAATGAATGAATAAAAAAAAATGGATTATTTATAGATTTTTGTTGATGGAATTTAGGGTTAATAATAATAATTGCTGGAGTCTGGATTTTTTCGATGTGCCGAATAATGTAATTGGAAAGAGGAATAAAAAAAAACACACACTTGGGTTTTTTTTAGTTGCTGACTTTGATGCACAAAAACGTTAAAATGATTTTATTTTTCAAATAAATTGGAAATTTTATAAGAAAGGTGATGCTGTTGAAATGGCGTAAATGGTAGTTTGTTGCTGATTTGCAGAAAATGAGATCAATCAGTCGAACAAATGAGAGAAAAATGAAATCATCGATAATTCCGATCGATCGATGTCGAGTATGGAATCGAGTTCACTATTTTGTTAAATGCTTTGTCTTGAAGGAAGAAGAAAACAAAAGACACCGTTTGTCCTTTCTTTCTTTCTTTTTTTTTGCTTTGAATTTTCGCAACAAGAAACGATTATTTTTTTGGCACTAACAACCTAAAATGTCGATGTTGTTATTGTTCACTTTAGCAAATAATATATATTTTTTACCTCTGCCAAAAAGTAAGAATGGTCATCTCTCTGGGAAATGGTATCACATCATAGCAGCAAACAATTTCTGCCTTTTGGGTGTATGTATCTGGCGCTAGACATTCTACTTGAGATGGAGAATAAGAGAAGTAAAGCATGCCAACTCCTCGCGTTGTCTCAGTCCACCATTTTGTTATTTACCCGGCCTCACTTGACCCGGTCACGTGACGCCGCCTCAT
Source organism: Acanthosepion esculentum (assembly GCA_964036315.1). Classification (NCBI taxonomy): domain Eukaryota; kingdom Metazoa; phylum Mollusca; class Cephalopoda; order Sepiida; family Sepiidae; genus Acanthosepion; species Acanthosepion esculentum. The sequence continues at coordinate 4,523,291 of OZ038487.1, read as the reverse complement.
GCCACAAATTTCGTGTGACGCGCACACACACAAATAAGTAGAGACATATGTAATTAATATCTATCTATGTATTTGACAGCCACATTTTTGTAGCAGTCGGTGGCGGGGTGGAGAGGTCTGGTGATAAATTTTATATACAAATAAATATATATATTAATGTGTGTGTGTATGTATATACCTCAAGCTACGATTTAATTTGTATTAAAATATAAAGTGCGCTGAGTGTCGTGTAATTTTTTTTACTGTGTCTCACATTGCGAGTGCAATTTGTTTAGAACTTTTCACTTTTTTAGGTCAAAAGCGCGCGCACACATCCACACCATTTCCACAAAAAGACACGCAATGATTTTTTTGAATATAATTCTTTTGACAAAAAAGCTCATATTTTTTTACATTTACTTTCATTGCCAGCTTTTACAGATGTTTTATTTTTGTTAAATTTCCCTTCGGTATTTTTATATTATTTAAAAAAAAATTTTTTGTTTTATTTATTTATTTGTAAATATTTCTTTTTCTCTGTAAAAGTTGAAAAAGACGACGACACAAATGCTGTTTAAAAGTTTGTAATAATGCCAAACCTGCAATATGAAACGCGAGAAAACACACGACTCGACAACTGCTATGTTTCATTGTCCCAGAAATGCTGCCAAAACGCACATAGAAAACAATTGAAATATGGCGCAGAAATTTTGGGACACAAACTCATAAATTTGTGTCTATTTTCGTAGTAAATATTTTTCTCAGAAAAACAAGTGCAGCACGTGGCAATGGCTGATCAGAAATCTTGTTTACAAGCTTTTTCGACATTTTCTTTGTTTCTTTTCTTTCTTGAAATCTTATTTCACATGTAGGAAAACAAAATCAAACAAAATTCAAAATGGTTATCTTGGTTAAGAATAAAAAAAGACCAATTTTATAAATCTTTTTTTTTAACTGTCAGCTAAAGAAACCATAAGGCAAAAAAAGAATTGAAATAATGAATGATAAAAAAAACTCCAAAAAACTGAGACTTTCTGAAATTACCGAATTATTTATTTTTCTTTTAAAAAATAATTTTTTAAGACAGGTAATGAATGTCATGACATAATGACATTCATTTTTTCCTTTATTTTTTTTATTGCCGATTAACTGGCGATTTAATCATTGAAAAAAAAAAAAAATTTTATTCCCAGGAAAAAGAAAAAAAAACATCTTATAAAAATTGCTGCTTTCCACTTTGAATAGTAAAAAATAAATGACAGAATTGAATTACTTAGGAAACTTTTACTTTTTAATATTTTTTTTTTTTACTAGGAAGAAATTAAAAAACTAAAAGAAAAATGAAATTGAAAATGATTCATTTTTTGTTGAAAAAATAATTTCTTTTTTTAGAGATTTTTATTTATTGAAAATCATTAGAAATATAGATTTGATTGAATATTATTTCTGATGAATCATCATTTATTAAAATACATTTTTACTTAATTTACTTTGTTTTAAAAAATTAAGGAATAAAAAAATAAGACTTTAAAAAAAAAAAAAAACACATTTTCCCTTTCACTTTCATGGATTATTGAGAAAAATGATTTTTTTAATTTAAATAATCAAACTTTAAAAAATAACTGATTGCAATAAAAACGTTTTTTTTTCTTTTTAAAGAAATAACTTATTTTTGTAAAACTAGAAAACAACTTATTTATTTTTTCTCAGAAAATTAAAATTTAGAACTTGATAAATTTTAAACAAATTTTTTTAACCGAAGAATTTTTCTTCAAATGAAATGACACAGGAAGAAAGAGACAAGTTCAAAATTCGAGGAGAACAAGTTTGGAAACAAATTACTTTGAAGATAATTAGACGTTAGGATTTATTTTCTATTGTGATGTTTTTAGTTTATTCATGTCTAAAATGATTTTTCGGTGAAACTTTGAAGGTTTGTTGAGATATTACTTGCAGTCTGTAAACTAGTAAAAATAGAAACTTTACTAAACACTAAAAAAAAAACTGTACACTTCACCTCCAAAACTTTAGGGTCCCGAGGTAATTAAGGGCAGAAAACGAAGGATACAACATAATCATTTTTGATAATCACTGATTAATTGCTTTTATTTAAAAAAAAACAAACTTATAAATCGCGATTATTGATTTAAAAAGTAATTTTTTTCTTTAAGGATGTTTTCTGTCGTGAGTTCAACTCTAGAACCTGATGTTTAAGGAGGGGGACCGTTTTTTCTGGTTAAAAAAATTATTTTATAATAACGAGTATCACCAATCCTGCATAAGTTATGTTTTGTTGCGTATTTTCAAACAGTCTTTTTTTTAAAACTACCATCCTAATCTTTGTTAATGTTTTTTTGTCTTTAAAAATTAGTTACACTTTTTTTGCATATTAAAATCTGACACCCTGGAAATAAGTTATTTTTAATAAAAAGAATTGCAAACTGAAATTCACGTATTATTGCTCTTAAAATATTAGCATATTCTGAGAATGTTAATTGGTTGATTAAAAAAAAACAATTTTATGGTTTTAAAAAACATTAACTTGCATAATAAATTCTTAGAATATGTGAAGGAGAAAATACAGGCAATAACATTTTTGTAATTTTGATACTTTATAATTTGAATGCAATTTGAAAATTACTTAAATATTGGCATACTTCTTTTGATGATAAATTCGTTTTATAAAGGAAATGTTTTAAGGTTTTGGTTGTAAATGTCACATGGAAACCCCAAATTGGCAGAAAATTTTTCCACTGATCAATTTGAAATATAAAAGTTGAAAGTCTTGAAATTTAATTCTCTTTTGTTACAAAAATTACATTACTTTTTGTTTTCTTAGTAAATGTGAAATATTTTTATATATTTGTTTTCTACAAAAATGCAAATTCTAACGTTTTAAATAAACTATGCTTGCTATATGAGAAATACCAACAATTTGTATACTTAAGAAAATTGCTCCCAAAATAATTTATGAATTTAAAAAATTCTTCTTAATTTAAAAAGAAAATGGTATTTTGCTTAAAGTGGAGTTAACGGGATGGAAAAAAGTGATTTAAAAAAAAATATTTAGTTAATTTGTAATTTTACTTTTCTATTTCAATAAATTTTGGATTTATATTAAAAAAGTTTTCAAACCTGCACTGTCAATCCTGAACTGGTTGTGCATTGTTGATAAGTGTAAGTGGTTGGTGTTTGAACTCTGGTGGAAAAATCAGAATTTCAACTGTTGATTTTCATGATAGCATAATATAAGCTTATTCTCCAATTTCACCTCTCTATAGTTGACTTTGTACCACACTTGTTTAAATTTAAACTAGACATTATGCTGCCTGTGGAAGATTGTGCAACTCACATAACTTACAAATTTCAGTCATTGTGCATTTTTGCAGGCTGACACATCCCCATGAGTGGTCCAGAGTGCTGATGGATGGATATATTTTTTTATGTCATCAATTATAGATTGGTTGCCAATCAAGGCTAGAGAGCCCACCCTGCTCTGCTATTTAACCAACGGCTGGGAGGAGAGAAAGGATGGATTTATGCCTTTCCTACAGGTCGTTGTGTGAAAGTGTGAATAAATAAGTCTACCATTCCTCCAGGCCTTGACTATTGCTGCTATATGTGGTTGGACACTATTTAGAGATTCTTGATAAAATCTAAAGAAGAATCTGCAATGTCATTGGTCTTGACCTGGCATCTTGGCGTCAGTCATTTTCCCACAACTGTAACATAAATTCCCTGTGTTTTTTTTCTCTAAATAATTTCATGGAAATTATTCCTGTTCTTTTATGGTTCTTGATCTTTAATAATGTTTCTCCTTTTGTTATATTCTTTCTGTAACCCCCCTGCGTCTTAGTGGCTTTATTGCTTTGCTTGGGGTGAAATGATAAAAAAAACTTAAATTTATGAAGAAATTAACTGTTAAAACGTTGAGCTTTTTATCCTGCTTTCAAGTTAGTCTTTTGTAAGTTTCTATGTAGAAACAAAACTGACCATTTTTTAAAATTTTTGACTTTATTGAACAACATATTTATTATTTTGTTCTAATGCCATTTTTCAAGTAACTTTATAATTCCATCTTCCCCAAACTTTTTTTATTTTTTATGAAGAACTCTTCTAGGTGTTTTTTACAGTCTTCCAGGGAAATAAACATTTAATTAAATTTAAATTTAAATAGAATTAAATGGTAATCGGTGCAATATTTGGTGAACATGGCAGATGAATGAAAGTTCCCGCACTACAGCCAGACTAACAATTTCTTGTCACTAAAGAAACTTGCAATCTAATTTTATCCTGATAAAATATTCTACACTTTCTCTGAACTAATTCCAAACACTTTTCATCAATTGTTGCCTTAAAGTAGTTTAGTTTGGTGCAGTAATTGGTTTTAACCAATCATTTGCTTTGCATGAAGGAGATCATATCTACAACTTGATTCTTTGGTAATATTACAATCTGTTGCATTTTACATTGTAAGGCATCCACTTTTAAATACCCATCATGTGTTGTTTAAAAACTTGAACATTTGTTTTATTTAGTGAATAACATAAAAATATAGGCCAGTTGGTTGTTTTGCTTATGTGGCCGTCACACATTAAAATGACTAACTTAACCAAATTCTAGCAAATAATTTTCAAGGTTTGATGTTTCAGGAATGTTATGTTGTTTCTATCCAGTATCACATTGGTTATTCTCCAATAATGTCTTTGTGAATTTATGGTGTTCTTTGATCTTATGTTTCTTTTTCAAATAATTATTCAATTAGTGACATTTACAAAAATGATGTGAAAGTTAGAATTTAATGTCAATAACAATGTACTTTTTAAATAATTTGAACCTGAGGGAATGAAACCCTTCCTTGAAGACAGATGCACCTCACCATGTGAAGCCACAAGAAGGAAATTGGATTCACAATTCTGTTTTTGAGTTTTATATTTATTGTTACATTACCTTTTAAATTAAAATTCTGTTGTTGGGTCAAAAGTCTTTAATTATTCTCTGCATATAAATAAATTCTATATTCTGCAGATAATTCTAATTCTACAGACAATTAGACAACTATGTGAATCTAAAATTTCATAGTTCACATGGAATTTCCACTTTTTCTGTTTAATTAAATAATCTTATTTATATTTCTTTTTTTCTTTTTTCTTTTTCTTTTTCTTCTTTTTTTGGTTTGTTTCTCCTGCTGGAATTTCTCACATTTTTGCTCTGACCTTTCCTTTTTTTAAACTGATGGATGCTACAAATATCTTCATCTACTTTCTTCTTCTTCTACTTTCTTCTTCTTTTTCTTCTTCTTCTTTCTGCGTCTTTGGAAGCAATGCATTATTTTTTTTTAAATTTCCTGTTTTAAATTTCTCAACAAAATACTCTTTATGAATTGTTTCTAAATCTGTTGTTATCAAAAACTTTAATTTTTTTGTTACAATTTTTGTTTGGTTTTTCTTAGAAATTTATACAAGAAAGGAGGAAAACGATAAGGAAACAATGTTGAATTCTAATTCGCAAAGAACATGAGACTGGCTGATTGACTGTACAAATGTACTTTATGGGTAAAATACTTGGAAATATTCAAAGTAAAAATTTCAGTATATCTACTCACCTTTGTCAAGGTCGGCAATAGGTGTAACAATTGTTTTTCTCCTGCTTTGGTGTTAGTTATAGGAGAGTGCATTAACCAAGTATTCACTCACCAACTATTTTCTTTACAAACTATTACTGCATACTACCTTTACATAGTGTATACATATTTGTCAAGATGACTTGAGAAAGACTAAAAAGAATTAGTTTCATAATTTTCCTTTGAAAAGGATTAGTGTAAAGTTAATGTAAATAGTTTCAGCTGAAACTTAAATTCATTTATTGTAAAAAAACAAAATAAGATCCACATAAAGATATTAAAAAATAATGTTAATCTGAGTTTTTGTTTGTTATAAAATTTATTTATATGCATAGAATAATTAAACACCTTTGACCCACTGAAGGTAAAATGTCAGTTTAATATTGTTTTTAACAGGCCAAATTTTTAATTGGTCCAATTTTTAATGTGCATAAATTTAAGAGTTTGATTTTTAATTGGTTTGATATTTAATAGGCCAGATTTTAATGGGCTTTATTTTTTTTAATAAGTCTGGGATTATTTGCCATTCTGGCTCATGATTTTTGCTTTGTAAAACTTTCCATATCTAATTTCAGTTTTCTTTTTATATTTGGTAAATATTTTCAAAATGTTACCATTTTTTTCATCTTGTGATATTTTCTCTGTTTTTGTCTTATTTCTCTTCATTTAATTACAAATTAAAATGTTAGCATCACACCTGATTTAAGTGAGAATGACAAGTTAAATCCCAGGTGTTGTCCTTGTTCCATTAACTACAGAATTTTGTTAAGTGTCTACGGTTCATATGTGCAAAGAAATTCAGAAATAAATATTTAAAATACCAATTTGGTTTATTCGTTTGTTGGTTCCTCTGTCTGTATGCATGCGTGTGTGTGTGTGCGCACACGTGTGTGTGTGTGTGTGTGTGTGTGTGTGTGTGTGTGCGTGTGTCTCTGTGTGTATATTTTATCTATTACACAAAACGAAATGAAAAAGTTTCTCAATCGTATCTAATCCCTCCATATTATTTTGATGTTCCCTTGTTCTGATGATGACAGGAAAGGCACCTAATAATGATTAATCTTTATGGAAAATACTCTAGCATCTAAGTTATGATTTCTGGAGAGCTGTCTGAAAGCATGAACATTTTTATATTTTTTTAAATCCCTATCTAGTACAATTCATGAAATATGCTAACAAGTAAATATGTTAAATATAAAACAATTTATTTCAAATAAATACAAGTATTTTAATTTAATGTAAAATATTTTAACATATTTACTGTTTGTGTTTCTCTTGTATTTAAATGACAGTGAACTTGTCTAATAGGTTTTATCAGTAATGATTTGTTGAGTTGTTACTTGCATGAATCTTGACATCTGATAACCTGGTCAAATTGTTAATCTAACTTGAATTGCAACCCATGACAGTTAGACTGTAAGATGTGAACATGGGAAGCTCCAAAAGTAATGCCTCTTTTTTATTAGCACAAAAACAACAACAGATACAGGGAACACACTAGCATAAGGCAGGTTTTAAGCAAAAAAATATTTTTGCCCATGGTCGGCACCATTGCCAATACATGTTTGTTGACAGTGCCCAAGAGTCTGTATGCTGCACTTATAGAAATCTGCACCATCAGAAATAATATGGAGGTTATAAAGTTATCCATTTTGGATGAGTTGTTTATCTTAAGACAACGTTCGTTCCCACCCTATATTGGTATAATTGATTTGGGTGTATATTGACCTTGTGTTAATGATTAAAAGAAAATTTGCAGAGTATTGAAAAATACAAAATAAATCTTTATATAACACAATATAATGAAGAAGGATAAAGTGAAAGTTGAAGATTGAAGAATTCAGGTTTAAAAGTCCTGGCACATATGAGAGATAGAGAAAAAGAGTTGGTGGAAGTAAATATAATATCTGTCTATATTTCTGAGATGAGGTATTATGTACATTATTTACATTATTCAGTCTATTGTCTTCATCTTTGTCGCCATATTTATTACAACGTTTCGGCTGTTGTACATTCCAGCCTTCTTCAGGTGGTTGGAATATCAAACTGAACTTTTTATTTCGCTCACTGGGGTAGACTGTTCTAGTTCCTTGAGGACACATGGCACAGTGGATAAAAGCGTTATTTAGATCCAGTGACAGGGCCCAAAGAATGTGAGTTCAATACACGGTTAAGGCAGTGGAGAACTTTCAGAGGGAAATTAACAGGAGATAACTGATGACTGACATCCATTAAACATGGCACGTGGAACTAGAACAGCCTACTCCAGTGAGCGAAATAAAGGGTTCAGTTCGACATTCCAACCACCTGAAGAAGGCCGGAGTGTACAACGGCCGAAACGTAATAAATATGGTGACAAAGATGAGGACAATAGTTCGAATAATATAAATAATGTAAATATAATATGTGTATATGTATGTATGTATCTAAATGTAGTAGGCACCACTTGACTATGTGGTGAAGGAAGGTATGTATGTTTTCAATGTAGCAAGGATGGTTTGGCCTTGTAAGGTCACCAGATAGTCATGCAAGTTTCATATTTCATCTTTAAGTATGTTACGATGACCACAGCATTAGAGAATGGACAAAATTCATTTATCGATTTTGATTTTGGTAGATTTTCTGTCTGCTTATATATACATCTATAGATTTGCTTTGAAAAGACCACTTGCTTCTCACTGGCTCACAGCCTTATATCCTGGTTGTGAAAACTTTCTGATTGGTTAGTCAAACTATCTATTTTTAGAGATGGTGAAATTTTGGTCTTATTATTATTTGTTTATTTCTTAAATCATGTTTGTGAAAGTTTTCTGATTGGTTGGCTGAACTACGGCTTTATTTACCTTATGATTTTTATTATCAATCTGTTTTAGAGATGGTGAAATTTTCGTTTTGTTATTTAGTTTTATTTATTTCTTGATCACCATAGTAACTTACTTTTTCATATACACCATTGTTGCCATTTCTGAAACATTACCACCAACTGACTATACTCATATCCACTGTTTGCTTTTTATAAACATTCAGTAAGCATTGATAAATTTGAAAATTAGTGTTTAGATAACATATAAATATACAAAATGCTATTGTGTAACTACCACCAACTTGCATGATGCCTTGTTGACAACTGGTGTTTATAGCCACATGCAGTTTGTACCACACCTGAACCCTATCATCAGCCCCCTACCCCCAAATTGGAACTGTGACTTATTGGAACATAATATACATTTCTAGTCCTTCAGAATCCAATGAACCTAGGTTTGCCACTGTTTGCAATGTTGTGTGTTTAACAGTGGCACCATGGTGGCTCTTCTGCACCTAAATTATATTTGGCAACTAAAGAATGTTGAACTGATCTGCTGAATATGTGTTTGGTAACTCGTGCATTGAATATGAACATGATTTGAGCTAGCGTTGCTTGTCTGTTACTGCAGACAATTCTAGCCTGATGTCTCAGGTCACAATCATTAAGGGCTCATAGCTGGTCTGGTCTGTCTATGGTGTATAGTAGTGCTTTCCATCAGGCATGTGCATCAAAGGGTGGCAAATGTCATCACAATTTCAGAAATTAAATATCCCAGCCATCTGGTACCTATTATTATGCTCCATTTTAATTCCAATAATTCACACCATGAATGGGGTTCAAAAGAGCTTTCTCCAAAACTTAATAGAATCATTGGTATGAGCAGCCAAGCCCAGGGTTTACACTGATTCCCCATCTGTAGAACTAATAAAAGACTGAGCATTTTCATAACATCAAGTTAAAATTGTACAATCTACCCATACCTTTACATATTACTACTACCCCATAACTTTTGTCACATCAATGTGTTTATATATATATATATATATATATATATATATATATATATATATATATATATATATACAAGGCTTTAAGGAGTCAACCTGAAAGGAGTGCACTCCTGGAGCACATTCTTTTTTGCTGGAGTCAAGGAGCAGGGGGCTCCCTTTTTTCATAAAGAGCAGCAGCGGGAAGTGCTCCATTTTGCAGGAGCAAAGGAGTGATAATCCACTCCTTTTTCTGCTTCTAAAATAAAATAAAAATTGAAATTGTAAAATTTGAAAGGCTGCCATCCGAGTGTGTGGGGGGCATATTTCTTTTCTTCTTTTTTTTAAGTGGTTAATACTGAAATACTTTAAGACGGTATCAGAATTTTTTCTTTTGATTTGATTTAAAGCTAAAGATTAAATTTTTTTTGTAGACATATTGATACAGTCTAAGAAAGTTTAAGCTTTGTCAGATGGCTTTCTATCTGTCACAATGTCTATGTGTGAGTTTGCATGTCTGTGTCAGTTAATTATATATATGATGAATGTCATTTCATTTACAAATAATAAAAGTTTGTGCCTTTGTTTTTATAAATAACTGAAATACCAGAAATGACTGAATCTTAATGCAGTTTTCTTTTTCTTTTTAAAATATTTTTTAGCCTTTCACATTATTTTGATGCCTTCAACTAGTTTCAATCATTTGGGCTATCATTAAAGTTAGGACAAGATTAAAGGTTGAGTTTTTTGGTTTTGACTAATTATGGTATAATGCAAAACAAGGTCATTTTATTTACTTCTAAAATATTTACTTTTGGAAGCAGACATTTAGTTTTTAGTTTGTATTTGAGTTCAACATTAAAACATGTAAATGGTTTAATGATGTAAGTTAATATGTGTTCCTAAAAAATATTTTTTAATTTATTTGTTTGTGGTACTTAATAACTATAATAAGATTAAATGTGATGTTAAAATGAACATGATACTCTTTTTATGACCTTAAAAACCTTTCCAAAATATTTAGAAACACTATTAGAGAGCAATAAAATTATTTTTCAAGCAGTAAAAATGATTCTATGAAGTCTTAGAGAAAGCTCTTTTGAGCCCCACCCTCCCATAAACAATAAAAGCTGGATAGTTGCCAATTCCTTTCAAAGGATTAGGCAAAATTTCAGTTGATAATTTGCTGATGTAATATTACACTGTATTGATGAATTGGGAAAAGGAGTGTGCTCCTTTTGTTTCAGGAACAGGAGCTGGAGCGGCTCCTGTTTTAAGAATGAGGAGGAGATTGTGCTCCATTTTGGAGTGTAGGAGCGGGAACCACTCCAGAATTTGAGGAGCGCATAAAGCCCTATATATTTACACTATTTTTTACATTGTTCAAATGATTGTCCTCATTTTTATTGTCATATTAACAACGTTTGGGATTTTGTACACTCCGGCAAGCTTTAAGAGATATACACTGGAATATCTCAGTTTCAGATATCCAGAAAAGACATGATATGTGGAGCAGGAATAATCTAGCCCAGTGGAATAAATAAAGGGCTCAGTTAAAAATTCCAACATATATCACCTGAAGAAGGCTGGAGAGTACAACGGCTTAAACATTGTGAATATGACAATAAAGATGGGGACAATAGTCAGAACAATGTAAATAGTTACAATACCTCCTCCCCCAAATATATATATATATATATATATATATATATATATATATATATATATATATTAAATTTGTTCATTTATTTGTGTCTCTACTTTGATTTTTATGTAATTGCATTCACTCTTCAGGAAAGTTAATGGCAAAATATATAAAACTCAGTATAATACAGCCTTCAGTTTCGGTGCTCTTTGAATCTGACCTTGTGCCCAAATTGATTAATTTAGCAACCATGTCACCCACACACCCACACAATGTATTTTGTACAGGTGTTATTGAAGAATCAAGTATTACCTTAAATCAGAATTTCTCTTGTTTTTACAGTAATGAACTTCACCAACTTTTGTTACTTCAGAGAAAACCTTTGGTGTTTTTTTATGAAGTGATCAGAAAATTTGTATCTTCTCCATGTCATAAATATGTAATCAATTTGGAGAAAAACAAGCAATTATTGAAAAATAAGACCCCTCTCCTCATTGCGGTCAGTCTTGTATTTGTGAAAATTAATGTAGACTATTTTAATTTGCCATTCTTAAAGAAAAATTGCCAAGGAATACATTATCATACATTATTATTATTTGCAGAAAAATAATCAATATATTGAAATATTGATTTGAACTAATTTTATTTATTAAGGGAAGTAACTCATGACTTATTTTAAATTGAAAACTGATTGGTTCAATGTATTGATCATTTGGTGTTGAATAATATTCATGAGTAAAAGAAATTCTTTTTTTTTCTTTTTTAAAAGTATTTGTAAAATGGAGAAAATGAAAGTCATGATGAGTTTCATTTTGAAATTTTCAATTTTGGTTATAAGAATAATAATTACATTAACTAAAAATATTTTCTCTAATTTTAATTCCCAGTAAAATTTAAATATTTTTGGCTCTCTGCTCCCTTACTTTAAATTAAATTTGTCTCAGACCAAATTTAGTCTTCTTCCTGTCCTAAATTTAGGCTGTTTACCATGAGAAAATAATTTTACCAAACCAGATTGATGCTATTTTCCCCAAATAGATGCTATTTTCTTTTTTTGTGATTTTTTTAATTTTAAAATATTTTACATCATTAAGAATCATTATTGCAGCACAGGACATTATATATATATATATATATATATATATATATATATATATATATATATATATATATATATATATATATATATATATACACACACACACACACACACACACACACACACACACACACATATATTCTAATAAAAAAAAAGAACAGTAAGATATATAATCCAGTGTTCTTATTGATATTTTTATTTTTACAAAACAGTGCTCGATGTAAATTTACAAAGCATAAATATTATAAATTAACTGATTTAAAAATTAACTGATTTAAAATATGGTTTCTTTGCTACACAGGAAACTCAGTTAATCATAATAATTGATTAAGTTAATTTATAATATATATATATATATATATATATATATATATATATATATATATATATATTAAGCTAATTTATAATATATATATTCAGTTGTTCACGATTTTGTGATCATCAGACAAACTGATATCTATACAACTGAATATATTAGTTCTATCATTGTTACTGAGCACTTTCCATTAAGTACTGTCCATATAAAATATATATATAAAGTGTGTGTGAATATATATATATATATATATATGTATTTATATATATATGTATTTATATATATATGTATTTATATATATATATATATATATATATATATATATATATGAAGAAATATACTCTTAAGAAAAATATGCTTGCTCTGCATATCTTGCTTTAATAAGATTTCTTTAATATTTAGGCCAGTAGACAAAAATAAATGAATATACTGTTTAATAAATAAATTGAGCTTTTACTTAAATATGAGTATCCACTAAAAATAACATTTAAAGTGATAAAACCCTGTCAGATTAATAAATAAGAATTCCATTAATTCTTTAGAAAATTGTATATATATATAGGTAGAGTCGCCTGTTTCATGTCGGATGTAAAACCACGCGACTTGCTACAGTTACAATGGGTACAAAAATGGACAGACAATCCGGTAATGACAGCCAGAGGGAATGTGATGGCTGTAAAAGAGTCTTCCTTCAAGTTGGTGAAGGGTCGCAAGATACACCAGACAAAGATAAAATTTGGCAGTGATTCAGTGGCAAAGAAGTGCATGGCAGTAGTTGTTAAGTCGTCGGAGTGTTATGGCCAGGATGAACACCACAGTGTCCTGCAGGATCCTTTCTTCGAAGCTGAATCGAGTCGCCAAGTTATCAAGTGGCCTTCCTCTGTGGATAGGGCCTGGTCAGAGATGGATGAAGACTTATCAGCAGCTGTCAAGACACTCAGGGGTGATCCAGTTAGGAAAGTCTGCCAGCTTGGGGAAATGATCAGTGAGTATGGGGTCACCAGGTTTGGGTTAAAGGAAGTGAAAGCTAAGTCCTTAGCTCCAGTGCAGGTAAGTCGGTGGCAGAGAACCATCCAGACATTGAGGAAAGACACGCGAAGGTTACAAGGAGCAATGCGGGCTGATGAGCAGAGGGCAGAGGAAATCAGGCCAATCGTGGAGGACATAAGAAAGCGCATTAGCAAGCTAAGTAGAGCGGAACTGATTGCCAAAAAGAGACAGAAGGCTGCCAAGGCCTGGAAGTCATTCACAGAGAGTCTGTTCTGCTTCACGAAGAGTCCGTTCTGCTTCGCAAAGCAGTTGTTCAGGGAGAAGACTAGTGGAGGGTTGTGTGTTGAGCAGGAGGAGAGACATCTTATGAGCACGTACTCGGATGCCAGCAGAGAGGTCACAGCCGATGTGGTGTCAGGTTTATTCAGGCCTGGTGCCCCGGAGGTAGCTTTTGATGAGTCTCCAGTGACTTGGAAGGAGGTCCAAGAAGTTGTATGGAGGGCAAGAGCGTGTTCTATGGGTGGTACTAATGGGGTGAGATATGCTGTCTACAAGAGGTGTCCCGGGCTACTGAGGTGTTTGTGGAGACTTCTTATGAAGTTGGGAAGTTGGTGATGTTCCGGACTGTTGGTGTCGAGCTGATGGGGTATATATACCGAAGGAAGAGAATTCGTTGACACTTAGTCAGTTTTGCCCAATATCTTTCCTGAACGTTGAAGGGAAGGTGTTTTTTAAGGTGTTTGCTAGGAGGCTGATGGGTTACCTGCTTAGGAATAACTATATAGACACTAGTATTCAAACGGCAGGATTCCCGGGGTTTCCAGGTTGCTTGGAACATGTGTCTATGATTTGGGCAAAGATCCAGCAGGCTAAAATTGAAAGGAAGAATATTCACGTCATCTGGCTAGATCTTGCTAATGCGTATGGTTCAGTTCCACATAGCATGATACAGTTGGCGTTGGAGTTCTTCTACGTTCCGCAGAGACTCAGGGGTTGTCTGGCTGTGTACTTCAATCGGTTCGTACTGCGTTTTTCTATGATGAAGTACATTACAAGGTATGTGGAGCTGCAAAGAGGAATTGCTATGGGATGTGCCATCTCTGCAGTACTGTTTGTGATGGTGATGGAGGTGATGTTGAGAGGTCTGACATCAGAGTGCTGCTTTCTGTAGAATGAGGTCAAAATCTGAGCATTTATGGATGATTTGACGATAATCCAAGATGATAGGAAAGTAGCTCAGTTGGTTCTGGATAGACTTGCAGAGTTGGTAGAATGGAGTCAGATGGCCTTCAAACCAAAGAAAAGCAGGTCACTGTCTATGAAGAGAGGGTCGGTCATACATGAAGTGTTTTCCATCACAGGTGAAAAGATACCAACAGTGCGGGAGCAAGGTGTAAAGAGTCTGGGGAGGTGGTATAACTTCCCTGTGACAGATCGTCACCGTGGGATCAAAATCCAGCAACAAGCGGAGGTGGGCCTGCGAAGATTAGATCAATGTGGGCTTCCCGGAAAATTTAAGGTGTGGTGTATGCATTTTGGATTGATGCCTAGATTAATGTGGCCGCTGACTATATACGAGGTGGCACTGTCTAGAGTTGAAATAATTGAGAGGAAAATTAGTAAGTGCATAAGGAAGTGGCTTGGTGTTGCAAGGATTCTGTCACCGGTCGCTTTATATGGCAGTTCAGGGGGCCTTCAGTTACCTCTTACTTCTTTGGTGGGAGAATATAAGGTGGCGAAGGTGAGATTGCAGTCTATGCTGTGTGAGTCGAGGGATGCTGTAATCCGGAAGAATGTGCCAGAGGTGAAGACAGGAAGAAAGTGGAGAGTATCAGACGTGATGTCAGCAGTGGAAGTGATGGTCAAGCAGGCAGAAGTTCAGGGTGTTACAAGGAAGGGACGTGCTGGATTTGGTCTAGGTGAGAGGGAGAGATTCTGGTCAGAGGCTAGTAGACAGGAGCGACGCAAGTTACAAGAGCAGGGGGTTTGAAAGCTCGAAGAGGAGAGACGGTTAGTGCAGACTGTCCAGCAGGCTCAGCAGGGCCGATGGCTGAACTGGGAGGGTATTGAGGGTGTTCAGATCAGTTGCTCTGATTGGTGGCATCTAGGCGCAGTACATTTGAAGTTCCTCATACAGGCGGCATATGACATGGCAGCATCACGGGCAGATTTGAAGAGATGGGGAGTGCAGGAGTCACCCTCCTGCCGGTTGTGTGGTGCTCATGGAAACCTGCGCCACATGCTGTCAGCCTGTCTGAGGGCGCTTCAGGATGGCTGGTACACCTTCAGACATAACTTGGTGGGTGATAACATTAAATAAAGACCATGAAAATGAAATAAAACAATTTATAAAATGAGGGTAGAAAGCATTTAACAGAAATAAAGAGATATAATGAAAAGCACCTTGGCAATATGATGAAAAGGTAATGTGTATAATGAATGTAATATGCCAGTCCTAACACACAGGTGTTAAACATATAAATTAGCAAAATACTTTAGAAACAAACTTAGAAATACACAAAGTTCAATCCTGGAGATAGAAAGAGCAGAATGAATGAGAGAACAGGTCCAGAGAAGAGATATCCTAGATGTGATTAAAAACAAGAAAAATGGCTGTAGGTGGGAAAAAAAAGAAGCAATAATGGATGGAGTAAATGCATGTGACACCTGGGGTCACTGGAGACATATGGAAAGGCTAGAGTGATTTCACCAACATTTTTTCCATTGTATATTGGATATCCGGTGGCAACTGTATGTGAGAGACATTGACATTCTCAATTGTAGCCAGTTGACCAGTATAGAGTCTCTGGTACATCAGCACTTGCTACAATGGTGTTTTTATGTGGTCAGGATGAAGGACAATAGGATCCCTAAGCAGTATCTGTATTGTGAGTTGGATGAAGGAAAATGACCAGCCCAAAAGCTGAAATTGAGATATAAAGATTGCATCAAGAACGCACTGAAAAAGATGAATATTATGAAAAATGACTGGGAAAACAGCTGTAGAGTGTTCATCAAGGTGGAAAGCAGTTGCAGAATGATAAGAGAAAATTTCAATAGAAATGTGTTTGAATGAAAAATTCAAGAGAGGTAATCACCAGGGTTTTGATGTTAATTTCCCTGAAAATGTTGCCATAGAATTTGATCTAATATCTAATGAATGTGTCATATCTACCTAAATATGACAGGGTCTCAAAAATCATCAAAGGCACACACCAAAAGAAGGAATTCCCTACACATTAAGCAACATTTGCAGAGAGTGTGAAAAAGAATGTGCCTCAGTTGGTGGACTAAAATGACATTTGAAAGTTCACCAATCTATTAATGTAACAACTAATGCAAAAGACACCCAATGTTACCACATCTGCACAAGAGAATGTAAAACCTGGAGGGTGGCAATAAAGAGCCCCATCTGTGCTGCCTATATTTGATAATGGTTCAAGCAAAGACATTGCTCATAATCAAGTCACAGTGATTATATATTAGTGTAAAAATAAATGTGAACACATTAGTGAGGAGAAAGGACAATAAAAGAACAGCATTAAAAAAAAGAATAGAAGATGGGGACTGATGTTGCATTTAAATTTTTTAAGGTCATAGTTGACAGGAAGCTGGAACAGATTTTCACAGGTAAGAAGTGTGAGAGAAGAAGCTATGAGAATAGAACTTACAGTTACCTCTATTTCAACAATAAAATGATGAGACTTAGTTGCCAGTCTAGCACTCTGATTAAATTCATGAAGTTGAGATACGAAAGTTCATCAGAACAATCACAATGAAAATATTTATAGAAAAGATACAGGAAAGTTATGTTATGGTGGTGTGAAAGTGACTGAAGCTAAAATGCCAGGTCAGGACCAGTAACCTTGCAGATTCTTCTCTGGATTTTATCAAGAATCTTGAGAGCACTGGGCCAGATGTGGCAGCAATATTCTATGCATGGATGAATGATAGATTTATAAATGTGCAAGATGGATTCTGGTGAGAAAAAATTGTCTGGTATGACACAGTGAACTAACTTTCTTATTATCAGACCTAACAATTGATTCAATGAAATCATTCCACTTGATGTCAGTGGAAAATGTGAGACTGAGAAAGTGTAATGACTTGCTCTTCTAAAGGCTGGCATCAGCCATACTGATAGAAGGCAAAAATAGTTCTCTCAGATGACTAAAAGACAGCAGTTTTATTTTGGAAGCATTAAAATTTACAAGCCATTTGTACATTTCAACAAATTGAAGGTCTGTTTCGACGTCAACTGCCAATTTCATTGTATCGAACCTATCAGACTTACTATTAAGACAGGCGTAAATAGTTGTGTCAACGGCATAGATACTGAGTCAGGAACTGATGACATCAGGAAAGTCATTGATGAAGATAATAAACAAAATAGGTCCAAGGACAGAACCTTGGGGACACCTGCATTAAAGCAAAATAAAAAATCCAGTAGAATGTCTATTCAGGACAACTTTCATTATGCAATTTCTTAAGAAAGATTGGATCAAATTAAGAATTTGTCCCAAGATATAACCTTTCAGTTTGTGAAGAAGACCAAAATGCCAAATGCGAAACCTTGTCAAGTGCCTTTGAAATATATAAAGGCATTTTGCCATTCTTATCTAAATTTTGACAGTTTCTTTCAGTAATAATTATTATTACATCAGTGGTTGACCTAAAGAAGCAAAAGCTATTAGAGTTTATCAGAAAGAAAGCCCTGCCAGGTGAGATGCTTAACCAATTTGGAGTTTATTAAAGTCTCTAACACTTTACCAAAAAGAGATAGAAGATTAATAGGTCAATAGTTTGAATAATTAAAGGGTTCATGTGAGTTATTAAAAACAGGAACTATAGAGGATTTCAAAGAATAAGGAAAGCCAGAACAAGCAATGCATTTGTTGTAGAGTTTAGAGAGAACAGGAGCCATTTTCAGGAGCTCATTTCAGGATACCATCAAGTCTGTATGCCTTGTGGGAATCTAGTTTGGAGATGATAGTGAAAAGCATGCACAGAGTTATATGTATATTATACAGTAGAAAATTGCGAGATGATGCGATTCTGCAGATCACTGCACAAGCTGTGATGACATCCAAGGTCAGTTGTATGCAAATACATCAGTGCTTGCTATGTTCCATAGATTTGTTTTGATCGATTATGGCCGTGATCAACGTCAACAAAGAAAGAATGTTTTTCAAGACACTTGTTGGGTCAGGAAGTAGCAAAAAAAAAAAATAAATAAATTTCTCACTTAAGTTATGGCCACGGAAAGTAGATTCCCTACACACTCACTGTTTGACCATTTCACTGACTCCTGGCAAAGCTAAGTCCAGATGAATTGAGAGCAGAATTAAAAGAGAATTTATAAACAAAGCGCATTCTGCTTTATCAGCAGCAGATGACGAAGCTTCAAATTGATTGAAGAGAGGAAGGATAGAAGACTTACTCTTATTTAACACACTCTTACAAAACTGCCAGTAGTCACGACAACCAAATTTGTGGGAGGCTATATAGTGTCTCACTCTGTCAGTGAATGGTGGCCAGAAGAAGTGATTCCTGTGAGCAGCTGAAAAAGGAAAAGATTCTAGTTTCACCTGATATTTCCAAGGTGGCATGAAAACCTCAATGCCAGATTCCACCCAAGAAGAAACCTCTGAAATGAATCCCAATTGGTACTCTGCTAACAGAATGGAGTTTTGTGAATAGGAGTTTCATGATGAGTCAAAGGAAATATCCACAGATACTTCAGTGTGAATTATATTGCCAAGAGGGCAGATTTGTATATTCACACACATGCACAAATAATGGATTTAATTTTTTTCCAAATGTAGAACTTAATTCCTAGTGTCAAAGGTAAATCAGCAGTGCATCTTTTTTTTAATAAATTACTAGTTCTATCCCATGGTGATAAATGTGGCCATAATTAAATGGATTTTGTTTTGTAACATGTTACCTGCCCTCCCCATCATTAATTTGATTTCAGTGATTTTCATTCTTTGTCCATTGAAAATAAAAATCAATTTACAACTTCTTTGCAATGCAATACTTAATGTTTCAATTCTAAACAGATAAACTAAAAATGGGGGATCAGTTTATTAGAGAAAAACTATAGAAAACTGATCCCTCTATTTCTGTCATCAGTAGACATATTAATCATATAAAGTCAAAATATAACAGAATGTCTCATCATGATTACAAATAAAATTCATCTTTGCTTAAATTAATAAGAAAAAAATGACAGGGTCTTTGGAGATAAATCTGTCATCCTATAAATAATTTTATGGTTTTCAAATCTGACATCTGCAAGGGAGAACAAACAATTCTCTAATGATAAATGCTTTCTTTCAAAAGTTCATTTGACATGTGCTTTTTATTTCTAGGATACCCTGAGAGACACCAGGTGGTGCTGATGAAGGATATCAGAATTCAATGGGATATCATGTATCCTATTTACTTAGACCTGCATACAAATATCTCTTATTGATATCAGAATGGAGACAAGTGAATAAAAGGATTTTATTGAACAATGCAAGAGGATAATATTACAAAAAGAAAGTTAATAAATGCAATGGCAAAAAGCAAAACTTGTCTCCAAGGAAGAATAGAAAGTTTCTTAATTGCAAATGTGTGCACACATGCATGCACACCCAGAGATGCACACTCACATTGAGGCCTATATGCATCTTGCTTTATAGATATAAAGTGGTATGTATGCAAGTGGAAAAAAGTACTTAAAATTTTATTTTCTCTGATTTTTCAAGATCTTAAAATCATTTTTCAATTATGTCCATTCCATTATAAAAGGATGATTCTAGTTTTGATTCAATGAATTCTTTGATATCTTGAATATTTTGGAACTGCTGATCAGAAAAAGATTGTTATATGATGCTAAACAAATAACTGTTAAGAGAATGTGCTTCATTAGGAAGAAGATAACATTACAATTCAATAACATGAGCCGAGATGTGAGTGTCATGCAACAAAATGTTTGGCTTCCTTGCCCAGAAAAAGCTTCCATTGCATCATTCAAATGAGCCAATTGCTCATTGTAATGCTGTACATTAAGAGTTTTTATAGAATCCAGCGATTGTTATAAATAATTTATGTTGAATTTCACCAAACCCAGAGACTTTTTAATAAGGTTCTGTTTAGCTTCTGATATTGATAACGTTTCTGAATGTAACCACAATTTTCTTTCTTTTGTTTTTCTGTAAATCTATTTTGCTTCTCTATTCACCATCTTGCCACAAAATTACATTTTCTATCCTAAGCAAATGTCTTTAAATAGATATCATTTTCTTAAGACTTGTAAATAATATAATACAGTTAACAGATTGCTCAACTGGTCAAAAGTTGACTAAACTTCATATACAGTTCTAAGATTTCCCTGACATTGTGTAAAAGATGTTGATGGAAATTTTTCTCCAACCTAATATATTATGAAAATTTAAATAAAATATTCTTTGCATCATTTAATAATTATTGACATAGTATAAAATTGATCCAAATAGGCTACCCAATCAACATAAAGAGAACTCAGCTGGATTTTGTTACAAATAATAATAAGATTTTCTCTCAGAATGTGGATCTTATGGTTTCAGTAACTGAAACAACAAAGATAAGGATATTAATTGAATGTTAATATTCTGAAACATTAAACCATAGAATTTCAACTAATAGGAAACAATTTATCCTTATGAAATACCTTCTTGGAAATGTTTTGTGAGGAAATATTTTCTGGAAAATAGTTTGTCGGAAAGGGCTTCTGAAATATGGCTTCTGGGATTTGCCTACTGGTAAATAATTTAAGGAAAATGACTGGAAACTATGGATATTACTTCCTAGGAAATACTTTCTGGGAATGTTTTGATGAAAATGCCTAGGAAGTAAGTTATGAGAAAATACTTTGGAAAGGTGTGAAATGATTGAAAAGTGAAATGGTTTGTAGGAAATCTCTTTTTGGAAATCATTTGTAATAACTGACAACTCAGATATGATTTGTCTGTCAAGTCTTCTGAGAAATGGTTTGTGGAGAAATACCTTTTGGGAAGTGCTTTTTGGTAAAATGACTTTTGCAAAGATGTGGGAAATGTCTTTATGGACATAGTTTATGCGTAAAAGCCTGGGAAATGTTCTGTTTTTGAAATACCTCTTGGGAAATGATTTGTGGAGAAATACCTTCTTGCAACGAAATGAGAATTACCTCCGTGAAGTTTTTTGAGGCAAAAGCCTTTGCAAAAATTTTAAGCGAATACATTTTAGGAAATGATTTTTTTTGAGAGAATTTAAAAAATTAACGAAACAGCTTTGTTCAAAATTTGTTGTGCATTTTTCTGATTTCACAAATGAATATGGCTGAAATTATTTGCTTATGATATGATCATTATGTAATCAGCTGGAATTGAACTGTAGATATTTTTGCAGGGCTAAAATCCTTTGTCATGTGGCTACATTTATAAAGCACTAAGGTGTGAACTCACTGTGAATGACTTGTACAACCAGTGCATAGAAAACATTCAGTTAGCTCAGTGAAGAGAATACAAGTGATTAAATACTTGTCGTTTGATTACTCCAGGAACTACCTGATCCCTTCTGCAATACTATATCAACACTATAGTCAGATTAGATAAAAATTGGAATAGTTTTGCCAAATCTAGGCTGAAGTTGTTCAAAACACATTTTCCAACCTTGGTACGGTTCAAAATCATTTATATGGTCTTGTGTATGTGTGTGTGTGTGTGTGTGTGTGTGTGTGTGTGTGTGTGTGTGTGTGAGAGAGAGAGAGAGAGAGAGAGAGAGAAGACTTATTTTTTCCTCTGTAGCCTCTTTTCTACAGACATAATATTATCAGATTTTTTGTAAAACTTTGTGCCTGATTTTTATTGTTAAC
The DNA here is from genome assembly GCA_964036315.1 of Acanthosepion esculentum. Lineage (NCBI taxonomy): Eukaryota > Metazoa > Mollusca > Cephalopoda > Sepiida > Sepiidae > Acanthosepion > Acanthosepion esculentum. Next base: position 4,500,963 of record OZ038487.1, on the reverse strand, counting down.
ATAAAACGACTGCAATTTGATGACAATTTCTGGCATGTTCTAGATTTAAAACTTTCATTGTTCAGTTGCGAGTCAGACTTTGTTGAATGTTGACATTTTGTTCACAAATGAATGCTCTATGAATTTTAGAAAGGAGAAAGTGTCAGAACTGCGACTTAAAACATTCAGAGGGTTTATTTGGATTGTGCTCCAGCTCTTTGGACATTCCAAAAATGGTTTGGCAAATTTCATCAGGGTGATTCTAACCTAAAGGGTCAACCAGACACCAGGTGACAATCTGAATATCAATTAAAATGTTCTACTTACCATCGCGGAGAATAAACTGAAAATTTCAGCAGAAGAGATTGCTAAAAGTTTGAAAATCGATATCTGAACTGCCTTTCACTATTCATTTCCAAACTCAATACATAGGTTCCATATTCTGTGATGGAACAGAATAAACTTGGTCATTGTTTTTGCAGCAATTTCTTTGCTCTTATACCACAAAAAGGAGCCATTCTTGGACAGAATTGTCATGGGTAATGAAAAATGGATTATTTATGATAATGTTCAGTGCAAAAAGAGCTGGAAACAAGCTTGTGAATGTGCAGAAACTGTGGTTAAAGCAAGTTTGCATCTAGTGAAGGTGTTGCTGTCCATTTGCTTGGATTGCAGGGGGGGATAATTCACTCTGAGCTTCTTCTAGCCAATGAAACAGTAACTGCAAAGAAGTATTGCGACCAACTCACCAATCTTAATGTGGCTATTCAAGAAAATATCTGATTTTGGCAAATTGGAAAGGTGTCATTTTCTACCACAACAATGCAATACTCCATGATGCCATGCAATTCTTGCAGAAGCTTAAAGAGTTGAAATGGGAAACCCTCCAGCACCCTTCAGTGGTCCTGTTGTGGGATGTGTATTATCTCTCAGTTGCTTCTCTCTCTTGGGCAGAGCGTGACTCGGTTGTGTCCTCTGTCTGTGGACAGAGCTACAGCTGAGGAAAATAATACTTTGAGGTGTCCGGTCCTGGGGAACAGCTGTCCCAAGCTGCACCTTCTCATCGCACTAGAAAGGGGGTCAGTGCTTGTCATTGAGCACTGAGGCCAGTGCAACCAATGGGGAATTTTTGTACCTGGCCTGAGTGTATGCACTCGGGTCCCCACATAATACCCTTAGAAGCGCCTTCAGATTTTCATTTTTTCTTGTCTCTACAGAACAATTTAAATGACCAAAACAACTCTGTGCAGTCAGTCAAAAACTACTTGGTTACATCTTCCAACAAAAAACTCAAAGTTCTGATGAAAATAGCATCAACAAACTTTGTACAATGATGAGACAATGGGGACTATGTACTTGACTAATAAATGTTATTTTTTATCAGCACGTAAAACTTTGTTTTGAATTTTCTATTTGGGCATGAACTAATACAAACTTATTGCTATTTTCATAGAAAATATTCAGATGAGTTCCATCCTTTAGTTCCACCAATTCAAACATTTACAGCCGGGATCTATTATACTGCTTCCATGGAGTGTAATCATTTTCATTTCCCCCCATAGTTCTAGTGTAAGGAGAAAGTTTCACTCAAACAGCTTTGTTCTCAAGAACTGTTATTTTGTGGAACAGACTTCCAAGTGGATGCTTACCTGAATACTATAATCTTAGCCTCTTCAAGGCTTAACTGTTATCTATCCTCCTTAGCCTCATAATCTTCACTTCTTATCACCTCTTTCACTTGTATCACTCATCTCATCCATCATATCCATTTTAACAGTAACTCTCTACCTTAAGTAGCTTTCAAGCCATGCATTGGGTGAATTTTAGTATAAAAAATCAAATTGAAAATATCTTTATCCTTAGTAATTATTCAATGATTTGTAAAAAAATACACAAGTTGACTTTGATGATGCTTTAGTGTAAATATTTGTGCTGTGGAAGTGTTTTATTTTTTTTATATTACTGTCGAGAAATAGAGAAATCGAATTCTGGATGAAGAGGCTGACATAACTTTGTAGTTATTGCTAAAGTTATGACTTCATTTGTCTATGAGAAAATGGCAGATGCTGGAGAGTTTCTATTCAAAGATTTTCTTCCTTTTTCTTGGATATGATGAATATATTTTATCAAAATAGGTCCAGACAAAAATGAATGCAAAAAACATCTACCAAAAATTCACAGATGGAAATGGATTTAGGGTTTTTATGCTTCAAGAATTTATTCAATTAATTTTGTATTCGTTTATTACTTTGGCAAAATCTTTTTAATATATTGTGGCAACCTATTGATATCTGATGTTTTTAGATGGTTGAGAAAATATATATTTTAATGAAAAGTTTTAGGTTGTGTCCGGATAGCCAAGCTGAAGGTTTAATAGTACAAATTCATTGCTAATAAATAATAATAAAAAAAATAAAAGCCATATTTCTAGAGGTCAGTCTATTATTTTAATTACATTGTTACAAATTGCAAAGGAGATTTTTGGAAATCAAGATAGCCGTCGTTTGGAATTATGAGAAAGAAAGATGAATTTTAATGTAATCAAATCTCTCTTCTTATTGGCCAGTTTTTTACTTAAAAAAACATATTGTGTGGATATCAATCTATACTACTATAAATATTACTACTTCAACTACAACAATCATAACTATATGCATGCATATATGTATGTATGATTCAGCAAGTGGTAAGTTTACTTGCAAAACTTGTGCCTTAAGGGGTCGATTGATTGCTGGACTAATGCATCACCATGGATGTTAATGGCAGCAAAGAAATCAACAATAAAATCATGGAAGTGGTTATATTCAGGCATAAACTGACTTTTCACAATAATTTTGTCAAGCGGTGAATGAAGGTTCATGACGAAAAGGTTGCTTTTGAGAGTTCTTGCATTGCATGACAAAAGATGAAAAGAAGTTTCCCAAAAGTTGATGATGTAGAACTTCCAGATCATATAGGTGACAGGCATGAACTCACCTGCGACATTTGTGTTAGGCTTTGCTTTTGGAGAAGACATGGAAATATCCTCAAAAATAAAAATAATGACAACAAAATATATGTGTCATGTCTGCCAACTGGCAGAAGTTTTAAAATTTGGTCTGATTTAATGAGTTGTACCTGTTCAAGGCACAACTTAAAATGATATCTTGTGATGGTTATATAAGAAAGAAACGCTATTTTCTACACAATTACATACCCACACACATACCATATTAAAACATACCCAAACTTTATTTTATACTCAATAACGGACAATATTTACAAACATGCCAAAAAGATTCTACAATACAAATTTAAATTAAAGTGTCTGTTGGTTAAAAATTAACATTACTATGTGAAATATTTGATCAATCAGAGAAAGCTAAAACATTACTTTTCTCAAGCCTACTTTTGGAAAAAATTCTTATAAAAATCCACAGATTTCAACTTTCAAAGAGAAGAGACACAATTGTCTCCAAGCTGTTCAAACACAAGATAGCTTTTTCTCTTCACCCCCAGCATGTGCTGAAAGAAATGTGTTGGGGGGGGGGGGGTCTTAAAACAAATCATCTCCAAACAACTGTGATGGTCAGTGAATGTTTGCTGACAATAAAAGTCTTTTCTCAACCACAGCCTTTTTCTGTGGACCAACTATTTAAAAGATTTTTCTAAACTATAGATTTTCTGTGTACCAACTAGCAAAAAACTTTAACTCAATTGAAGAATTTTTTATTCCTTTTTTGACTCTTTTGAATTCATGTCTGTATGTTTGTAAATATAAATGAGTTATTTAACAGGCATGAGATCATGTTTTCTTTATTTTTGTTTTATTGATGTTCGGATTATTAATATAAAAAACCTAGACAACAGAATTTCCTACAGTTATATTTGACATTGAGGTAGCAGCCATCATTTATATATATACATATATACATTTTCATTATGCCCATTTATGTGCCTTCCGGCAGAGAGATTAGATAAGTCAACTTGTCTGACAAAGATATTGATTCTAGCTGTTGTTTTAACATGAAATTTCAGACTTTGGGTGAAATCCGTAATACATCACAACAAATGAGGTTCTACTTGTCAAATACACAAAAAAGAGAAATAAAGTTTCCATTTTCAGATGTAAAGGGATTCATTTCACTTTATGTGTCATGCTCATTACCCTATTTGATGGCCACAGGTGAATATAAAACTGCATTTTGCATCTATGAAGGGCAAAACTGAATCATAGTTACTGGAAGGGGTTAATATTTTAACATTGAATTTAACCCTTGAACACTAACCATGGGTATATAGTACCCAACGCAAATTTTCCTATTTTTAATTACAATTTTCAGTACCTGATTTTCTTACCTAAATATTATGTTTTTCAGTTCCTATTAATGTTAACTCAAAGTACAAAGTTTGAAGTACCTGCATGTAAAATATTTCAAATAAAGATTTATATTTAATATTTTTTTTGATATTTTCAAAATCGGGTATGATATACCCATGGTTATTAGTGGTGTAACTTTAATTGATGGTTAGTATTCTAGGGTGAAAGGACAGTAAACTGTAAACTAATCTATTTAATCTTAATAAGAACAAAATATGTTTCTGATGTTATACTCATTAGAGTGTTGATAAGAATTATTTTAGGGTGATAATCTTGAAATATAAAACCATGACAGCATAAACTTATGATCAGGGCCAAATATTATTCAGAGCTGAGAAAGAAAATCTGTCCTAATATTTAAACTTTAATAATTAAAAGACCTGAAAGGAAAAAGAATTCAGACATATATCAAAAAGTCATGCAAAGAGAAGGTCAATCAATATATAGCAAGACTGTAGGATCCAGGGAAAATGCTGTCAAAAGTAAAATCTAAAATAAGATTAAAAATTTGTGGAGATAGTGGAAAACACATTTCAAGGTATAAAAAGAGAATTTTTATCAATCACTGTAGGTTTGAGCAAATTCAAAAACTTTCCAGTATGTGTCACCTAAAAGCAGATAAATATGAGACTTTGCAACAGGTCATGGTCAGTCAATACAAAAATTCCAGCTTGTCTACGTAAATTTATGCTAAGTAACTCTCCTTACTCAAAGTGAAAAGTAAGAGAGATCAAATGACCCGCCAACAACTGAAACATGTCTGATTCTTAAAATCAATATGTTTGTGTTTTCTTTTTCACCTGTATGAATATTTATGATATCAGAGACATATTCCTTTCTGTGAATATATTTCAAATCTGTTGTTTTGATAAGATGCAACTATGAAAATCAAATTATGTACACATTTTCATATGAAAATCTTTATTGTAAAAATATAAATAACATATAGTTTTTAATTTTACTACAATTATTGGTAGTTTATTTACTATATTAATAGTGAATCTGACTAATTACTAATGCCACTATTACTGTGTCCAGTATTCATTTTTTAATAACAAGAAATTCATTGTACAATATTTTCTTTTATTGGATTTTAAAAATAAATCATATAAATGATAAAAATATTTCACTCCCTTGTCATTTCCTCAGGGAAAAGTACCAATATTATTTGCAGGTTAGAATTTTTAAAAAGTTTTAAATAAAAAACAAAACAAACAAACAAAAAAAAACTACAGAAATGCTTTTAATAAAAGATTCACTTTTCTTCCTTTTTTTTTTAGCGAAGTTTATTGAGTCATCTCCCTTATATCAGATTCTGTTGTGAAATAGAGTTACGGCACTTGGGCATCACTTGCTCATCAAAAGAAGTTTAAATTTAATTAAGATTAAAAAAAAAGGAAAAAAAAAAGAAGATTTCCATACGGGTAACATTCCCTCCCTCCGATATTGTTTTAGGGACACAGAAGATAGTCATCGACTATCCGGCATTGAATGATTACTGCCATTGAATGTGTTCTTGATTCTTGAAAAAAATTAAAAAAAGGAAAAAAAAAATCATTGTTGTATTGCTCATCTGGTAAAGACGTTAATTCCCTAACGGTTGATGATTTAACACTTTATTGTCAACAGAAGGTAGCTTATTCGGTAGCTCCAGTCTTTAGAGAGTAATGAGTTCAATTCCTACTAGATGCTAAACTACCACCTCGGTTTTAACTGCATGTGTAAGTAATGATTTGATGGGATTCAAAACCGTATTTAAAGAAAAGTAAAACCAAATCGGTTGGCAGTCAAAAGTTTTTGTTTTCGCATGAACTCTAATATCATTTGTTAAGTATCAGAAGCCGATGAAGTAGCAATGAGACTTAAAAAGGCTTCAGTCTTTATTGTTAATTTTATTCCGAATTAATCTTGATATCAATATGAAAATATCACCTTATTTACTATTTACAACACTTATAGCCATTTTTTATTACATTTTTAATGACAGATACATTTTCAGCTAACAGTCCTTCTTAATTCTAACTTGAACATAATTTATGAATATTTTATGTTTAGAAAGTGTATGTATCGTGCAAAAAAAGAGAAACCTATGTAGTAATTAGCATGGCAATAAATTAATTCTTCACGCTGTTCTTGTGTTCAATGTAACTTGTGTGCAAATGTAACAACTAACTCACCCTCCCGGAATAAAAAGAAAGAAAGAAAAAGAGTATAATTTGCCGAGATTTGTTTTCTGAGTGTGTGTGTGTGTGAAGGACATTTGTTTTTACTTATAGGATAAAAAAAAAACTCTTTATAAAACATATATAAAAATGTTTAATCCAAACTGATAGAGCAGAGCATATATTTTGACGGCTGCATAAGTTTAGGATAGTTTTTCGTTTGGAGAAAGATAAAGTCATAGATGACATAGAAAACGGCAAAGTCGTACGTAAAAGATTTATTTCCCCGAGGAAAAAAAAAAAAAAAAAAACAAACAGAAAAAGAAAAATTCGGAAAAGATAAAAAGTAACAGAACTAAACAAAAACAGAATAAAAAGAACAAAGACCAAGCTCAGATGAAGAAATATCAAACGACAAGAAAATGACAAAAAAAAAAAAATACGTGGAATATTCTTCACCTTCGATTAATCGATATCACGAATTCACACAAAAATACAGACAATTACACACTCAGCAAATTAATGAGAATGGGTGGCTGGTGGATTTACCTGAATCGAATAGAAAATTGTGTCTGCTTTCATGGGTGATTAAAAAAAGAAAGAAAAAAAGAAGCCAACAATATTGTCAAGTCCACTAAAAACCAAGTGACTAAATCACTACCGAGTCTTGGAGTTCCATATACAGTGTAACCCAGATAGAGAGTTGTCGGGACCGGAGAAGAAGTCTCTTATATCCGGGTTTCTCTTAGATCCGAGTCTCTTATATCCGGGTTACACTGTAGTACATTCTGTTGTCAACAACTGAAGAGTGATTAAAAAAAAAACTCGTGACAAAAGAAAATATTTTGCTAGCGCAGTATCAGAACTAGAGGCAGACCAAACTTTTGACCCTACCGAATAATTCCTCTACAACCGCCCCCCCCATCTTGCGAATCCAATTGGGACTCGGCTCTCCGATTAACAATTCCAAGCCATTATCTACTACGCCACCCGTACATCCAAGTTTACAGCACCTGGTATTCCCAAGCGGTCACCCATCTAGGTAATGACCAGGCTCAATGTGGCTTAAATTTGGGGAACGTACTCGAATTGTTGTTTCAACGTGATGTGGCCATAAGCCTCATCTTGAAGAAGGAATTGGAATAAATGTGGATTAGGCAAGTGTGGACAGTTACTTACCCCACTCCCCCGTATTAATCCAAAACAATAACATCACCCAAGACAACATTATCGAAGACAGCATTACTCGACAACATCACCCAAGACAACATCACCCAAGACAACATCACCCAAGACTACACCACCGAAGACAACATTACCCAAGATAACATTATCCAAGACAACATTACCCAAGACAACATCACCCAAGACAACATTACCCAAAAAAACATCACCCAAGACAACATTACCCAAGACAGCATCGCCCAAGACTACACCACCCAAGACAACATTACCCAAGTTAACATTATCCAAGACAACATTACCCAAGACAACATCACCCAAGACAACATTACCCATGACAAAATCACCCAAGACAACATTATCCAAAACAACATCACCCAAGACAACATCACCCAAGACAACATCACCCAAGACAACATCACCCAAGACATTACTCAAGACAACATCACCCAAGACAACATTATCCAAAACAACATCACCCAAGACAACTTCACCCAAGACAACACCACACAAGACAACATCACCCAAGACAACATTACCCAAGACAACATCACCCAAGACAACATTATACAAAAAAACATCCCCGATAACAACATTGCCCAAGACAACATTATCCAAGACATTACCGAATACAACATCGCCCAAGACAACATCACCCAAGACAACATTACCCAAGGCAACATCACCCAAGACAACATCACCAAGACAACATTATCCAAGACATTACCGAAGACAACATCACCCAAGACAACATCACCCAAGACAACATTACCAAAAACAACATCACGCAAGACAACATCACGCAAGACAACTTCACCTAAGACATCATTACCCAAAACAACATCACCCAAGACAACATTACCGAAGACAACATCGCCCAAGACAACATCACCCAAGTCAACACCACTCAAGACAACATTATACAAAACAACATCACCGAAGACAACATTGCCCAAGAGAACTTCACCCAAGACATCATTACCCAAAACAACATCACCCAAGACAATATTGCCCAAGAGAACATTATCCAAGATATTACCGAAAACAACATCACCCAAGACAACATCACGCAAGACAACTTCACCCAAGACATCATTACCCAAAACAACATCACCCAAGACTACATCACCCAAGACAACATCACCTAAGACAACATTACCCAAGGCAACATCACCCAAGAACACATCACCCAAGACAACATTATCCAAGATATTACCGAAGACAACATCGCCCAAGACAACATCACCCAAGACAACATTACCCAAAACAACATCACCCAAGACAACATCACCCAAGACAACATTACTCAAAACAACATCACCCAAGACAAATTCACCCAAGACAACATCACCCAAGACAGCATCATCCAAGACATTATCCAAGACATTACCGAAGACAACATCACCCAAGACAACATTACTCAAAACAACATCACCCAAGACAACATTACCCAAAACAACATCACCCAAGATAACATAACCCAAGACAACTTTACCTAAGACAACATAACCGAAGGCAACATCACCCAAGACAACATTACCGAAGACAACATCACCCAAGACAACATCACCCAAGACAACATTACCCAAAACAACATCACCCAAGACAACATCACGCAAGACAACTTCACCCAAGATATCATTACCCAAAACAACATCACCCAAGACAACATTGCCCAAGACAACATCACCCAAGACAACATTATCCAAGAAATTACCGAAGACAACATCACCCAAGACAACATCACCCAAGACAACATCACCCAAGACAACATTACCCAAAACAACATCACCCAAGACAACATCACGCAAGACATCTTCACCGAAGACATCATTACCCAAAAAACATCACCCAAGAAAACATTACCGAAGACAACATTACCCAAGGCAACATCACCCAAGACAACATTATCCAAGAAATTACCGAAGACAACATCGCCCAAGACAACATCACCCAAGACAACATTACCCAAAACAACATCACCCAAAACAACATCACGCAAGACAACTTCACCCAAGACATCATTACCCAAAACAGCATCATCCAAGACATTATCCAAGACATTACCGAAGACAACATCACCCAAGACAACATTACTCAAAACAACATCACCCAAGACAACATTAACCAAAACAACATCACCCAAGATAGCATCACCCAAGACAACATTACCTATGACATCATCACCCAAGACAACATCACCCAAGACAACATTACTCAAGGCAACATCACCCAAGACAACATTATCCAAGACTTTACCGATGACAACATCACCCAAAACAACATCACCCAAGACAACATTACCCAAAACAACATCACGCAAGACAACTTCAACCAAGACATCATTACCCAAAAAACATCACCCAAGTCAACATTACCGAAGACAACATTACCCAAGGCAACATCACCCAAGACAACATTATCCAAGAAATTACCGAAGACAACATCGCCCAAGTCAACATCACCCAAGACAACATCACCTAAGACAACATCACCCAAGACAACATCACCCAAGACAACATTACTCAAAACAACATCACCCAAGACAAATTCACCCAAGACAACATCACCCAAGACAGCATCATCCAAGACATTATCCAAGACATTACCGAAGACAACATCACCCAAGACAACATTACTCAAAACAACATCACCCAAGACAACATTACCCAAAACAACATCACCCAAGATAACATAACCCAAGACAACTTTACCTAAGACAACATAACCGAAGGCAACATCACCCAAGACAACATTACCGAAGACAACATCACCCAAGACAACATCACCCAAGACAACATTACCCAAAACAACATCACCCAAGACAACATCACGCAAGACAACTTCACCCAAGATATCATTACCCAAAACAACATCACCCAAGACAACATTGCCCAAGACAACATCACCCAAGACAACATTATCCAAGAAATTACCGAAGACAACATCACCCAAGACAACATCACCCAAGACAACATCACCCAAGACAACATTACCCAAAACAACATCACCCAAGACAACATCACGCAAGACATCTTCACCGAAGACATCATTACCCAAAAAACATCACCCAAGACAACATTACCGAAGACAACATTACCCAAGGCAACATCACCCAAGACAACATTATCCAAGAAATTACCGAAGACAACATCGCCCAAGACAACATCACCCAAGACAACATTACCCAAAACAACATCACCCAAAACAACATCACGCAAGACAACTTCACCCAAGACATCATTACCCAAAACAGCATCATCCAAGACATTATCCAAGACATTACCGAAGACAACATCACCCAAGACAACATCACCCAAGACAACATCACCCAAAACAACATCACCCAAGACAACATCACCCAAGGCAACATCACCCAATACAACATCACCCAAGACAACATCACCCAAGACAACATTACCCAAAACAACATCACCCAAGGCAACATAACCCAAGACAACTTCACCCAAGACATCATTACCCAAAACAGCATCATCCAAGACATTATCCAAGACATTACCGAAGACAACATCACCCAAGACAACATTACTCAAAACAACATCACCCAAGACAACATTACCCAAAACAACATCACCCAAGATAGCATCACCCAAGACAACATTACCTATGACATCATCACCCAAGACAACATCACCCAAGACAACATTACTCAAGGCAACATCACCCAAGACAACATTATCCAAGACTTTACCGATGACAACATCACCCAAAACAACATCACCCAAGACAACATCACCCAAGGCAACATTACCCAAGACAACATCACCCAAGACAACATCTACTCAAAATATTACTAACTGTACCCACTTTCCCACTATCATTTATTTTACAGTTTCTTCCTCCTCTTTTTCTTCACCCACCCTCGCCGACTTACAAGAGGTGAATGAACTCCTTCGTAGAGTTCCAAGTGGAAAGAGCTAACAACGCGTTGACTTCAGGGTTGGTCTGGATACATGGATTCAAATTTGAAGTATGGTGGAAGAACAATTCCCCGAATAGTAATAATAAAAAAACAACAACAAAAAAACAAAAAACGAAGATTTTGTTTGGAAGAGCACTCGTTTTCATTCACCCTTCTCTTTATAGTTAACGTTCCTGAGGTGAGGTGGGTGAGCTGACATCGGACAGCATTATGAAAACTGAGATGGGTCAAGAGTTAATACGACAGGCCATCAGTGTTCGCATGTTAGGCACGATTTTCTCGACTGAGCAACACCAGTAAATCTATCGTGGATCTCTGGTTAGCCATGTTGAATGATTTGGTGGAGTCGAGAAGGGCTAAACAATATGGCTATAACAAGAAATTCGGCAAATGACTATAAAGATATGATTGACTTCAAAGATTCATTGGGTAGACCTTGTGAGGCTAGATGTTGCCATAAAGAGAAAGTATTTCGTTTCATTGGGGTTTATTTCAAGCGGGTGATTGATATGTAATCCTTGATTCTGATATGGACCATGAGGCGAGAGAATGGGTTTTAACATTGCTTCGGATATAAATTCTTTTCGTGAAGTTGTTGCAAAGGTCAATAAAGTTTGAAATGAGCATCGAAACTGAGTTAAACTGAATTGGGTAGAATAGGGGCAGCTCGGATTTGCTACAATGTCCTGATTATCTGAATCGACTTTTAATTAAGAGGGTCGATTTAGGACTCTTAGATTGTTCACATTTACATAGTGTAGATTATTAGAGCTATAGCCTAGTTAGAGTTCGGATAAAGTTAGATAAGGTTAAACATAGGATGAACTTAGATAATTTAGGGAATAACTGGTGTGACCAACTTGCAAAGTAAGAATAGGCAGTATGCTGCCGAATGCAGTTGTCAACATAATCAAGATCAATTAGAGACACAGACGATATTCCAAGATGGAGTAACTGACCAACTCGGTTTTTCCTTGGTAGAGATAATCCATCTTATTAACAAGAAAGGTCAGTCTAGAGTTAGATTAAAAAGAATATTTGTGGAAGCGACGAATCTGGGCACACAAGTGAGTGGAAAAGGACAGATTGGTATATTGTCAATGTCACGTCGCCCAATCGAAAATGTTTGACTACAAATGCAGATAACTGTGAGGAAGCGTTATACAAAGAAGGCTGCATTGATTTTGTCTCAGTTCGATTGAAATAAACTGAGAGGGTCTCATAACGAAGAATGAAATTCAGTAAGAGTTCGGCGATGACGAATCTCCAGGAACTGATGGCTTTCCTTATGAAAAATACTTAAGGTTGTTGCACAATTTTGTCTCCTCTGCTGACACTGATCTTCAATAACTTGATGAAACAGGAGAATATTCCCTACGCTATACCAGACGGTGAAGTGAAGTTGTTACGCAAGAATAAACATGGTTTGGACGTCATCAATAATTTTTGTCCCCTCGATATGTTACAGATTTGCATGAAGATCTTACCAACAGTTTATTTTGTTGGGTGATCTAACAGACTTGTGCTATTAAAGGTATCACTATCCAAGATAACATGCATTTATTCCACAGGAAAACAGATTAGGCTGAATTGGTCACTTTTGATCAGTCGATGATATTCGATAGGATGGATAATTGTTTCTTGGAGTCTGTCTTGTCTGCAGTCCGTTTCAAGCCACAATTTGTTCTTGGATTCACCTCTTCTATGTCACCCACCGGAAACTGTAGTAGAAGTGAATGGGATAAGCTGGATGCTTTTCATCTTGATCAAAACTATTCGTTCATGATGTATGACCTTGCACTTGAACATTTCCTTCACAAACTGAGGGTAAGCCTGGTTCTGCACGATATTATATTACCTGGTGCCATGACTTTGGCCAGGATTTCTGTCTATGCTGACAAGGTCTCCACGATGTACCTAGCAATGCTGAGATTGAAGTTGGCAAAGAAATCTGATTGTATGCAACGGTGACAGAGGCTAAAATTAATCGCGTAAGTACGTAGAAAGTAGGTGTTACCTGGCTCTTTGAGTTGGACAGACAGTGCGAAATTCCCGGTGTTTCATTCGGTCCGGACATCCAACTGGAGAAGACTTGGTCAGAGGTATGGGACAAACTCGAAGCTTCTGTTAATCTTTTATCACAAAAAGATTTTTACTTAAAGCGGAGGGTCGAGATGTGCGCTACCAACATCTCCCTTTTCATTCTTTACCAAATTATCCACTCTCATATACAAAAGTAGCTGAGTTAAAGTGAGAAATCTCTGTTTAAACAACTTTGGGCTTACAGGGCTCTCATGGGGCATCACGAGATCTGTTACTTCTATTCATTTGAGAGTGGTCAAGGCCGAATGTGTATAAAAGATGATAACAGTAGATTTTCGAAAGAAGATACCAAGAAAGCATCCCAGGCATTGAGATATGGGAAGAAATATGTGTTTCTGTGTTTGTTAACCGCGATGTGAATAGCGATTTGGGTGGCACAAATAAAAAGTACACGATGATTTGTCTCTTCCTCATAACCAAGCCGCTTATTTTTCGCATCATTTTGGGGTAATTAAATCAGGTCGGAGAGAGAACGGCCATTTATATCGGAATTTTGTGAAAGGTCAGTGAATGTGTCACAAGTGTGTGGTATGAAAAGATCTAACTTAGAGTGGCATTTTAAAGTGACCAGTGACGATTTTGTACTTCTCAGAATGTCTTTGCGACCCAGTCCTGATTAAGAATGAATTAATTTAGAGAATTAATGCTCGTTGGTCTTTTTTTTCTCTCCTTTTCGTTTCTTATTTACCTCTCCTCTTTTTATTAGATGAAAGAAGGTAAAGTTCTTTGTCGATGGGGAAATATTTAGTTTTAATTTCATTATTTTCTCTATATTTTCCTGGCATTTTTTTGATCGATTAACTTCCTATCATACTAAATTGTAGTGGAAGACATACTAACATGTTTGTAAATATATTTTGTTCCATTTCAATCATCAGGAGATTTTTTTTTAAATTGAGAAGCATGGATCAATATTTTTTATCCCTTTTCCGACATGAATTTAGTTATAATTTTCGTAGAGTGAATGTGAATTTTTGGCGATTGTTGCATAAATGATTCAGAACAATTGAGATGTGATTGTAAAGAGAACAACGAAAGCGGACTGGTTCAGTAAATACGACGAGTGACGTTAAAGACAATTTACACGCAATTTTCTCCCTCGTGTCATGTTTTGTAATATTTTCGAACTTATAAAATAAAGATTAAGAAGCAACAGAATATTTAGTGACTTGACGACGATTGTTGGTTTGATAACAGGAAACAACCCCGATAGACAAGGACAGAGGGTTAAGTGACCATGGCCAAATATGTTGTGGACAAAGTCTACAAAAACATACCTCGTCAGGACAAAAGTAGAAAGATTTTGGAGATGGTCGGTGAACGCGGTTGAGAAGAAGGAAAGAAAGATGGCAGACATTAGAAAACTTGAAAGTTCGTCTGATAACCTATTATTATTAATTATGGAGTCAGTTCAATTTTGAATACTCTGCTATTACTAAATATATATATATATATATATATATATATATATATATATATATATATATATATATATATATATGTAGGACTCTTCCGCTGTTTTCGACGCATGGTGTGTTTTTGATTTTGATGACTTTTTATGAGAGCTTGAGCAACAGCTCATATTTAGGATAAGGAACAGCACCCCTTATGAAGGCTGCAAGAATATTGCAGTCGTTTCAGTGTTCTACTTTGTAATAATTAAAATTATATATATATATATATATATATATATATATATATATATATATATATATATATATATATCCGTCCTGGGTATGATGATATGACGATAAACTGCATCCATATCCTGTGTAAGACGATAAACTACGTCCAACAGCAAGGCCTCTGACTAGGAGGTTTTGAGGAGCGTGGAACCACCCCTTAATTGCTGGTGTTCCTAGGTCCACCCTGCCCCGGGGTGGTAGCACCGCTTAGGGTCCCAGCTATGGACAAATAGTTGACCTCACAACCTGACTATGAAAATGTAAAAATAGACTTTAATACCAGAAATACTTTGTAAAAAAAAATTAATATCAGCAATAAATTTTTGAAAAAAAGATCTTACCAGCAATAAAAATCTTGTCAGCATTAAATAACCCATTGAGGTTCATATGCCACACAAGAAAACAAACAAAACAAACATATATATATATATATATATATATATATATATATATATATATATATATATATATATATATATATATTGTTATGGTCCAATATCCTCGCACCACTGTTATGGTCCAAGGTTAAGACCAAGGAAGAACAACACGAACACAAGAGTAGGAATAACAAAGATATATTAAACAGAATAATAATACAAGATGTTGAAGGTGCTAGTATGACTGTCAGTCTGGTTTAGAGTGAACTACTATTGTCTCGACTTGTTCCGTCTCGACTCGTTACACTTTGCTCTCTCGTCTCTCTTGAGAGGCGCAGTCATTATAGTGTCAGGAAGAGTTCATTGTCGTTACAGGTAAGATCCCATAACATATATATATATATATATATATATATATATATATATATATATATATAAAGACATTTATATATATTATGTTTAACGTTCTTTTTATAATATATATAAATGTCTTTAAATAAATTGTCGGACTATGTCCAATCCTAAATATATATATATATATATATATATATATATATATATATATATATATATATGATGAACTCTCTCGTCGTTTTCGACGTGTGAGAATCCGACAACATGTTCTGCCTCGATGTATTTGCGCCTTCGATGATTCTTAAAGCCAGCTTCAGATTCTCACAACATTCCACGCATAGAACGGCACCCCGCGTGAAGGCTGCAGTTTTGTAGATACATTTCTACATACAACTTACAAATTCCATTCATTTACAGTTTTTTAAAATTTTATTTGCTTTGTCGTAATTTTCCTGTTTTCAAGCCGGAAGATAAGTCATTTTTATTAATTTTTACCTCTTCGCCGTGTTCTTTAAGTAAACTATGCCTCTTGGCCTTGTTTTTTAAATAATTTTTGCTTCTTGGCCTTATTCTTTAATTAATCCTTACCTATTGGCCCTGTTCTTTAATTAATCCTTACCTATTGGCCCTGTTCTTCATTAGCTGATATTATAATATCGCAATCGTTCCAAACTGATTCCTATTTACGACTGGCATTGCCGCCATCTTCTCTCAGTTTTAGACAGATATTTTCAATTTGTAAACATTTTCAATTACACATTAATTTGATAATAAACATTTACGCGTCAGTATGGTTTTGATTCAAAGTATACTTTGCTGAGAAATCATTTTGCATCGAATTTCAAGCAAGAAATTAAAAAATAACACATTTTCTAAATTCAGTCGAATTGTCATTCACGATACATTCCCATGTAACGTGTATTCATTTTGGATGGATTATGTTTTCATAAAAACTGACTTGATTTAACAAAGGCCTTCATTCAAATCTCTCAAGAAAAGACGAGAACAGGGACGATAATTCTCTCCTATCACCTCTGCCTTATTTTGGAAGGAATTATTTTTCAAGCTTTAAATAGATTGGATTTGAGTTTTTGAATCGCATTTTACTATACATCAGTAATGGAAAAAGTTGTTTTTTTTGTTTAAAAATGATAAAAATGAAGAAGTGAAAGCTTATAACAAAAAATGTATGCAGGGTATAACTGTTTAGTACTTTATAAATAAAATATAACACATGAAGTTATTTCTAATAACATAATTGGTCGAAAAGATTAAAAGATTGAAACGATCGACGAGTCAATAGCCTGTTTGCAACCGTTTTTTTTGTTTTATAAAGGGATCATTTTACGGTTTATTTTTTTAAAGGTTTAAATAACTTACCTTAGAATTTCCCTACTCGTTCTTCAGTTCATTGGAACTGGAGAAGAATATATTCTTCCTTAGAAAAAAAAACCCCCAAAAAACAAAAACAAACAAAAAACAAAAACAAAAAAACAAATAAAAGTTCACTGGAAAAAATAAAATTGCAAAAGCAGAATGATGGTAAAATCGAATATTTCATTTTAACAAAAATCCAATAACTTTGAAATAGTAAATTAAAAACTAAATGATCGAAAGTGATTTTGACAGTTGCTTGCAATTCTTGTCATATCGAGTAACATGGTTGACAGCAGTGTTTCTTTGTTTCTTTGCGAACGGACAAAACCCTTTGACATGACTTCACTAGAAAAAATCCAGCGGTTGTTCATTTTAGTACGCATTAAACCGAAAAGGTCAATGAGAACACAGGGATTCAGTAAAATAGATTCAACTTTGCATTGTAAACTTTCAAGTTTATTAAAATCAAAAACAAATCTTACGATATCAATCCTAAATAATAATAATAATCTTCTCTCCAGTTTTTCAACTAATTTTCTATTTGCTAAGTTATCTGTTTGTTTGGCAACGTGTAGTTTGCGACCGCTCGCGTCAATAAGAGATTTTCAGTTCATCATTAAAAACAGAAGCCCAAACCATGGCCGTTCGGCAAATCTTACACAACTATGGGCTGTTCGGTGTAGTTAGGTCTTTTTAGTTTCTTAAAGTAACAGGATTATGGCCAGATATTGATTGGAGCTTTCAGAAATGAACGCAACATTAAGCTTTTTCAATAGCGCGTCCGAACGTAAGGGAGCCTTTCTCGTTGGGAATGATTCGACGGCGGCGGCAAAAACATCTCTCTCTCTCTCTCTCTCTCTCTCTCTCTCTCTCTCTATATATATATATATATATATATATATATATATATATATATTTCTTTTTATCTCTCTCTCTCTCAAACATACGCATAAATAGATACATACATTTACACACACAGAAAGAAAAATATACACATAAGACAAAAACAAAATTGATCACGCACAAAACACACTACACACTCATGAAACATGAACATGTATATACACTCACTTTTGTGTGCAGCCTCAACTGATGTACACATTTAGGTAGGCATATTTGTGATAAAAAAACGTAGGAACATAAGCAAATTATTGCACATATACTCTGACTCATGCATATTCATACTATAAATACAAGCAATTATTCATACACATATATATACACACAGAGACGCGCGAGCACGCACACACACGCAAAAGTAGATGACAAAAATAGTCTTTCTCTCTCTCTATATATATATATAGAGAGAGAGAACGTGTTGTATGTGTGAGAGTGAGAGAGAGAAAAAAAGAAACTGTGTGGACATAGGGATCAACATTGCACGTTGACTGTTACTGTCACATCTCAAGTAATCTTCAGAACAAGTGTCACGGTTCACGGATTCTATATGTATGTCCCTGGAGGATTTAGGGAGGAACATAAAACCGACCCTTTCCAGTTCTTTTGTTTAGGGCTAATGCTTTAGTTATTTATAGTCATAAACTTTAACTTGTTAATTATATATATATATATATATATATATATATATATATATATATATATATATTCGTTTTTGAATATATACTTAGGCTCTAAATTTTGGTATTTGAAATAAAGTTTATTAAATTTAGGTTATGTGGTTTTATTGTTTTATTTGATTTAAACTTTTGAATCATGATGTGTAGATAGCGTAGAAGGAGTTTATTTCTGTATCGCCATTAGGAAATGATCTCTATTTTTACACACACACTTCCTGCAATCACACATCCAGAATAATCAAATAAAGCTCCTTTTCTCTCATCGGCAGAAAATTCATCAATTTGGTAAAGGGAACTTTTTTTTAACGAAGCCTCCACCACCAAAATGAAATGGCACTATAAAAAAATGTTTTTTCTTAAAATTTACATTCACATAACAGAAAAAGATTCAACAGAAAAAGAAACTTTGTATGATGCAACTCACTGTATAATAAAAATGTAAAAACAAATAGAGATAAAATGAAAAATAAAACTCATCGATAAAACACTTCTCAAAATCAAGCTATAAATGTGTGTGTGTGTGTGGTTGAAATTATTTCTGCGTATAACTAATGAATTGTTTAAATTGTTATATAGAACAAGAATGACCTCATAAATTATTATTCTCACCAGTGTAATAGAATAATATCTGAAATAATTACAAGATTTTATTTAAGAGTACAAAGAATCTTCAGCTCCTAGTAGAAGAAAGATACATTGAAATTACTTTTAAAATTTTTCAACATCTTTATTATTTCAGCCACAATGCTAAAAGAATAACAATGAAAATCTACAGCAACAAAAAGTAATAATAATAATTTAAGTAAAAATAGACATATAATATTACCTACTAAATCTTTACATCTACTATTCAAAATAATATATCGAATCTTAAGATTAAACAAATTACAACTTCATCTCCAACTATTATGGATATGATCAGAACCTAAAATGTCCATGATAAGAATAATTCTGAAGCAGGCAAATTATAAGGTTAATCATAATACGATGATATTCCAGGAATCAATTCACATTATTGACTAAAATCTGATAATGCTTTCATCATTCGACAAGTTCAAGTTTACATTTATGAGAAAACACAAAACGCACGCAACATACGAATGCAAGAGGAGGTGTTGAAATATTCTCGAACCGACTCTCTTCTCAAACTTTAACCAAATGACTAAACATCAGAATTTTAAAAAATCCCTTCTTGGACGTGCTGATGACTTTTCAGCACTCCTTCGTGTGTGTATATATATATATATATATATATATATATATATATATATATATATATATGTGTGTGTGTGTGTGTGTGTGTGTGTGTGTGTGTGTGTGTGTGTGAGTGTGCAGGTATGCAGAAAAATAGGAAAGAACACGTTAGGTAAATAATCCGGTGTTCCTTAGTATTTTTGCTTTTATTTTCAAAAAGACAGTGCTCCATACAGAAGTAGAGCTTATATTATAATATTTTTTGTTTTAAAAATATAATTCCTTCGCTACATAAGAGTTCTCATGTTTCAAAAGCGAGAGCCGAGACCCCTAATATTATTTTTGAAATTATGTTGAGTTAAGGTGTCTGGTCACGCTTCCACGTCAAGCGAGAATTTGGGAATAAGCTATCTTTTGGTTAGCGCGTGTTTATGAGTGTGATCTCTTGGAACATTAGTTGCTATGGAAACGGCCAGGGTCGGCCATGTTGGTTAGGTGGTCATAGAGTTAAGAATTAATTTTTATCTACAGACCAGTCCCCTTCGAAAAATTTATGTCAAGTTACATTGGGGGGTCTATTTCAAGACTGATAGTAGTACGCCTAGCTGGTTAAAAGGCATTTTTATGGCTTTGCCGCAGGTCGTTAAGTATCTAGAAGGTTGTGTTTCATTATTATCTGTTAAATCTGTTTATTTATTTGTTTATTCAAATGGCTTCTTTTTTTCCGCGACTCCACAAAGGGTTTTTTCTCATTAATTATTGGGCTGAGCTTTTAAAGCTTTTATTAAACTATAGACTTTATTTGTTTATATCTATTTATTAATTATTTAATGCGAAAATTTGTTGATGTCGGCAAAAAAACGTTAGCTCATGTCTGTGGTTTAATAACTTTTCATTATTTAGAAACTTAATGATGTGCAGTTTTTCATGTAGACATAAAGGGCATGGGTCGTCCCAGGTTTTACAAGTTCTTGTTCTATTTATTATTTTCCATTTTACTTTCGGTGTTTTGTTCGTTTCTTTTAAATGCCAGTAGTATTGGGATAGAGATGTCTGATTTATATTTTGGATGTTGTTGAAGGAACTTTTGTGTTGTCTCCATCTAATTTTAAATTTATTCTTTGTTGACCCAATGTATATCCTATCAGTGTTAGGACTCTAACAGGATACACATTGTAGCGAAGGAATCATATTTTTAAAACAAAAAATATTATAATATATATATATATATATATATATATATATATATATATATATATATATATATGTATATATATGAAGAAATATAGTTTTAAGGTGTGCTATATTTATGGGATAGTGCTCAATATCAGAGATAGAGAGTATGTAAATATATATATAAAAGTTAACATTGACGTCAATACTCAAACACTCAGAGGCGACATTCAGTTTAATGCTGGACGCAATCGTCAAGCGGCCTGACGATTGCGTTCAGCATGAAACTGCCTGTCGCCTCTGAGTGTTGACTTCAATGTTCACTTATATATATATATATATATATATATATATATATATATATATATATATATATATATATATATATAAACTAGAGTAGATAAGTTGGTCAATAAAACAAAGCCAAGCGAAAGGATACCGATAAAATCAGTACGAAAAACATTTATTAATATTAGCCAGGTGACAAAAATGAAGCACGGAGATTGAGGTTCCAAGTTCGGAAGTTTCGAACACGCCTATGTTCTTCATCAGCGGATGCGAGAATTAAACAGTGGAAACTATCCAACATTCGTTTTTGAGGTGTGTTGACTCCGCTTGTAGGTGGAATTATTAGAAAAAGATCCGTTCCCTGTTTGATCTCTCGCTGTGCGAAACTTGATGTGAAAATAACCTCAGATTTAAAAACTTGTGATTGGTGGTGGGTGGTCAATGAGTGAGATATTGAAAATAGGGGAAAAAAGGGATTGTAGGACTAGGGGTGGGGGTGGTATTAGTGTTGAAAGATTTTGTTTTTGTGACTTAGGATCAGTGTGGGAACAGCGAGATTGTCAATAAAAGTAAAATGAAAGAGAAAAGAAAAAAGAAAAAAAGAGAGGAAAGAAATAGCACAAAAAAGGAATAAAGAATTATTTTAGGAAAATCATTGTTAGATAATGGGGGGTGCGGAAGAATGAACTGAAAAAAAGAAAAAATAATACTAAAAATAAAGATAATGATAATATGAAAAGGGGAAGTGAAAAAACATAAAAATAGATGCGTTGTGTATCGAGATAGGATCAGAGTATAACAAGGCAAATAAATAAATAAAATAAAAGAGAAAAAAGAGGTAAGAAATATTAATAAATGTTTTTTCATCGGCACCCTTTCGATTGACTTTGTTTTATTGACCAACTTATCTTCTCTACTTTATAAACTATATGAATTATACGTGGACTCTTTTTTCTAATTATATATATATATATATATATATATATATATATATATATATATATATATATATATATATATATGTATGTATGTATGTATATATATATATATATATATATATATATATGTGTGTGTGTGTGTGTGTGTGTGTGTGTGAGTGCGCGTGTGTGTATGTATGTATGTGTGTGTGTTTGTAAATAAACTAAACTTGAAACTGAAGAGTTGGTTTTGTGTTTCTGTCATTTTAATATCGATACATCAATCAAATTCAGCGGTAGTCTTGTTTGTTGGCATTAACAACTTGCCTCTTTGTCTCTGGATATCATTACCTGACCGACGTATATAGCCAATGACCGATTCAATCAATCTAATCGTACTGGCCACTAGGCGTTGGCCAAGCAGTCATCATCGAAAGTAGAGAGTTGCCAAAATGGCGTTTATTTTACTCTTATTTCCATAAACTCAAAGCAACAGAATTCTGCTCTTGATTTCTTTCGTCATTATTTTATGATTTTATTCTAGAATGACAATAATTTGAAACTCTTTTTGAAGCCGTTAGTTTTATTAGATTAAGCATTGTAGGCCATTATTCATTCTTGATTAGGATTTCATTGTTTGGTTAGTATTTCTTCATTTTTATTTTCATCGCAACTATTATTCGATAATTCTACAATCATTAGTAAAAAGTAGGCTTTTAAAAGATAACGTATAAAAACAAAACCTTCGCCGATACTTGAACTCTTAATCATTTTCACTTCAGAAACTCGTTTTTCTGTAAGTATGGGAGCCCTACGGTTGTTAAATCCAAGCAAATCGTTTGAACTTGCATTCCCGACTAGTGTTGTCTTTACGTACGCTAGTAGTATTATTAGTAGTGATATTACGTTGAAAAGATGCCGAGATATATAATCTAGGAAATACAGGGTGTCCATAAAGTTCGTGTGCACTTTAAAAAAATTATAACTTTATTTACATTTGCGATAGTAATAATCTGTAAAAAATGTTATAAAGTTTAATGTACCTAGTTTTAAGTATAGCTAAAATAACTAATGTGATTTCAGGCATTACTGTAAATCAGTTGGTAAATGTTTTCCATGGACTGCAAAATCGTATTACCCTTTGTATTGCTAATGATGGAGGACATGTGGAAACTTAAATAAGATTTCAATAAAACCTTAAAAAATATAGATTTACTTCTTTCTACTCCTTTTTACAAATTATTTCTATCACAAATACAAATAAAGTTATAATTTTTTTAAAGTGCACACGAACTTTATGGACACCCTGTATGTTCCACACACACACACACACACACACACACACACACACACACACACACACACTGATCCTCTTCATCAAATCTTACCAAAT
Organism: Acanthosepion esculentum; assembly: GCA_964036315.1. Lineage (NCBI taxonomy): Eukaryota > Metazoa > Mollusca > Cephalopoda > Sepiida > Sepiidae > Acanthosepion > Acanthosepion esculentum. Next base: position 4,476,899 of record OZ038487.1, on the reverse strand, counting down.
GACCAGATATCTGATTTTTTATTCCCTTCTTGGTCAGCCTGAGAACTTTTCAACCCCCACTCATATACCAATATTTTCTTTCAGTTTTTGCATCTCTTATTACTCAGTGTTAAGATAAATTTTCCTTTTTTTTCTTTTTTTTTTAACTTAGAATGATATCCGTTGAAATAATAAATTTAAGAGTTTCTAGCACAATTGGTCATATAATGAAGAAATAAGGCTTGGAGAATTTAACACTCACAGGAGATTTTGACGGCAAGTGATGCAGGGTGTAAACAGCGTATGACCTACATGACGCGATTGAATGGATGGCAGAACAAGGACAAAAAGTTGTCAATGAGGCCAATTTTATTTAGGACAGCAAAAGGCAGGAGATTGTGGAGGGCCATGATCGCTTACATCTTATGAAAGGACATAGCATATGAAAGTAGAAGCAGCAGTACAAATGGTATTTATTTCCAAATGTGAAGCAATATTAGCAACTATTAAGTTTGCTTTTTGAGTCATCGACCTGGAATTTCTACAGACATTCCTTTCCGCAGTTATTTTCGAAAGGATGAAACGAACATTTATTCTGCTATTCATACTATTTCTCTATGTCGAACTTTCTTGATAGGAATTCCTTTACCTCTCCAGTATTAATTCAAAAGCAATTTCTTATATTTTAGTACTATAAATGAAACAATATCAGGGTCCTTCCATATTTAACATAACTATACCTCAACGAACATAATAGTAAGCGATTTGCCACAGATGATGGCCACTGAAAATCGACGTAACAGGCACGCTGTTTGTCTCTTAGATCTGCTATCAAGTCTGTTTAACTAATAAGTTTGACCACTTGGGGACCAATGATGCTGGACGTCTCTACTGTCTCAGATATAAACATATATTTGAAACACAGGGGACCATATTTAGCCAGTTTATACCCCGCAGTCTCTTGGGCAAGAGAACCAAGCAAAGAGGCTGACGTAATCAGATTGCTGTTTGAGAATGACTCACTGCAGCTAACGTTGCAATATACTAATCATTGTTTTATTTATTGTGATTTTGAACACAACGTTTCCACTGATATATTATTATTAGGTCTTCTTCAGATCCTGCGTTTATCCTCTTTTTCATTTTTCTCTCACTGAAACATGAAAGAAGAAAGGTATTAAGGCCATACGATACTATCTACACTCATGAAAAGTGGACTACTGTATCGGTTGGAATATCCTCGCCTATGGAACTCTATTCCAGTTTCTTGGTTCCCTGCCATCTACAGTTTACATGCAACGTCAGTTAGTATATTCTGTCTTTCTGTTCTGAATCCTGTTCTTTTGTTTTTATTACTAAAGTCTTTCTATATTTCTGAGATAAGGTATTATTTACACTATTTACATTATTCGGACTATTGTCCTCCTATTTGTCGCCATATTTGTTACAACGTTTCGGCCGTTGTACGCTCCGGCCTTCTTCAGGTGTTTGGAATGTCGAACTGAACCCTTTATTTCGCTCACTGGGGTAGACTGTTCTAGTTCCACGTGCCATATCTAATGGATGTCAGTTATCAGTTATCTCCTGTTAATTCCCAACTCCAAGTTATCCACCGCCTTAACCAGCTATTGATCTTGAGGATACATGGCACAGTGGATAAAGGCGTTAGTTAGATCCAGTGACAGGACCCAAAGAGTGTGAGTTCAATACCCGGTTAAGACGGTGGAGAACTTTGAGAGGGGAATTAACACGGAATAACTGACATCCATTTGACATGGCACGTGGAACTAAAACAGTCTACCCCAGTGAGCGAAATAAAGGGTTCAGTTTGACATTCCAACCACCTGAAGAAGGCCGGAGCGTACAACGGCCGAAAGGTTGTAGTAAATATGGCGACAAAGATGACGACAATAATCCAAATAATGTAAATAGTGTACTAAAGTCTTCTAATTCTCTTTCCCTCCCTTTGCGTCTGAGTGGCATTATTCCCTTGCTTTGGGTGAAATTATTTAAACAACTGTTCGAGGTTCTTGCATGCTTTCTTTCGGCAGCATCCAGCAGCCGAGAGAAAGTTCCCTAAGAGGCTAGTAAATGAAGACTTTTAAATTACGGCTTCATCAAATAATCTTTTAAAACCAATGTCTACATTTTAGGGTTAGAAATTCTCATCGACAAATGATTAACATTTGGACACGTTCCATAACAACATGGATTAAATTTTTTTCCGATAGATGAGAAACGATGTAAGTACAATTTTACTTGATCGAAATTGATTAATTATCTTTTATCGATCTTAAAGAAAGGGAAGAACTGTTTCCGTGCGAACAGTCGACTGTTTTACTTATCCTGCTTAGCCGGAAAAGAATGGCTTGAGAAAATCGCTGTATTTCGAGAACTACCTTACGGGGGAACATGAATTATTAAATGGCGACTAAACTTTTCAGCTCTATTCAGAATTTTCGACGGTTGTGTTAGATAGTTCTTTTCGAAATTCAAAAAAGAGACTTGAAAGTAGCATTTTATTAAATGAACGAACTTGATACAGAGAAATAATTTATATCTTATACAAAGTAAGAGGAATTACTGATTTTTTTAAAACTTGTTTTATCGATTGCTATTAAGCAAAACACTGACTTTGAGTTTAGGTCAGTCATAACACGAAATATACTACAAAATGTCAAAGTATATATATATATATATATATATATATATATATATATATATATATATATATATATATATATAATGAAATGGACAAAGTCCGACAATTATTTAAAGACATTTTTATGTTTAACATTCTTTTTATAAAAAGAGCATTTACTTAAATACTTGAATCTATAAAAAGAATGTTAAACATAAAAATGTCTTTATATATATATATATATATATATATATATATATATATATATATATATATATATATATATATATATATATGTTATGAAATGGACAAAGTCCGACAATTTTTTTAAGACATTTTTATAAATACATTTATACATTTTTTATAAAAAGAATGTATAAACTTAAAAATGTCTTAAAATAATTGTCGGACTTTGTTCATTTTATAATGTGTGACGTCATTTGTTTACATTTGGATACGCTTTGAGCAGATATGAATGTACGTGGGAGATTCATGGAAGATTGTAGTTTGAAAGCAGTAAAATCGACCTTGCTAACCGAATGATCCTCTGTGGCCCAATCGGTTAAGTCACGTTAGGCTATATGACGGCTCCATATAGGGTATAGGTTCGATTCCTGTCGGAGGACTAATATTTCCTATGAAAATTTCTCGGACATTCAGGCCGGTAAATGTTATTAATACTGTTTATTATAAAACAGAGCATTTACTTAAATATTTGTATCTCTAAAAAGAATGTATAAACATAAAAATGTTTTAATATACATAGTTGGATTGGTGTGAGTTTGTGACCCTGGATTTCACGCTCTTTGCGATCGTCAAACAAATTGATTAATTTTGAAATTTATATATATTTATTATATATTATATATATATTTATTTATATATGGTTATGTATATCGGTGTTTTTATGATAGTGGGAGGAAAAATTGTCGTCGGAACGCCACTCATACTTACGCAAACATACATAAATGCACGTACACTTAATGACGTACGCAACATACATACATGCACGCTCACTCACTGAAGTTCACACAAACATAAACATATATGAACAGTGTGGGACTGGGCATATATGCACACTCATGTGTTGTTGCGTGCATACGCAATTGGTCGCTGTATTCAATGGTGGATGATATTCGGCGAACAAAATAGACGAACGTTCTGCGTGTTGACACCGCAAATAACGAAAGATATTCACTACACAATGGTGGACGAAATAAAGGGTTCAGTTGGAAATTCCAATCACCTGAAGAAGGCCGGAGTGTATAACAGCCGAAACATCGTGAATATGGCAATAATGTTGAGGACAACAGTCCGAACATTTTAAATAATGTAAATAATTGATTTTTAAACGTTGATAATAATTTCTTTCAAAGGAAAATACTTTACTTAAAAAAACAAAATACAAATTTAACATGTAACTCCAGTACTAATTCGAATGTGTTTTCCTTGATTTTTTGTTTGCAAAATTCCCAGTAACACTATCAAAATCAATTTGTCTGGCAATGCTAGATTCAATACGCAGTCGTTCTAAATTCCTTCTTAGGACGCGCTTCTTAGCTGCTGGGCAACGGAAAAAGTACCGGCTGAATTCACTTCTCATAGGCCCTGATGAAGATTTTGAGAAAATAATGTGAGTGAAGAGGATTTGATTTCATTAAAAAAAAAGACAATAGTACTTTACTTGTTGTGTCCTTCTTTGTGGCCGAGCGGTAAAGTACACCAGATAAAACGTTGGTTTCCCCTAAAAATGAAGACGCGAGCTCGTTCTCTGTCGGGAAAAGCATTTTCGAGAAATTAAGTATTAATCCCATTTTTGTAAATTTGTTAAAAGCAGGACTTCTTGGAGAATGTAAATCATTAATTTCTTTTTTTCAAACTGTTACTCATTTCCCGAAAATCTGCTCCGAATCGTAAGATATGAAAACTGACATTATTTAATTAAAAAAGCTTTTAATCATTTTTATAAATAAGATTTATTAAGGACACTATTGTCTTAAGAAAAATGAGTTTTTCGATGAATTCTACATTAGTTCAATCTCGTTAGGTGAAATTGATATCAAGTGAAAACTATATTTATTAATCAAAAACTGAATAAAGTTTCAGAAAAGTATATTTTATTTTTGGAAGATTTTTTAATACAGAGAATTACATTGCGATGAAAGACGACTAAAAAAAGGGTGCTAATCAGCTATTTTAGAAAAAAATCGATTCCAATCAATATAATTTCTGTTTGAAATACATCAGAGTATTTTGCTTACTGGAAACAGTAAATTTAATCCTTTAGCTTTCAATTAAAGCTAAAATGAAAGCTTCAAGAAAACCTTTTTATTTATAAAAAATCTTTGTAAACCTTAGGTATCGCGAATTAGTGGAGGTACCTACTATAATTTTTTTTAAATGTCTGTTTACACACACACACACACACACACACACACACACACACACACATATATATATATATGTATATATATATACAAATGAGAGGAAGAACAGATGGAGTAAAATTCCACTGTTCGTAGCATTTACTTTTTAAAAAGTGCTCAATTCAAAGTAGAGCAATATATTATTATTATTTTTATTATAAGAGATTATAATAAAAAGATGTTGAAATCGCTACACAAAAGCTTTCATGTTTCAATACTTTCGTCGTTCTTCTTCGGGCGATGGTAAGTAACTGGTGATTTAAAAATATTAAAACCAAAGTGTTAACTCTTTTCCGGAAGTTAAAGCCGGGAGGACATAAGGTCAGAATTAAAAACAGACTTGTGGGTATGTCTTGATTAACCAATTACGCTAAATAGAAAAGTAAGCTCACAGTGTGGAGGTGGATGAGTTATTTTACATGCCATAGTAAACCGGAACATAGGCCATCATTGACGATTGCGGAAAATATGTCGCTTACATATTTATCTATCTGCAATGTAGCACACTTAATGAAAACGAAATCTATGTCTTTTTACATGTATTTGATAAATTTACATGTATTTGATAAATTTAAATCCCTATTTGAAACAATTGAATGGTCGAAAGCCTATAATTCTCGATTTTCAACAGAGAAGTTAAAATGACTCTTCGTCGCTGAGTTTGAGTTTCTGAAAATCTTTTTTTATTTTTAAATGGAAGCAAAAAGAAAAAAAGAACAAAGAGAAACTATTAGAATTTGAATAACATAGATTAATTTGCCCGTTATCTCGTCCCTGAGAAGATTGTCACTTGGAAAACTGATGTTTTTTACTTTTATTTATAATTTTCCTGCTTTTCGATATCACTTACTCTGCGGACATAAGATGCAATTACAAGGAAGCGAAAAAGATGGAAAGAAAAGAATTAGTCTGTTGACTTATTGGCTAAGAATAAAACAATCTTCCAAATTCCAATGCTTACCATTCATAATTGCTTTGACCTTTTAAGTCTATTCATAACTGGGATCGAAATGGTTATTTTAGGAGAGGTGCCCATCATGAATCAGCCCAACTTCCTCCTGGTAGAAGGTAAGATCGGAAAAAAATGGTTTCTTCTGCTTTGTTGCTGATATTCATTACTGCGCATCTATTTATATTTTCTTTTTAATAGCACTTCATGACATAGGCGATCATGGCTCTCCATAGATTACTTTTTTCTTTATTATCGGCGAATTTTCATACCTTCTTGGTAAAGATAGTGGCGTAGTTTCCCGTTGCCTTCTCCACGTTTCGCAATACAGAGTTTTCCTTTTATCAGACTGCTTGCCGCCAAAAGCTAGAGAGCGCTCAGTTATTTAACCCATAGCCGGGTAGAGGCGAATAGACGAATACCTACATTTCGCAGGGAGATTTGTGCGAAGGTGAGCACAACACGCTAGACAGGAAGTTGAACTCTGTTCGCCGATTTCACTTTTCGCGCCGATGACCGCTACACAACCTGCACATCTAGGCTTTTTAAATAGATATTGAACTAATCGCTCGCATCTGTATTTACTATTCTTTGTGAAGCTCATTAAAACGATTATATCGCACTCGAGTTGACCGATGGCAATTTAGCCACCTCACTACAGTGATAGGATATGACACAAGGTCGGTTTAATATGCCTATATATGGTCTGAGGACAAAAACTGCCCACACTGTCGTCTGTATTTTACCATCTTCTCTCTTTAGGGCATTAAGGGAGGTTCTGTCACCGATGAGTCAATTCGATCGTCAGTCAGAGTGTTAGGATTAGGGTTAGGATTAGGGTTAGGATTAGGGTTAGGAGTTTCGTTCATGATGATATTTCTTCATTCGAATTTTTGAGGACATAACAAAATATTTTCAAGAAGCTGCTAATAATAATCAGCATATTTGGGGAGATAAATTTATCTTCTTGATGTGTTTATTTAAACTGGCTTTTAAATCTTGTACTGAAAGTAACAAACTCTGTTCTTATATGATTCTAACAGTAATTAATGGTTTACCTTCTAGGATTAAAATGTGTAGCAATATGAGTTAAATTTAAGACAACTCGAACTTTTACTTTCGTCCGACAGCTATCAGTAATTGGAGTCAACTTCAAAGTACAAGAGGCGAAGACTGAGAGGAAGTGATAGAAGTAAGATTAATTGTTTTTTTGGGTGAAGATGACAGGACAAAGAAGATTGTTGTCTATAAAGCTAACCATACCGCGAAAATGCAGGACAGAAGGAACGCTGTTGTTCACGCAGAAACACAGACGACGGCCGCTAACTGCGCATCTCCACTCCCACTCACTTACACCTCAACTCACCTTCGCTCGCTTATATTAGTAAAGTCTAAGAATAAAATTTGGTTTACTGCTAGAAAATTTTTTTGTTCTTCACTCGTGGGTAGCAATCTGGCCGAAGGGTAATTTTCAAGTCAGAAGCGTTTGACTGAAAGAAACTGCACCCTGTCAACAAACTTGGTGCCTGGGCTGGGCTGGGCTGGGCTGGGCTGAGCTGCAATGGAACAAATGCACGGAATGTTATTTTTGTGAATCTTTTATACCATTAGAATAATATTCTGTATTTAAACCAAAAGTTGGGAATTTCAAGCAAAAGATCAACGTATTGGAGGTATAGGCAGTTTGACTGTGTCAAGGTGCTGAAATAAAATAAATTGACCAGACTGATTTGTCAGAATTTTTTCTTTTGAAGAAAATGTTTTATAAAAGGAGAAAAAAAGAAGAGACAAATTTCGCATTCATCTGGCTATAAAAATAAGAAAGAGGAAGATACTCGTTTTAAAAATAACTGGAATAATGATCTTGGATACTATGACTTGTAGAGTAATTGGTCATGTTTAAATGTAATTGTTAGAAATGTCCAACAAACAGAATTGACAAAGTTTTCAATAAACAATTACAAGAAAAGAAAAAAAAAAAAAGAAAAGAAGAGGGCAAAAAAAATAATATAAAGCAAGCAAACAATATATTCAAGGCAAATTAACAGTAATAAAGCAAAATAACGATCGTATGACAAAAAGTTCACAAACTAAGAATTGGGTTGCAACATTCTGGCTTTAAGAAAAGAAAGCACAGAACTAAGTCAAGTGAGATCGAGAAGTGGCCTATGGCTATTTAGCCACCTCACGAAGAAATCCCAGCATGCATCTGTGTAGTTTTGCGTATAAATCGGGGAGTGGGAAGTCATTCCAACCGAATTGAATCTTTTCGACCCGTTTTTTTTTTATTGAAAAAGCGAGTTTTGCGTTCCAAGGGGTATTAGCACTTAAGTGAATGCAATGAAACCGACTGGAATTCGAAGTCGGCTTTCCGATTCCTCAATCCGAGCGATTATCCACTACTCCAGCGTGAACTCCTTATATTTGTAGCTAAAAATAATTGTCTGTTTTATACAAGATACTACAAATACAAGAAAACAATTTCATAGACAAATTTAAACCAGAACTAAACAGATCATAAACCCCCACACATAAACACACAGCATATACACGTAATGGCCAAGCACACTAGACGGACCACACACACACACACACACACACACACACACACACACACACACACACACACACACACACAAATATCTATGGAGAAAGAATATATATACACATACTGGAAAAAACAAACACACTAGACTGACCACACACACACGCACCCAACACACACACATATATATATACATATATATATATATATATATATATATATATATATATATACTAATCCCTCATACTAAAACAATATATATGAATGGAGAAGGAATTTATATACACATATTAGAAAAAACACACACGCCCAGACAATACACAAAAATGGGGATAGGTTTAAAAAGAAACAGAGGTGATAAAAAGATAAGAAGAAAGACCTTCCGTCCTTCACCTTTTCTCTGATCAATCCTAATTGTTTTATTAACCCTTAAGCAGAAGAATATTTTCTCAACAAGTTCAAGAGAAAAAAAAATTGGACTATTACTACACACAAAAGACAATGGTTTAACATCAGAAAACATAAGGAAAATTAATTCCTTTAAATAATATGTGGAAATAACCACTCTTCGCCTGATGAAGGTCGCTAAACCGGAAACCTGCGTAGCAAAATTATGGAACATAAAGTATATAATTAAAAAATCCACATTATAACCAAAAACGTTTGCGGCTTCTCTCTTCTCTTTAAAATATACACTTTTCTCTTTATAACCTCTCCTTATATATATATATATATATATATATATATATATATATATATATATATATATATATATATATATATATATATATATATATATATTAAAAAGGCCCCTATGATGTGTATATGCGTGTATGTGTATGTGTGTTGTGTGTGCACATGTATATATCAATGAGCATGTATATGTAAACATGGATATGAAAAATAAAAACGGGCTCTAATACATGTATATGCCTGGGTGGATATATATGTAGCCATACGTATATAAGAATATATACATGTATGTGTGTATTGTGCGCGTGTATGTATGTAAATATGTGTGTATATGTATGATTGTATGTGTATGTAGGTACCTCCTTCTGTTTTGCCAAGTCTATCGCGGACGTATTAACGGCTATCACAGAATTTGTATATCAAGTTCTAGACAAGAACGGCGAAGCTCTGACCCTGTCTATCGATGTCTCGAAGGCATTTGACAGGGTTTAGCATGCTGGCCTTCTACGCAAGCTCCACGACTAAAGTGTCACAGGACGAATGAAATGATAGTGTTGATCCTTTCCTACGAACGTAGGTGTCCCTCGGGTTTTTATCCTGTGTTCAACGCTGTTTCTGATCTTCATCAATGATCTTCCCGGTGTGATCAGTTCCCAAGTAGGCATCTATGCAGATAACACTACCATATACTTCTGTCTCAGTAGCTCAAATCAATGCTTAACTGGGTCAAGGAAGGGCTTGTAAATTTTAACGCCTCTAAAACAAAACTGCTTTCATTTAACCACCACAGAGAAACCTCTCTACCTGCTATCAGCATGGCTGATGCTAAACTCCAGTAGAACAACACTGCATGCCTTCTCGGACTCAAGTTTTCCACTGACATCAAGTGTAGTGACTCTGCTGAATCCATTGCTTCGTTTGGCTCACTGTGTCGTGCCAAAAGTTTTTTTCGTCAGAATCCATCTTGCACATTTACAAATCTACCATTCGCCTGTGCATTGAATACTGTTGTCATCTATGGTTTGGTGCTTCTGCTCTGCATATCGAGAATATTGAAATTATCCAAAAAAGGGTCTGTAATGTAATCGATTCTGATCAGCCATCTTAATCTTTGTCACTTTCTCACCGACGTGATGTGGCTTCCCTCTGTCTTTTCTACAAATATTTTTATGGCAACTGTTCTGATAATCATTTTTCTATAAATTTAAGCATGCAACTCGATTGGCAACTAGGTCCCACCCTTTTACTGTGGAAATAGCTAAATGTAACCGCCACTTCTACTCCAACAGTTCCTTTTCTCGCACTTTGCACCTGTGGAGCTCCCTTCTATTTACTTGTTTCCCTGATAACTACAATCCCCCCAAATTTTTCCTGATAACTACAATCTTAAAAATCTAAATGCAATGGCAATCGCCATTTCCTCAATCCTCCTTATTCTTCTTATTAGTCTTCTCTTTTACTTTCATTCATTGTAACCCCGCCCCCGCATCCTAGTGGCATTATTACCTTGTTTGGGGTGAATATTTATATATATATATACATATATATTCATGTTAAAAAATTATAGATGCACAATATATTTGATATTTGTGTGTGCATACAAAAAAGAAAAAATAATAATAAAGTCTCTGAATTAAAATCCTACAATAGCAAACGGCCGATACAAATAGAGAAAAAACAAATCAGCACGAAAACAGATTCTATTCTAGTGTCAAGCCACAATGTGATAATCTAAAACAATTTACGACAACCAATTTATCGTCAGATTCCAAGACACTGTCCTAATACATAGATTTGTCTTTGTTCTTTTAGTCGAAGTGATGACGCCAGAGAGAACATATGTTTTTCTCCGGCGAAACGCGTCTTTGATTAAAAAAATTCCACTTTGTTTCATCATTTGCATATATATATATATATATATATATATATATATATATATATATATATAAAATGATAAAATCCATGTATATGAGTAGACACAAGCACATACACACACACACGCGCATGCGCGCGCGCACACACACACATATATATGTTATTATTTATACATGTATAAAGTGATATTAAAAGATTTAGAAATTTGAAATTCATAATTAGCTTTTCTTCCGAGAAGTATAAATATGAGATCTGATAATAATTTCAATCGATTTATCGAACATCTGGCCCTGAAGCGGGTTTCGATCAATCAGAAAAACCCACTGAAATTCTGTTGATTTAATCTGTATGTATATATGTGTGCGTGCATATATATATATATATATATATATATATATATATATATATATATATATATATATATGTTTGTGTATGTGCGTGTCTGTGTTTATTTATTCTCTTTGACGTTTTATTCCATATTCTTTAGATCTGTCCCTTGAGTCAATAAAGAGAAATGCACAATTTCCCCTCTTAGCTTCTCCGCTGTCTTTATGAAGCAATGTCATTTTTGAAAGAGGCACAGTTCAAATGTCTAGGAAGCCAGACGGCAAAATGGTTGCAAAAGAGAATCGATAAACCTAATAAGATCAGCCATGTTGGATTTAATGCTTCCACTGCAAACAAACCGAACATTTCCAATATTTTTTGACACAGTCATTTTAAAGTGGCGCGTTAGAAACTTTTATTACACATGAAGTGTTCATGCACTAAAAATGTTACAAAACATAATCATATCTAACTTATCTATTCACACACGTCGGGATGCTGAAAGGTTCTCGGCCAGACCAAGAACATTAATTTTAAAGAGGGCTCAATACAAACCTTATAACGCCCCACCACTTTTTCTTCGTAAAAAGAGGTTGTATTTTGATTTTAAATCTAAATAAATCGTTCAATCGCCAGTAATTTACAATCGCCTGATGAGATACATTGATACGCATAGAAACACAACTGCAATTGTGCAGCGATTTTGACATATTTACGATGTAATAGTCCAAAATAAATAATATATATATATATATATATATGTATGTATGTGTGTGTGTGTGTGTGTGTGTGTGTGTGTGTGTGTGTGTGTAAACATTCCTTGGTTTGGTGGCACGAAGCTTACTCGCTTCGAGTAGACATAGTTAACGCATATTTCGATAATTTGATATTTTTTTCTATGAATATTTGAGATGAGGCTTTATCGTCAATATTCGTCAATCGGTTTATAATAATTGTAATTTAAAAAAAATATATTTGAAATAGTTATAATGTTATAAATTCTAAATGTTTATAAAACAGCTACAGTAACATAACACTTGATCCCTTTGAGTGGAGTTGAACATACTTCTTGTTTGTTATCAGAACAATAGATTTTCTCATTATCAGAAAAAGAAACAGAAAAAACCACAGTGTTCATTACACACACACACACACACACACACACACACACATACATATATATATATATATATATATATATATATATATATATATATATATATATATATATGAAAGGTGCTAAAAAATTGTCACTTAAACCAAAAAGTCCTTCTTCCCCAAATTCTGATATTTTGTTATTTGTCCAGGTTTCGGAAAGTATAACGGCCTTGTATACCGCGCATATATATATATATATATATATATATATATATATATATATATATATATATATATATATATATATATATATATATATATATATATATATATAAGCCAGAGTCACAAACTCATATCCATACAACTGAATACACGCACACACACGAACGCACACACACATATATGTATAGATATATAGACACACACACACACACATATATATATATATATATATATATATATATATATACATATATATTTATGTATATATATGTATACATATATGTATGCATGCATAAATATATATGTATACATATATATATGTATACATGTATATATATATGTATACATGTATATATATATATATATGTATACATGTATATATATCATACATGTGTGTGTGTGTGTTTCTTATTCACCGAGTAAATTGTATGATAAACATTGGGCAAAAATTCACTCAATGTCGGTCGTTTTCATTTTCGATTCGATTGATGATCGGTGAACTTTCTAGAGTCGACCTCTGATTCAAGCCACTCACTAGAAATTGCGACTTAAACATCCAGCATCTTCTTCATGCGAACAGCTGCCATGCCCTCTGTAACCCTTTGGCACCAGGTTCATCTCGGTAAATGTACCCACTTCGCATAGTCGTAGATGGGGATGTGGTTAATTGATATAGTTGGCAGATGGATGCCGACCGGATGCCGTCGTTCTTATTTGCTGCATTGATTGCAATCTGCACGAATAGAATCTGACTCGTCTGGAATTTGAACTTATGTCACTCGTCCGACAAAGCAAATGTTCCACGCGAATTGAATACCTTCATGAATTGATGGTTTTCTCTCATATAATTTGTTTCTCTTTGCTCAACAATTCAAAGGTCCGTCGATGTTAAAGAATCATTTGAGGTCATATTTTTCATCATCATCTTCAAAGAATCAAGCAAGAAAAGCGAACAAATGGATAGAAAGTATTTCAAGAAGATTGATTTTCTGATTACCTTTATAAAGAATTGAAGTAATAATTAACCGCCTTAAAATGTCTTAACATTAGTTCTGGTTAAATTAAATGGAATTTTGAATTTCATTTACGAAGGAAATATGTAAAATTCAAAATAAATAAAAATTTGAAAATGTAAATATTCAAAGATATAAGAAAATTACTTATTGCCCAGGGCTGTCAAATATAGCGTTTCATTTCGTAATTCGATCCTTACATTTATTATATTGTAATTTGCATCACATGCTAATAAAAGAATTTAAAATCGGATTTTTTTATTTTAGATTTTCAGAATTTTAAACAAATAGTAAACATCAACAATATCGTTTTTAACCGCAATTGATGATTTAAGAGCTTGCATCAAGCAAACATATTTTGCAACCAAACATCGATCTCTAAAGAGACCCTTCTAGATTTCTGACTATTTAGGATATTCAAGAAATATTGAAATATTTTGAGCTTGCCATAATTGAATATATTTTTTAAAAGTAGATCTATCAAAGATAACTTTCATTTTGGTTTATTGGTCTTACGACATTTTAACACTTGTTGGATAATTTTTAACGTTGAAGCAATTCTAGTTTCAAGTATCTAACCGTTATACAAATAATTTACATATTCTTATATGTTAATAACAACTTTCAAATAACAAATGTCTTCTTCTTCTCCTTTTCTTCTTCTTCTTCTTCTTCTTCTTCTTCTTCTTCTTCTTCTTCTTCTTCTTCTTCTTCTTCTTCTTCTTCTTCTTCTTTGTGCCGTGTCCCTTCAGGGCATTGGCGATGATGGCTCTCCAGAATTTCCTGTTCTTTAAATCTTTTGTCTTTTGTTGTTTTCCTCTGTCCCTCTTGCCTTCAATCTGCCCTGTAAGTATAACATTTCCCAAACCCTATTTTCTCAATATGTCCCATAGAAATTTCAGTGGTCTCTTCCTGATATTAAGTATAAGTGTACTTTTCTTTCCATTTTCTCTAAAACTTTGCTCATGTTCCGTCCATGGTATTCTAAGCATTCTGTTATAGAACTACATTTTTTTTTGCTTCAGGCCCCTTCTTCATCTGTGAGGAGATTGTCCAGCAGCCACTGCCATATAGCAGGACTGATATTACGCATCATTTAAGTTCTCTTTTCTTTGTTTCTAATGAAATTTTTCAGTTTCTTAATAATTTGCTTAGCTTTTGAAAGGCATCTTTCATTATCCAAATGTGCCTTTTGATTTTATTGTTGGACTTTCCGCCGTCTGTTAAAACACTTCCCAATTGCTTTCATAATTTCGATAAAAAAACATCGGTAAAGAATACGATATAATTAATTAAAAGAAAAATAAAGAAGTCATAAATTTACTCGATACAAATATATTCGATAAGTAATGCTAATTGTTTTGTCTTTATAGGACAAGGGAAAATGTTCTATTAAAATGAAATCAGCACTGACCAAATTGAACAGATATAAAGCAGCGGTCGCAGACGGAATTGTAATAGAGATGGTGGCAGACTTCGATGATTTCAGTATTAACAAGATTACAGACGTAAGAAAGGAAATATACAACAGTGGTGATTGCGGTGAACAGTCCCGTAGAAGCAAGCGAGCCAGAGTGGCTTGCATCTGGTGCATAGGAAAATAAGGGTCTTACCTTAATGGGCGGCACATGACATCGGCAAGTTTGCCCCGTGAAAATGGCATTAGTCTCCCGTTTAGCAGTATGTGCGGTAATGAGGGTTTTTTTTGTAGTTTGGCATGTTTCCACCAATAGCAAGTCGTGTGCTGATTGGTTGAACTGGAGGAGGCTATTTGCCTGGGTGACCGAGAATAAAAGCGAAGAACGCTGATTGGTTGGTCGACCGCAGTGTTGGCCTGATAAAAGAGGGCTGAAGCAGTGAAAAGGGCAGAAGGAATGACGGATATACGTTGTGACGTGTTCAGAAAGCAAGGACGGCAAATTGAACCAGCGTTATCTTGATTTGTACATGTGACGTCGTAGCAGTACAGACTTATTTAAAATACAGTGATATACCGGAAGACTTAAATAGATCCATATTCATACCACTGTTTTTTGATGAATAGAGCGCGCAGCAGAATTGTTATGGGAACTTACCCATAATAATAATGGACTATTCCGGACCTCATAAATACTGCGCCTCAAGAGGGAGCAGCGTTCAGTTCAGAGTCAGTCCTTTTTGGACGACTCGGCTAGACGGTCGAACTCTCTGCCTCTGAGGCAGAGGGGAACTCTTTGCCTTTGGGCAGAGAGGAACCCGGACGAGGTTCCGCCGAAGGGCAGGGCCTCGTTCGGGGAGGTTGACCGGCCCGATCCCGTTTATACAGGATCTACGGGCTATTTTTTGGCCGAGCCTACCGGCTCGGGTACCCCACTTTAAACCCGGCCTTGTGCCACATCTGTCCCTCGTGGGGAGGACACTAAATACTTCAGTTCAGAGTCAGTCCTTTTTGGACGACTCGGCTAGACGGTCGAACTCTCTGCCTCTGAGGCAGAGGGGAACTCTCTGCCTTTGAGCAGAGAGGAACCCGGACGAGGTTCCGCCGAAGGGCAGAGCCTCGTTCGGGGAGGTTGACCGGCCCGATCCCGTTTATACGGGATCTACGGGCTATTTTTTGGCCGAGCCTACGGGCTCAGGTACCCCACTTTAAACCCGGCCTTGTGCCACATCTGTCCCTCGTGGGGAGGACACTAAATACTTCAGTTCAGAATCAGTCAGAGTCAGAGACAGAGTCGAGGTAAGACGATTACTGTAAGACATTGGAATAGTGATACTTGTCGAGACAACATAGTTCACTCTAACCAAATCTGATATTCATTACTAACACTTCTACTTCTTTGTACATATTTCTCTTTGTAATATATCTGTGTTATTCCATAACTGTTTTCGAGTTATTCTTCATTGGTTCTACCTTGGACCATCACCGTGGTACAAGGAACTTGGACCATAACAAGAATTAAACTGGAAGTAGGATAAAAACAGTGCGGGTTCATTAAAGACACCGGAACAAGAAATGCAATATTTCTGCTCAGAATTATATCAGAAAGAGCAATATAAATGCGAAAGAATGTATACTTATGTTTCATAGATTATGCAAATAATCTTTAATAAAGTACGCCACAAAGAACTATTGAAGCTGCAAAGTAACTTTGAACTATCTGGGAAGGATATTAGAATAATCCAGAACCTATATTGGAAGCAACCCGCCTGCCTACGGATAGAAAGGGAAATCAATGAAATACAAAAATAGAAAGAGGTGTAAGATAAGGATGTATCTTCTCACCGGACTTATTCAACACTGAATCGATTCTGAGAGAATTAGAAGTCCTACCAGGATTCTGTATTGGCGGCCATAATCTTAACAACATAAGATATGCCGATGACACAGTGTTGATAGCAGACACATAAAAGAAACTTCAAGAACTCCTACAGAAAGCAGTGAAGGAAAGCGAGAAGAAAGGACTAAACTGCAACTGTAAAAAGGCAGAATATATAACTACCAGCAAAAGGAACAGACCAACATGCAAATTACAAAATGGAGATACCAATTTTAAACAAGTACAACAATCTAAATATCTGGGAAGTGTTTTACAGAAAACAGAAACTGTAACATCGAAATTCGAATGTGCATTGGAATAGCGAAAGATGTCTTCCAAAAGCTAAGCAAAGTATTAAAAAACAGAAAATGTTTGAAGAGAATGCGGAACTGTTATGTAATATCAGTTATCAAATATGGCAGTGAATGCTGGACAGTCTCCTCACACATGAAGAATAGACTTGAAGTAACAATCATGTGGATCTACAGAAGGATGCTGAGACTGAAAATGTGAGCAAAGACAAAGTGTTAGAGAAAATGAAAACAAAAAAGGACGCATACTTAGCATCAGAAAGTGAGAGTTGGAATAATAATAATATGAAGAAGAATAAGAATAAGAGGAAGGAAGGAAGGAAGGTGTTAGTGTTTGGAGATTAATAGAATAAGAATGGGTATTAACAACTTTTTTATTTTTCGATGAGATTCTAAAATCGATCGTTACTAAATTGTTACAGACATAAAAATTCAATGAAACTCAATTAAATAGAAATTCGTTCCAAATTTTTAAATTGCTTGATATAAAAGCAACAATGATTACTGAACGGAAATTTTATTGAGAAAATGTTTTTTTGCAATACACTTCTCAAGGTTCTTGTCGAAAGAATTAAATAGCATTTATCACGCATATTACTCTTTACTTATCTAAAAATGCCTTAAATCCTTTTTAGAGATATTGATTTGTAAATGAATCACCGGACCAATTACCATCAGATGTCGATATCTTAAACACCGAGGAAAAGAAATGGAATCGCTATATTGACAAGCAAACGAGGACCGAGTAAGTTGGGAATATCTCAGTCAAAAGGACATCGTACATTTGAACAATTGAGAAACTATTAAGATTTTGCGCCCATATAAAAACTATTAATAATACATTATCTTCTGAACAACTGGAAATAATAGTTCTGTATGTTTACCGGTTTTCATGTTATATTTATTCAAACTAAAAAGAAAGAAATGGAAGAGAATAAGAAAAAAACACATATCTGGCGTCGAGACCTCATCAATTTACAGTTGTGCTGGCTAGATGTAACCGTTAACAGTTCTTTTCCTCGTACTTGTGGAACTCCCTTTTCGGCTCCATCTTTTCTAGCCAACTTTAATCTGCAAAAATCTAAATGAAATGTTAATCACTATCTACTGTCCTCCTGTTTTCTCTTTCCTCTTCCTGCTTATTATTAAAGTTTCTGTTCCTAATTCATACAGGCCCTGTAATTTCTTGTGTCTTAGTGGCTTTACTGCGTTGGATGTGGCGTTCTTTCTAGACTGCTGAGTCATTCATGACAAAGATTGAGATAGCAGGCGTTATAAATGTCACTAAAATCTTGTTTCATTGATGTCTTGTAAGAAACTTTCCTTCGTACATTAGTCATTTCAAAGTCTATATTAAACTCGTTCATACATAGTTCATGTGATGTTATATTTCACGATGTCTGACAATTCTGTCTTCCCTAATTACTTTAATTTGGATTCACTTTCTCGAGCAAAATTAGAACAGCCAATATTTGTCTAAGAATATGTAATGGCCGTCACGTTGCTAAAACTTAATAAATTTCAGCTTCATAAAAAACAAAACTGTAAAGTATCAACATCTATTAGGATTCGCATTTGCTTACTTCTCTTTTAATTGGAACATTGAAATAATTTTATCCTCGAGCATAAATGAGGAATTCTAGAATAAGTTTCCCTAATTTGATATTAAATAAATCGAATCCTCTACATTTTATGTGTGTAGGTTCGTGTGTGGTTGTGCATTCATTTTAATCAGCGTTATTGGATTCAAACCTTGCTTTAGGGTTTCCTGCAAGTTTTCCTTAATCATTTCACTCCAAGCAAGGCAATAAAGCCACTAAGACGCACGGAGTTACTCATTGTGAAAGAAAATGAGTAAAAGAAAAACATTATTAAGGAGAACAATAAAAGAACAGGAATTAAGAAGATAGAAGATATTGATTTACATCGCAGTAAATGTTTGAAGATCAAAGTTGACTGGAAACGCAAGAAGCCTGAAGAAAGTTCCACACGTGAGAAGTGCGAGAGAAGAAACTGTAAGCATAGAACTTACGGTTACATCCCTAGCCATCTCAAATGTAAGATGCTGAGACTAGCTGCCAATCAAGTACTGCACTTAAATTCGTAAAATCGAGATAAGAAATTTAACAAATCCTTAAGGCAGTTACCGTGAAAATATTTATAGAAAAGGCAAAGGGAAGCTACGTTACGGTGGTAGAAAAGTGACTGAAGCCGAGATGCCAGGTCAGGATAAATAACATTTCAGATTCATCCTTAGATTTTATTAAGAAATTCTAAATACATAGCAGAAACAGCAGACTAGATGTGACAGCAATTTTCAATGCATGAGCGAATGGTTGACATAAATATGTATGATAGATTCTGTCAAGAAAGATTGTCTAGCATGACGCAGTAAACCAAATTTCCTATAAGCAGACCTAGCAATTGGTTCAATATAATCTTGTCCACTTCGTGTCAGCGGAAAACGTAATCCCGAGAAGGACCACTGAATCACTCCGCTGGAGGTTAGCATCAGACATGCTGATAGAAGGAAAAAGAATAAAGGTTCTTTAAGAGGATTAAAAGAGAACAGTTTCATTTTGGAGGCGTTAAAATTAATAGGCCATTTCTTGCCCCAGTTAACAATGGATTGTTATTTATTTTTAAGATCAGCTGCCAATTTGGCCATATCGAATCGATCGGACTTAAGAGTTGTGTCATCAGCATTGATGCCGAATTGAGAACTGATTTTATCAACTAAAAATCTAAAAATTCTTGAAGCTATATACATAAAACAGTTGAAACCTAACCTGAACAAAATAAACTATGAAATCTCCACAAACATTCTTAAATGCCTATAATTGGTAACAGAAGCCATTGATTTATACCAACGGCTTCCCATACTTAATACTTCTCGAATTCACTCTCGCGTGGTCATGTGTGACGTCATGAGCTACGGTGCGATTTTCGCTTCCAGCGTCTTATATGCATGAGTTTATCGTTGCTTGGAAGTCTTCCATGTAAACATACTATCATCAATTTCTTTTCCCGTGTATTGCTTAATATATTGTACTGTAATTATCATCTTTGATAATGGTTTATGTAAGCCAAAAGCTTAGATAGGATTATATATCAATATTGTGATTTTCTTTCTTCGTTTAATGATAATGTTATTAAGCTTATCAGACGATATGAAAAGAATTTACATAAAATAAATAGACAACACTTGTCTATATTATTTAATGAAACATGTATGAATATATATATATATATATATATATATATATATATATATATATATATATATATTATATATATATATATATATATATATAGAGAGAGAGAGAGAGAGATATTTTTATGCTGCCAGATATTTTGTCTAGTAAGTTAGATTCCCGAGAAATATGGTTGTGATAAAGGGAAGAAATATCTAACAGAGTTCAATAAAGAAAGCCGAAAGCACATGAAAGAATCATCCGGAATCTCAAGAGACAATTCCCTTGTCATTAGAAGATTTTTCCAGATGTAAACATCAAGGCCATGCATATGTATCTCTTTTCAACAAAGTGTAAAATAGATTGGAACAGAGAACTCATTGGTAGCGATGGAAGAATTTAAATTAGTTCCATAAAGTCATAAGACATCTGGAGAACATTTCAAGAGAAAATATTCTACACTACAGAAATTGTTACGAATACCACGAATATTGGAGAAAAAAAGGTTGGTAATTTTTTGTTTATTGGTTTACTCTTATTTCTTATAATTGTAACTGTATTGGGAAGATTATTTTAATTTTTAAGTTGAAAAAGGCCAAAATAGTTATCACCGTGTCCATCGTCTATGACAATAGAAACCGGCCGGAAGGTGGCTAAGATTAAAGCATAATGTAGCCTCAGAATTCCCACCGAAAGTGCTTGCAAGGGCACCTATCCATGCAAGATATGGTACTGCAAATACCACGATGTGCGATTGTTGACTAGAGCAGCCTCTCTCAGCGTTACCACAAAGTTCGGGCTCCTTGCTACCAGTCGGGACGAAGCGACCAGAAAACTGTCAACCAGATACTTTGAAAATGAAAAGTAGCTGCCACAGATCTGTCAGATCACCAAAAAGTTCAGGCATTTAAATCGTTAAGGCCACGGAAGAGAAGAACCGGTAACCTATATCCTAAATAGGAAGAAAGGAATAAACCTCTGCCTCTGTTCAATACACATGGAAGGATCCCGTGCCGAGCGATAGGCGAACCTATCGACAGCCATTATAAGCAGCGCATTTCATCATCTGACGACAAAATACATTTTTTCGCAGTTTTATTTCGTCTCTAGTTTATTGCAACCTGTTTTCCCAGAAAGATTCCGAAGGCAATCAATTTTTACTGACAAATTTAGAGGACAGAATCTCTTTAAATCTATTTATTGCTTTTATCAAAAAGAAAATGAACGTAATTCAGTTTTCAATATTGAAAAGTCCGATTTACTGGCGCCTTTGAAGAGACGTAATTGCTAATTGATATCATTTGTCGTGGATTTTCCCTTTTTTATCGATACCTTACATTACCTAATAAATTAAAACACTAAAGTAAAGAGATAGAGAATGAATGCTTTTGAACACCTTTGATCGGCTTTCTCTGCGCTCATTTTGGAGGAGGATGGGAAGAGGAAGAAAAATGCCGGCCAATGATTGTCATGGAAATGAGAATATCACAAAAATATAAATTGGAATCACAGGTAAATATACCAGTCGGATAAAATTCTTGAAACTGTTACATTATCAAATGATTCGAAGTTGGATCAATGAATATGTATTGTGATATGTATTTCTGAGCAGAATATTGATCTGTATCTTTTACTGTATAATGCTTGGCCTATGTCAATGGAAAAATGTTGTGTTGGCAACGAAGGAAATTATGATGATAGATATGTAAAATTTTGTAGGCTACAGGCCTATTGATGTTCTTGCGTAGATGACGTTTGGAAAGCAGATTGGCTGAAATGTGATGGTAAACGAATCAAAGATAAAGATGCTAGTCTGAAAAATGCAGGATATAAGTGCAATATGATACTTCTAAATTATTTGCTGTGTCGCTAACCACGTACCTGTCTCGATATAACGAATACAGAAAACACAATACGAGTTTGAAGATTAAAAAAATTCGGGACACACGAGTCAAGTGTGAAGATAAAAAGGAATTCGCATAATACAATATGAATCAAGTCTGAAAATGTGGAAAATGGAAGGAATGGAACAGAAAGAGCTTTTAATAAAAGTCCAACAGAAGCGAGTGATGAAAGAAAGATAAGAATAAAGAAGGTTATAAAGACACAAGAATACAATCGGACAGTCGGATAATAAAAGGATCTAAAGTCCTGTAAACACCAGAATGAATTAAACGGGGAAAACATCCTTTACACTGCGCCTTCATTCATTAACTATTTCCAATATGGCCTACCCTTGCGTATTCAGGATTTCCATTGTTGATTTTAGAATCAGATAGATTCTATTCATTTTTGGAGATTGACACTAAGCAATCTTCCTACTTCTATTTGCTTAACCCTGGCTTTGTGACGTGCTAAGAAGAATCGACTTGGTGAGATAGTTTGTTGCATATTTTCTTAGGCTCAACTAGTCGGTTTTCAAATCTAAGTTGCAAATGCTGATTTTCAAAGTGGGCATGTAAGGTTGGAAGATTTCTGTCTTTCTACCTCCATCTTAACTCAATTGAATACATTGAACACTTGCTGCTGTAGTTACACACTTTACGCTGTTCGAACCCGGCTAAACCACAAGCCCCCTCCATTTGGAAGATTAGCAAGGGAAAAAACTTACTGTCAACTGGTTTTGTGTCACATTCAGTAGATATTAAATATTTAAAAATATGCAAAATATTCAATAAAATATTTACTGTGCATTTGTCCGTAAAATACACATATTTCAAGAAATGTGAAACGTTTCCCTCGAGTTACAGTATTTTCTGTGATTTCCTGTTTGCCCTTCACACCATTTTAAATATTTACGTCGAACTGTAGGTCTAAAAAGCTAGATTTTTAACATTCAACCGAATCACATTTGTGCAATTAGGGTATTCCTTGAATTACCTTTGTATAAAATGTGAGTTTGAACCCATGTACAGGTATTTAGATATTGAAATTATCATTTTAATACTTAGTGCGTATACCATATAAACCGTGATAGATACTGATAAAGCAGTTTTTAGGTTAGAAGATGTGGTTTTCACGGAAAAGCTAAAGTTAAGATGTCTTGATCCTGATCATTAGTTATGTCTAGGGGAGAGGCTAATAGGGATTCTTTTGTAGAAAATAAAGCAAATAAAAATTAAAAAATTCAACGACATTCTGCGAAATCTTCAAATACTCCAATAAAATCAATGCTTGCTCTATCTTGCATTTAATTTCTCATCGCTTACCACCATTTTTTGAAAATTCACTTAGCATATCTTTGAAAAATAGTCACTTACTAAAATAGAGTAACCTTTCTCATCTATCTTTCCCTAGCTTTCGTTAAATCCAATGGCTTCATCGGGAAGTTCTTACTAAATAAGTACGACTCATTACGCAAATGTAAAGTTTATCAGTGACATTAAAGTCAAAAGGCGTTCATTCATCACCGAACAGTTACAATGACTTTCATTATAATGTGCATTTTTCTTAGAGTCATGTGACACACATTCTATGAAAAGATACTTTTGATTGATTTAAATCAAGAGTTTCTGTTAAAAAGGAGTAGTAATATGCTAATGAGCTTATCTCGCAATTCAGAATGGAAGTAATGTCATTGTAACCACCATTTTGACATCTCAATTTTTTAAAGTCTCGTTTCATTTATAATTTGATTTCGTGAAGATATTGAATGTTGGCGTAGTTTTGAAAATAAATCGATGAAATTTTTCTATTCTGAAAATTGACTAACATTTTTACCTGGTGTGCTTGTCAATGTTTCTGTCACGGACAATCAACTGGAAACTTTTTTTTTTAAGTTTCGGAATATGATTGCCATTGTTTTTAAAATATAAAATATTTCTATTAATATCTAGTTTTTTTTTCGGCGATTTTTTGTTACTTTAAATTTACATAAATTAATTGTCTGAAAGTTCAAGTGATGAACGCTAAGAACTTGTTTTCATATTTCAAAAATTATTTCGTTCATGATTTGAAGC
Organism: Acanthosepion esculentum; assembly: GCA_964036315.1. Lineage (NCBI taxonomy): Eukaryota > Metazoa > Mollusca > Cephalopoda > Sepiida > Sepiidae > Acanthosepion > Acanthosepion esculentum. The sequence goes on along the minus strand of OZ038487.1, from coordinate 4,452,371 downwards.
CCTTTTGCTTAAAAGATAAAAAACCGATATGGATCTAATGGTGGAAAGTTCAGTTCAACATTAAGATTTCCGCCGTGAAAGAACAGGTTAGTTTTCATCAAGTTAATTAACTGGCTTGAACCATAAATTCATTGAAATTATTGTTTGTTTTCAAATTTCCCCTTCAGTATAATCTATAAATGTTGTCGTCTGTTTTTGTACATTTAACTAAAATCTTGTGGGAATTATGCCACTGCATCTGGACCAAAGAACCAATGATATTTCTCCGAAGGAATTGCAAAATATGTTTTAAAACATTGTCTTAATTTACCTTGATATTCATTACAATTATTAGACTAATTAAAATATAATCCTAGTCAATGAAATCAGCAAAAAGAACATGGAATGTGTTTTCAGGCAACACAGAGGAGAAAATTGTGTTGTTATCTAGACTGATCAGAAAATTGATGACTTTTTCGTTTTTGTAACGTGTTATGGATTCACTGTACCATGTGTTGGTTATTAAGTCAAATAAAAAAAATCATTTATTCAGACAGAATATAATTTAATTAATCCAAATAAGAGAGCTGAAATAAATGTTGAGATATTATTTATAGAGTTTTTTTTCACCAAGCCATTTCTGGTTCATAAAGACACAAATATAATTTGATTACGTTTTGAGTTCACTGCAAAAAATAAAAAAAAATTCTGTTCTCCCTTTCTTCATCGTTTTACATTCAACTGATTTTTCTTTCTTCAAATTAGCATCAAATAAGAATGAATATATTACTTTATTGGAAGACAGATAAAACGCCATACTTATGTGATCGCATATAAGACCCTTCATTTACAGTACTATAGATAGTATATAGAATCGCACCATTATTGCAATTTACTTAAAATCATGCGTATCGCCAAAGAGTGGAATTTATGACAGAAAATTCCTCCCATTTACTATATTCAATGGCACCCGTTTAAAGAAATATGGGAAAATCTGTCTGTAGCATTTTTAATTGGATTTCAATGACAATATTTAGATATTTCTGCATAGAATTGTTCAACCACATATGTGCCGTTTTGTTCGACTACCTTTCGCTGCTTTGCCAAATTATTCTGGCTAATGGACTGATCCCAGCGGTCTTTACAGACTTACAGAGAACTGAAGTTCTTCCAATTAAGAGAATTTAGCAGGGATCGAAATAATTGGCAATCCGAAGTTGCTTAGTCAGGTGAGTACGGTGGGTGCAGTGGGGCTCTTTCCCCAGCCACGCTGTACCAATATCTACCGGGTGTGCAAAGAGACATGAGATTTGGCGTTGTCCAGATGGAAGATGACAGACTTCCGATTAGCCAGTTCCGGGCGCTTTTCTTCGATTACTGCCTTCCATTAATCAATTTGTGAACAGTGCATCAATGTCTGGTTTTGTGGAAGGTGTTCGTAATGTCCTTCGGATTCCACCAGATACACAGCATCGCTTTCTTCGGATGCAGAACGACTTATGACTGGTTAACACTGACTCACTTCATTATACCCACGACCATACTCGTTCCACATTATTGTAAACATTTTTCATCTGTTATGATCATTCTTTTTAAATAAATCGTTTTTGTTGCCCGAGCAGAGAATCCCAGCTGGAAATGCGGCCTTTTCAATATTTTTATGCAAAATCGTGACACGCCCAAACATCCTAGCGATTCACGTATCCGAGTATTTTCAAATTGTCTTACAAAGCTCATTTTAGATATGGAGAGTACCTCTGCGATATCCTGTGTCGTGTACACAGGATTATTTTTTATCAGCATTTGTATTTATTACGCATCAACGATTTCAGGCTTGCCAGATTAAAATGTCCACTTCTAAAACTATTGAAACTCTTACGAACAGTGCTCTCAGCTATGGCACCATCCCCATAAACGGCACACATCGTTTTTTGTTTTTTCCACGGCGTTTTTTTCCTATAAAAAATAAAAGAGCATCAAACACTAAAAATACTTCTCATTTTCTTCCATTTTCATTTTTAACGAAAAAGCATTTCTCAATGAACATACAAATCGAACAGAAAAACTTGTTGAAATGTCATCTTTCTGGATATGTGTATATCTAATCAATTTCAGTCACGCGTGAAACAGAATTATGTATTCAAACGCCACCTATTGAAAAACGCTACGAACTTTTATTCCAGCCCAATATAAGATCCACATTCCCCGGATTTGTTTGCCTATATCAATTTACAATTGAGCTGGCTAGATGTAACCGTAAGTTCTATTGTAAAAGTTTCTTTTCTCGCACTTCTCGCCTGTGGAACTTCCTTCCAGCTCTATGGTTTTCAGTCAACTTTGATGTTCAAAAATACAATGTCAATCGCTATCTATTATCCTCCTGATTGCTCTTCTTTTGTTCTCGCTTCTTAGAAATATTTCTGTTTGACAATTCTTCCACACTCAGTAAGTAGACTCTTGTGACGTAGTGGATTTACTGCCTTACTCGATTAAAAAAAAAGAAGAATTTCTTCATTGACTGGATTTGATTGCCCACACAAACCCATTTAGCTTTTGTTGTGGCATATAAAACCTTTAGTTTTATATTACAGTATTATGTATTTAGGCAGAGAGAAAGCGTCATGAATCTAGAGAGGCAAAGGGAGTGGAAGAGGTTTGCCGTTAATATTTAGGAATATTATTCTATGTATTTGAGGTTGGTGACTTATTCTGGGAAGACCAATAGAATGATCAGATCAGCAAAACTAATTGTTCAGAGATTGCAGAAATAGTGTGGGCTGAGTGACTGACGGCAGCAGACAGTCTGGGTTTTCGGTCCTTTCAGAAGAGATACAGTTGAGCAGATTGAATTGTGTCCCTTGTCACTCGACTTTAGAACAGCATGTTGCTATTTCTTAAACGAGTAAAAGACTCGGAAAATGCAGTCGACTCAGAAAGCAGTTTATTTCCAGTTCTTTTCTGTCTGGAAATGTCCCTTTCGGTCACAAGAAAGAGAATAGAATGGTAATATATCATGATTATTAGATTTATTGAAAGTTATATATGTATTGTTTATTATTATTATTGCTTTCAAATTTTTCCACTGTTACCGGATTTTCCTGTATTAATATTTATTTGTTTTTATCTAATTATCCTGACGATCATTTATGTTTTTTTACTTTCTATTTTTGCTGAACTAAAGTTATATTTATAAACTTTGCATTTTCTACCCTCGTTCAGTTTTATCCGCTGATAGTTAAAGTGTTAGCAGTTTCAAAAAGGCAGTATAAACGATTTATTTCTATAATGACTTCCTAATCTTCAAGCATTTTAGACGTAAATCCCTATATATTTTTTCATTTTCTACCCTCGTTCAGTTTTATCCGCTGATAATTAAAGTGTTAGCAGTTTCAAAAAGGCAGTATAAACGATTTATTTGTATAATGACTTCATAATCTTCAAGCATTTTAGACGTAAATCCCTATATATTTTTTCATTTTCTACCCTCGTTCAGTTGTATCCGCTGATAATTAAAGTGTTAGCAGTTTCAAAAAGGCAGTATAAGCGATTTATTTCTATAATGACTTCCTAATCTTCAAGCATTTTAGACGTAAATCCCTATATTTTTTTCATTTTCTACTCTCGTTCAGTTTTATCCGCTGATAATTAAAGTGTTAGCAGTTTCAAAAAGGCAGTATAAACGATTTATTTCTATAATGACTTCATAATCTTCAAGCATTTTAGACGTAAATCCCTATAGATTTTTTCAATTTTTGTTTTTGCTACATTTCCCCCAAATTAACAAACTTTTCGATATTTGTGTTTGTTTATTTATGTCCGACTATTTCGTCATTTGCCTTGTTTTTCTTGTGGTTTTGTTTACCTAATGTTTTAGATATTTAAAAAGCCATTAATTTTGGGCGATGTTCTAAAACACGCAATGTATATAATGTTTATATACGTACATTATACTGTATATGTTCCAAAGGGTGTCATTCCCTGGGGTGATAACGGGGACAAGTTCCCATTGTCTATAAAATACTTATGTGGCATGCGTCTCAAATGTCTTCTGATAACTGTTCAGATCCAAGCCGGAGAATGGGCGAAGGTGGAGAACTGGCGCCTCATAACCAGCTGATTGGGTAGATGGAGCTTGACAGCCTAGGAAGGCAGTCCATCTGGAGGAAGGAAAACCCAGATGTTAAAACTCCACTGGCTTGTGGTTATATCCGAAACACGGAAACTGCTATGGAAGTAAATCCAGACAGAAAACCCAGACTGGAGCCCTGAAGGCGGTTGGCTGTCAACACTTACTACTTTCTGGCAATTCCTGCAGCCAAGCTGTCCCCAAATGTAATGCCCTGTATTCCTTTGGACCTTGTCGATACGGCCGAGAGAGTGGGAAGGGGTATGTAGTCTGGGCAGCACATGGGATTCATATACCAATGCCCAGTCCTATGTCATGAAGTCACACCAGTTTCACCACAAAAGGACTGAATTTTGACGAAAGAGGGTGCTACCTTTACCTCGTAAGATAAACGGATGCCTACAGCTAAGACATTAACTTTTGTACGCAATGCAAAAGTAAGTGTATCTAATTGAGAGTGAATTACTAAACTGTCGATTTATGGCAACATTACTTTTATCTTTTATGCATGAGAGAAATTAATTTCTTTGTGATTGCTTTTTCTCAGCACTGAATATTTTATGTTGGAATTTTTTAATTAAAATCGTTCATAGTTTTCAATCGGACATCATTCACAAATTATAGCAAATTTTTGATACGTCATTGAGTTGCCGTCACTTGTTTATTTTAGAGAATTTCATTTTAATCAAAGAAGATTTTCCTAAAGCTCATTAGCGTAAATGTGATTAGAATTGGTACCAGGTAAGTTGGTTTCATTTTATAAAGTACCATCCATAACATGGATGTGTGCTTCTGTAGAAAGGTTTTGCATTTATTTTTCTTATTTAGTTTGGCTGAAGTGGAGTGTTGGAATTCATTCTAACTTTCCACCGTTCTCTTTTCGCATCAAAGATATATCGTGGTTATCGCTAAGAAACAAATAACAGCAAATTTTCATAGATTTTCAGCACTCAGTATTTTCGTCTGATTTCAATACTAACATGGATTGAATCGTTCACTTCCGATGTGTTTTGTAATTAATTTAATTTTCCTGAAAATGTACGTTAGAGTGTTTCCAGTGCGCAAATAATTACAGGTACGTCAGTTCTCGAGCAAGATCCTTGTATTTCACAATTCTTTTTATCTTCTTTGAATTTTTGCCCTTATTGTCCTTTGAGGAATCTATTTTCGCTATTTGATGTTTTTCTTGTTCATACAAACGTTTCAATTTCATATTCCTTTTAGGCTAGCTTTATAGTTTCACTAGTAATATGGTTGAGCGTTTCATCAATTTCTTTACGTACGAGGCATTTTATATGTCTTTTTTATCACACTTCTAGTTAGATTGTGCCGTTGTTATCATCATTGATTCGGTTTCTCTTTTTAGATACTCTCCGCGCAATCAAGTTTAGCTTATTTTCCCATCTGGTTCTTGGATTCTCTGTGTATATTTTTTATAGGTTCTTTGTTTTCATTGTTGTCCTTTTTGTAATTTCCCGCCATTATCATTATTCTTTTTCTTATTTCTGTTGTGTTTTTTGTTATTCCTTCCATTATTGAATCAATACAGTTTTCAGATAACTGTATTGATTCAATAAAGAATTGAAAAAAAAAAATTTAATTTTGAAATTTTAGCGTTCGAACGTCTTCGGCGTTTCCTGTCGCTACATAATTATAACAGACATTCGTGTTTTTATATCCCCCCTCCACATTTATAATGTCATCAACAAAAACATTACTTTATTCTGATGAAGTCAATCTAGAAGACGAAACGCGTTGCACAGTGACCCTAGATATCTCAAAGTCGTTTGATAGGGTTTGGCATGCTGGCATTCTCCATAAGGCCAAGGGCTACGGTGTTGCTGGACGAATATTTGGCCTAATCTAATCGTTTCCATCAAATCGTGTAATGAATGTCGTGTTGAAAGGACACGCTTCCAGTTCCTTTCCATATTAATACCCCCCCCCCGGGCTCTATACTCGAACCTATGCTGCTTCTGATCTTCATCAACAACCTTCCCGATGTCATCAGTTCCCAACTACGTATCTATGCAGATGACAAAATTGTTTATTCTTGTCTTAGTAGTCTGACATATCCACCAAATTAAAACTGGCTACTATTCTTGAAAAGTGGTTAACTAGGATAAGGAATGGCTTCTAAATTTGAACACCTCTAAAACAAAATTGTTTTCATTTAATCACCATAGGGAACCTTTTCTACCTGCCATCAGCATGGATGGTGCTGCTCTCCAGGAGAGCAACTCTTTGCACCTTTTTAGGCTCACATTTGAGTGAAGTGATTATATTGAATTATTTGTTAGGACTACGGCTAGGAATATTGGTTGTTGTCAGAATCCGTCTTGCCCATTTATAAATCTATGATTTGTCCATGCATTGAATATTGCTGCTATATCTGGTCTGATGCTCCTACTCTATATCTCATGATTCTTGATAAAATTCAAAGAAGAGTCTGTAATGTAATTGATCCTGATCTGGCATCTCGCAGTCACTCTTTCTTCGATTCGTTTCCCTTGGTCTTTCTACAACTATTTTCATGTCAACTGTTCTCAGCTTTCCTCCTTGGTACCTTGACTGCATGAATTTAAACATGTGACTAGATTAGCAACGAGGTATCACCATTTTACATTTGAAGTGGCTAGATGCAACCATATGTCCTATTCTAATAGTTTTTCTCGCCTGTAGAATTCCCGTCCAATTTTTGGCTTCCCTGCCACTTACAGTTTTCAAAATTCTTCCTGATTTCAGTTCCTTTATTGCCCTTTCTCCTCACGAAAGTCTTCTCACTCTCTTTCACTCACAATATTGCCTTGCTTGGGGTGAAATGATTAAAAAAATCTAATTGTAATAACTAATTTTGCTTTAATGAAGAAAACAAGAAGATTATATATTTTCTCTATTTATGGTTAAAAAACTTGAAGGAACTTTTGACAAACAACATTTATGCGTTGTGTTTTTTGCTTATGATAAACTAAGTTGAATATACAGAGGAGAATTTTAAAAATGATAAACATGGAAAATTTTGTCACGGGGTGATGCACTTTTTGATAAAAACTTTAAAAACTTGAATAATAAAAATATACTTTATATAAAAAATGAATGCATTGAATACAAATCTTAATATATGATGAAAACTATGCGACATAAAAATTAATTCTTAGTAAAATCAAAGTGATTTAACCAAAATGTTTAAATAAAAAATAAATTATTTACATTACTCGGACAATTGTCGTCATCTTTGTCGCCATATTTATTACAACGTTTCGGCCGTTGTACGCTCCGGCCTTCTTCAGGTGGTTGGAATGTAGAACTGAACCCTTTATTTCGCTCACTGGGGTAGACTGTTCTAGTTCCACGTGCCATGATTAATGGATGTCAGTTATCGGTTATCTCCTGTTAATTTCCCTCTGAAAGTTCTCCACTGCCTTAGCCAGGTATTGAAGTCACACTCTTTGGTCCGTGTCACTGGATAACTGATAACTGACATCCATTAAACATGGCACGTGGAACTAAAACAGTCTACCTCAGTGAGCGAAATAAAGGGTTCAGACATTCCAACTACCTGAAGAAGGCCGGAGCGTACAGCGGCCGAAACGTTGTAATAAATATGGCGACAAAGATGAGGGCAATAGTCCGAATAATGTAAATAATGTACATAATACCTCATCTCAGAAATATAGACGGATGAAAAATAAAGTTGAGATTATTATAAAAAATACAGTATAATTTAACTTTGTTTTTGTATATTCATTTTTTAAACTTTAATATTTTAACTATTTAAATTTATTTCTTAGACATTTTAACATTATTTTTATGCTATTAACAAATATTTATGATAACAGCTAAAAAAAGCATTTTGATTTTGGGATGATGGTTTCAAATTTTATGAAGTTGTTTTTTGGTTCAGTTTCAGGTTCACAGCGAAAAAGGTTAAAATGTGTATCACACACGTTGCTGTCGAAAAAGACGTCCAAACACTTTCTCATCGATGTGCTTCCATTGGTCTTTCTACAAGTATTTTCATGGTAATTGTTCTGATGAGCTGTTCACCTTAGTGTCTCGACTGCATGAATTTAAGCATGCTACTAGATTGGCAATTAGGTCTCATAATTTTACTGTTGAACTAACTAAATGCAATCGTCTGCTCTATTCTAATTGTTTCTTTTCTCGCCTGTGGAACTCCCTTCCAATTTCTTGCTTTCCTGACAATTACAATATTCAAAAACTTAAATGCAACGCCAATCACCATCTTGTGTCTTCCTCAATCCACTTTCTTTATTGTCTTTTTCCTCACTTCACCTTGTTTGGGATGAAATGATTTAAAAAAATTCATTCATTGATTTGGTATTTAAAATGCATTTATCATATTCTCCAACACACACACACACACACACACACACACACACACACACACACATACATATTAGAATGGATCTTTTGTTAATCCGGCAGATTTTTATCACTTTAAACATTATTTTTAATGAATAATCATTTTTCAGTAGGCGCTCCGTTTATTTATTAAACATGATATTTATTTATTTTCCTCTACCGCCCTAAATGTTCGAGAAATCTTATTAAAGAAAAATATGCGCTCTCTGGCAGGAATCGAACCTGCGTCCCTCAGTTATGAAAAGCTTCGAGATATTGATGACAGAAGTTTCGTTTGAATGCACGAAATTTGGCCTCGCTTCACCGACTCTTTTCTGTGGCTAAGTCGGTAAGGCCTACGGGGCTAAAAGGTCTGATATATATATATATATATATATATATATATATATATATATATATATATATATATATATATATATAAATCATATATAAAAGCTCTAATATATATATATATATATATATATACATATATATGAATGGGTGGGATAAAAAATGTACATACACGCACAAATACTTGCACGTATGTAAGTATATTTATTCTTCAGGTGTTATAAATACAGTGCCCATTGTTATGAAAGAGAGATACGTGTATATATTACTGAATATACATAATATTCAAAGGCGATAGCACTACTTGGCTTTTTATATATACATGTCATGATGCATTGTGGGTAGTCTATTTTATTATTCTAACGGTTATTTTGGTGGGTGTGGTTTGTTAATTTCTTAATTATTTACTTAGTTTATTTACTTATTTATTAGTTTGGATCAATTTATTTTACTTGTTTTTGTTTAATTATTTTATTTTAAATGAAAATAAATAAATAAAATAGACTAGATAAGACAATCTCCTTCGCCCAAGGACAAATAAAAATAAGCACAAACGAAATAAAAATCATTAAACACTCCCGAAAATCAATACTATTCAACAATGAGAACGCATGGCTAAAGAAAGGACTATTGATATTACAATGGGAAGCTTTGACTGCGCAATGATCTGTGAACTCATAGTTATATATTTGCTACATGATCTACGTAAAATAATCGCTAGAAAGGATACAGGACTCTGCTGAGACGACAATATCATAATCTTAAGAAGCTACAACAAACAAGACAGACAAAACTAGAAAAACAATGATAAATATTTAAAAAAAAAAAAAAACCCAACTAACCAAAACGAAGTAGATTTTCTAGATGTCACCTTCAACCTAAAAGAAAGGTACATGTAAACCATACAGAAAACCCAATAATAAACCACACATCTTCCAACCACAGACTTTCCCACAATTCTTCCAGTGAAACCAAATTCAACGAAGCTAAAAAAGACTATGAAATTGCTCTAAAAGATAGTGGATTCCCGGCACACATACACTCACATACACACCACACAGCACAAAAAAAGCTACCAGGAAGGGAAAAATCTTATGGCTCAACCTACCGTGCAAAAAAAGCATAAAAACAAACGTAGGAAAAATATTCATTAAAAGCATAGATAAATACTACTCCACCATGAAGACTGCAATCCCCTTCATTATTATATGTGGGACACAGTTGAGCGAGAGACCAACAAAACTTGTAACACCAAAGATGAACTGAAGGCAAGGATTATGGCAGCATTTACCAACAAGGAGACCGTCCAGAAGAGTTGCAGGAGATTTACTCTGTAGTATTTCAAGATATTTTTGTGTAATTTTCGTAAATATATCTATTAAAATGAGATGTCAGTGTTATTTTAATTTTTGCGTCATTTAAACGACAATTTATCCACCGCACCCTCTGTGTGTGTGTGTGTGTGTGTGTGTGTATATATATATATATATACACGCGTGCGCGCACACGCACGCGCGCACACACACATATACACACACATATGTATTTAAATTTTAATTGAGAGACAATAGCATTGTTATAAAGTTCAGTTGATAACACATTCGCTTATTTTCGGGGGGGGGATCTATGTCGATGTCTATGCGTGAGTGTGTAACCAAATTACGGTCGTAGTTTCCTTTCACGAGCTGAATATGAAATATGCAGATTCTATATTAAAATCTCTATCTCCACCCCATCACCGTCATACATACGTCCCACACACATCCACATATATGGCACACCCACCCACATACATGGCACACACACTACCGTTTTCTTTCATTCATGGTAAATAGACATTCTTTTTTATAAATATTTGATTTGCAATTCATTAAAAAATGTTGAATTATTCATGGTGGTTTTTAGTGAGAATAGATTTGATTTTACCTATTTTTCTCTTCATTCGTCTCTCCTTTATAATTCCTTCCTTCCTACCTTCATTACCCCCTGCATCTTCCTTCTTTCCTTCCTTTCCTTCGTTATTTAACTTCGTTCGTTCCTTCGCTCGTTTGTTCATTCTTTCCTTCAGTCCTTCTGTCTTTCTTTCCTTCCTTCATCCCTTCCTTCCTTCCTTCCTTCTTTTCCTTACTTCCTTCCTCACTACATCCTTCCTTCCCTCCTTCCTTCCTTCCTTTCCCTCCTCCCTTCCTTCCTCCCTTATTTTCCTTACTTCCTTCCTCACTACATCTTTCCTTCCTTCATTCCTTCCTTCTTCCTTTCCTTTCCTTCCCTCCTCCATTCCTTCCTCCTATCTTTCTTTTCGTCCTCCATATCTTCCTTTATTCCTTCCGTCCGCCATTTCTTCCTTCTTGCCTTTCTTCTTTACTCCCTTCACTCCTTCTGTCCTTCCTTCGTCCTTCCTTTCCTCCTACTTTTATTCCCTCTATTTTCCCTCCTTCGATATGTCCTCCACCCCTTCCTTCCTTCCTTCCTTCCTTCCTCCCTCGCTACCCCTTTCCTTTCGTCCTCCGTTCCCTCCTTTCCTTTCGTCCTCCTTCTCGTCCTTCCTTCCTTCCTTCCTTCCTTCTAGACTCCCTCTCTTCTTTGCCCTACATTCCCTCTTTCCTTCTCCCTTCCTTCGTTCCTTCTTTCCTCACTAGCGCCCTTCCTTCCCCTATTTCCCACCTTCCATTCGTCCTTGTTCCTTCCTTCCTTCCTTCCTTCCTTCCTTCCTTCCTTCCTGCCTTCCTTCCTTCCTTCCTTCCTGCCTTCCTTCCTTCCTTCCTTCCTTCTTTTCTTTCCTTTCTCTTCCTTCCTTCCTTCCTTCCTTCTCTTACGTCTTCTAAACTCTTCTTTTCCACTTTTCTTGTTTCTATTTCTTTTGTAAGGATTTGGGCTTTTATTGGGTGTGGGTATGGGGGTGGGGGTTTTGTTGTCCAGTACATATGCACTCATAATCAAGGCTTTAAATGCCATATCTGCTTGTTGCCATATTTTGTGTACACCAACTATAAATTTGTTGCAGTTTTATTTGTGATTAATTTCTCTATTTTGAAAACAAAATAAATTAAAATGATTTAACTTTTCCTTTGGGGCTATTTAATGAAAAGAATTCAAATTAAGAGATCTGAAACCTTTCATTGATTTTTGTAGAATCGCTTTGATTACGCTTTTGAAATCAATCGATTGCTATCGATCTAGAATCATTTCAGAATCCGAATAAAGAACCAACAATAAAATAATTCCAAATATTGAAACACATCGTTTTCAACCTTATTCAACTCACAATAGCAACTTGATTTCTGACTCATTTTCGATCTATTTCAACCTAACCTTGATAATACTGAAATTTGCTTGCCTTTAAAATCAGCATACCAACTTCTAGCTTTATAAATCTATTTCTAATACCGACCTCTTGTGCAGCAATGCAATCTATAACAGTCCTCAGCCACCCTAATAACCAAACTGTTGCTTTAATTTAACCCCCAAAAGAAAATGGGAAACAAAAAGAGTGAGTAATTCATTTTGCTTTACAAAATAAATAAATAAAAAGAAAGATTTAAAGGTCATCTTGCAGCAAATTAACAAAATGGCGGGTTGAGACGATGGCGGGCTTATTAATCCAATGCCTAGCGTTCTGCATCAACGTCCTTCACTTTCTAATTCCGTTTTGTCTTTCGTCACCTCAGCTCTCGCCTGTTTCTTCATTTCTCACTTTGTGTTGCGAATTAAAAGTAGATTTTGTAAATCAAGTTTCATTCAGCAGCAAACATCTTGAACGATCATCAGTATTGACATCCACGTTCACACAGACCAACAGCAACGACGAGAATTGATTATTTTCGCCTTTCATCAGCGAAATTTGGCTCCATCAGCGAAATTCAATCCTCTTTTTACTACTACCAACGCAATGCGCCCAAAAGAACATATTTGGGCTAAAATCTATTATGAGTTTCATTCTCACCCTTTTATAATAATAATAATAATAATAATAATAATAACAACAACGACAGCAGCAGCAATAATAATAATAATAATCATAATAATAATAATAATAATAATAATAATAATAATAATCCAACCGACTAAATATCCGACGTGGAATCTTTCAAGGAGACTCTCTGTCTCCCCTTCTGTTTTGTTTGTCTTTAATCCCCCTTACGCATGAACTGAACAACAGTAGCTATGGTTACAAAATAAATAACAAAATATTCAATCACCTACTCTACATGGATGATCTCACACTCTTTGCCAAAGACGACAATGAGTTGAAGGGCCTCCTTAATATTGTAAAATATTTTAGTGACGACATAGGTATGAACTTCGGATTAGATAAATGTGCTAAAGTAACCTTCAAGAAAGGTAGAATTTTAGAAGCACCCTTAATAGATTTAGATTTTGTCACGAAGATTAGAGAATTGGAGCATGATGAAGCTTATAAGTACCTAGGAATTAGTGAGGGAGATGGCATACAACACCCTCAAATGAAGGAGAAGGTAAGAAAGGAGTACTACAGGCGTGTACACCTCGTACTAAATACCGAGCTAAACTCAAAAAACCGAATACCAGCCATAAACACCTTGGCTGTTCCTGTGGTGAAATACAGCTTTAATGTTCTTAACTGGACCATAACTGAAATTAAGCGAATGGACACCAAAACGAGAAAGCTCCTCACTTGCTACCGCATGCATCATCCCAAAGCTGATATTGATCGCCTGTATGTTCCCAGATCCGAAGGAGGCAAAGGACTAGTTCAACTAGAACTATCCTACAAAATTACAACAGTTGGCCTCCAAAGATACTTGGGAAATACAGAAGACTGGATGATGGTATGTGTCAAGGAACATGAAAATAGTAAGTGTCATTACTCTGTAGTAAAGGAAGCCAACAAATCCAAAATGGAGTTCCAAATGGGCGCAGAAATATAAGTACAACACGGTAAACCGACTGAAGTTGCAAAATACTTAAAAAAAGAATGTAAAGACAAATGCAACCGACCAGATACAGAAACAATGGCAAGATAAACCGCTCCACGGCCAATACTCTGCCCATACCAAACAAGCTGACGTAGACAAAAACCGAACCCATCAGTGGCTACGTAGTGCAGGGTTGAAAGCTGAAATTGAAGGTTTTATCCTTGCTGCACAGGACCAATGCTTGTTAACTAGGAATTATCAAGCACATATGCTAAAATACTCTGTTAGCCCAAAATGCAGATTCTGTGATAAATATCCAGAAACCATTGATCATCTTGTATCAGGTTGCACGTTATTGGCACCCACTGAATATAAAAACCGGCATGACAGAGTGGGCCAATATCTGCACTGGAAAATTTGCAACTTCTACGGGAAGGAAACTGAAAGAAACTGACCCGGTTACGGAGATAGGACCTGTTACAATTCTATGGGACTACACAATGCACACTGACAGAACAATCAAAGCCAACCGCCCAGACATTGTTATTAAAGATCACAAAAAATGCCTCCTTATTGATATGGCACTCCCTGCAGACTGCAATGTATCTTTGAAGATATTCGAAAAGCTATCAAAATACAAGGACCTTGAAATAGAAATCTCAAAAATGTGGCACATGGGAACATCAACAATCCCTGTTGTAGTTGGAGTCTTAGGATTGGTTGGAAAAGATTCCAGTAGACTAATTGAAGGGATCCCTGGAAGTCCATGCCTCAAAGAGATACAAAAAATTATTCTGACAAGTACAGCCCACACTTTACGAAGGGCCTTATCTATGTAATTTTTTTTTTCAGTGGAAAGTGTCATGATACCATTTCTAACCTTAGGTCCTTGGGCGGGACCCGGAAAGAAATGTGTAAACGGCAGATGTTAAAGGAAATAAAAACAATAATGATAATAAATAAGGGAAAAAACTATTAGGATTATTGGAAAGTACTTACGTATTTGACCACTATAAATTATAAGTCAACCAACCAAGGGAGAACCAAGGTTGAGGATTACGAAACAGTGTATCATCTCTTCTATCGGACAATGTCGTTTATAGTTTATTCCACAGTTAAACCATATGAGGAATTATAACTTTAAAAATGAGCTTATACGCCGTCGATTACTGTATGAATTTTGAAAGTTTAGTACTACTACAGATGCATTTAGAACATTTTTTGTGGTGTCTACGGATGCAGTGAAGTCTTGTAAATATCAGCTGTTGTTTAAAATGTTAAGAATATTGATTGTGACATATCCGGCAAACCTCCCCTTTGGAAAACGACACACTCTAAAGGATGAAGGTTTTGTTTTAAAGAAGCTATTGAATTGCACCCATGTCAAAGATTTGAACTTATTGTGTCATGATCCACAAACATCTCAAGCAAACTGGAGAAAAATTTGGATTCCTCATGAGCTTTCGCTTGAGAAACGAACATAACATTCCAGCAACAATCTTTTAGCCAGGAATGCCTATCGTTTTTTTTGTATGCCATTGTTAAAGGTGATGAAAAATGGGTTTTGCATGTTAACAGAATACGAAAAATACAGTGGTTATGATAAACGATAAACCAGTATCAACACAAAACTACTGGAATATGAAAAGCGCCTTTCATTACGAGCTAATGGAACGTGGGTGGACTATCATTTCCGGCGTTTATTATCAGCAATTTGATCGGGTAAACGAAGCTTTACGTTAAAAGTACCCTGCTTTGGTAAACAAAGGTGCTATTCTACAGCATGACAATTCAAGAGCATATTTTGCAAAATAATCCCAAGAAAAAAATCAGATGGTTAGGAGGTCGTTCCACATCCTCTAGACTCACCAGATTTTGAACCGACAGATTTTTTTTTATTACAATGACATTTCACAAGTGGCAGCACATTTAGAAACAAAGAAGAAATTGAAAAGTCTTTCAAAATCTTTTGGCGAAAATGCTAGATTTCTTTAAATATAGAATCGATTGCTTTTCCATTGGGTGAGAACCGTTGAAAAGGAAGGCGATTATATTCGTGATTAATAATATCTAAATAAATTTAATGTACAGATGTTTTTAATATCCTTTTTGGTAAAACTACTTACCTATCTCCCTAATATCAATAAGTGAAAAAGGCAAACACCAAGCCTAAGAAATGAAAAAAAAATCTATTTCCTTATTTAAGGGAAATTAATCAAACCTCGTCTTCTAAAAGATTCACTATCAAGAATACTCAACACGTGAAAATATTTTTTGCAGTTATGGGGTGATTTTTACTCTTATTATTTATATTATTCAAGGAAAAAACTATCTGAAGAAACAAAAAGAAAGCATTAGTTGCCATTTCGATTTATATTTGCCGCCACTAATAAGAATTCCTATGTATTTTAAAAATCTTGAAGCGGTAACGCTTTTCTTAGCACCTTGTGTCATGTTCGATATTAAAACAAAACAAAACAAGACAGAATACGTGCTTATTTTGTCAAGTTTTTACCAAAAATAATGAAATCATCGTCTCACTTTTTAAGTAATTGAATTTCTACCCCTAACCCTTTTCGAAGCTTCGTAATTGCCGAGAATTTACTTTCTCGCTTTTTCCTCGCTGCAAGTTCTTTCATTCCTTTTTCCTTGTAACTCGACCACTTAAGTGTATACGCGTGTGAGACTTTCAGTGAAGGTCCACTGCCTCTTTCGGCCATTGTGATAGCATTACATTTTTCTCTATCTACAAACCAGGCAATCCATTGGCTTTTCTTTGAGCCCAGTCTTCTATATAATTTAAATCTTTACAATAGAAATTTCAGCTGGTCATCGATGATCCCAAGTGACAATAATTCCCCTATATTCCCCTAGACCCCCTATACTCCCCTACATCCACATACTCCCCCTATACTCCCCTACACACCCTATACTCCCCTATACTCCTCTATTAGTATTCTCCTTGACGTAATGTGTTTGGCGCTTTTTACCATTTATATTCATATCGAGTCTCTAGCTGTTCAACAGTTTTGGAAATCGTGATCAGTGCTTATATGATTACAGGTACAACCATCATTTTCATAATCCACAATTTCTTGTGTTTCCGACTGATGCTTTATCATTGTGACTTCTAATAGTCTTGGAATCGACAACAAACTTATTTGAAGAAAGGTTTTCGAGAAGAAATATTTTATCCACTTTTCTAACACACACACACACACACACACACACACACACACACACACACACACACACACACACACACACATACGTACGCACATACCAGCATAGAAGCACATGTACACTGGTGAGTAAAAATATTATGACCAGCGACATGTAGCAAGAATGACAATTACTATATTAATATTTTTTTTATTTTCAAAGGCCTGAATCAACAAAAATCGTTATTAAGAGGGTGTAGAGATTTTGGAGAATTACTGTAGCTATGGAAACACATAATATATCTTACATCGCGAAAGCAAATTGATACCAAAATTTCTTTTGCACAAGAAGAAGAATTGTTTATTCCACTTTTGATGGAAATATAGATCAGCTTTAACTTGAATTATCCAAATAATAAAGCAATATTTATGAAAATAAAACCCAATAAAACCTTGAAATGAACAAATAACTGATGGGAAATATTAATGTATATAAGAGTTAACAACACATTAACGCATTATACGTCTTTAAAATGTGTTTTATTCCACTTGCCCTCAAAATGAATATTTTACCGAAGAATGTGTCATGGAAATCTTCGTACGCATGCGCATTTGATTGATCCATTTTTTTTCTGTTTTTCTTTGATTTCTTTCTTACACTGATATCAACGGATACAAGTTTTTTTTTTACCCTTTCATTTTATGATGCATATATATGCACAACCGTTCGCACCTATTTTCATTCCTTTGACAAGTAATTATAATTTTAGATATCTCCTTGGATTTTCACAAAATGCTTAGAGGAGCTTTTCTAGTGTTTAAGTCATTGTTTCACACTTAATTATTGAAGCAGTGGAAAATATTTCAATGTTATTTGGAATAAAGAAACATTTCTAATTAAATATATATATATATATATATATATATATATATATATATATATATATATATATATATATATATATTTCTACTCCTATCTATTTATCTATGCATCTATGTATGTATCTACATATATATATATATATATATATATATATATATATATATATGTATGTGTGTGTGCGTATTTCTACTTCTATCTATCTATCTATATATATATATATATATATATCTATATCTATATCTATATCTATATATAGTCAAACCTAATGAGCCAGACACACCTAGGTTTGCTCTACGCTTGTATTGAGCTCTTTAGTTAGTTGTTTACTCGTATCGGGGTTTTTTCTTTGGGCCTTGAACCTGTATCTGTGCGATTATTTTCGACAGACTTTCATGTTCCTGGCTCTTTCTTTTTTTAAAACCTTCTTTTCCTTCGTGATTGATTTGGCTGTTGTTAAATCAAGAGTTCGAAGGTTTTTCGACACGAGTATAGTTACCTATATTTATATCTATATCTATATATATATATATATATATATATATATATATATATATATATGTACCAGGGATTTCCGAAACGTAAGGCATGGATAAACATACAATTCCAGGAATTACGACGACATAGTAACGTCTTTAAACACAATGCAAAATGGAACGTGTAATATTTCTTGTAAGAGCCAGAAGAACAACCAAATTGTTGAAGACATTCGTACGAGGGCAATCATTTTTGTTATGACAACAAAGACGAATGCGCTTATAAATCAGTGAACAAGCATAAACATGCGAGGTGTAAGAAAATGGTGGCTACTAAAGGAATTGACGGAAGAACACAAGTTTCGATGTATGAACTTTTCTCCACCTTTCGGAACGTTATAGTTGAACTGATGGAGGTTTTTGATCACATAATCATGGGCTGTGAGACTTTGGTTTATCTAAGGAAACAAAGGTCGATTACATAACCAGGGAGCATCCGTCACACTGACCCCCCCATAATTCAACGATTAGCAGTCAACGAATAAATTGATGGTAACTGCGTACTTATAACGCATTTGGTTAGACAACGCAGTTAAATAATGTAATACCCTGAACATTCTTAAAGCAACTGTTCGTAAAAAGCGGGAGATCATTTGTGTAAGGGTGCCCTCCAACTGTACAACATCGCCACTTCACTGCACGGGCAACATGAGTTGCTCCAACGATATATGAATATTTCATCCCATTTACATAATTCTGATTGACAGCTTCAGATTTGGGCTCCTCAAATGACATTGATCCGGAAAGCGGTCCCACATAGATGACGCTGTTACTTCAGAGGTGTAAACATGTTGCCAATCTTTTGATATTACGTTTTTCGAGGAGAATATTTCAGCACACATACGCCGAGGTGAGAAGAGTATCAATCGCGAAAAGGTGTTATGCTGGCAACATATACACAGTATTTTAGTTACATAGTGATAAGCTTCTTAGATTAGTAAATATTTCTACCTTACTTTTCGTACATCCTTCCCGTACGCATACATACATACATACATACATACATACATTCATACACACCTACATACATACGCACCCCACATACATACATACACACATACATACATGATAATTGTCACTTTGCAGAAGAATACTAGCTCAGGTAACAATGATGGAAATAATAAAATTCTGAATGAAAAAACACAAAAAGCTACCAAGAGATGACGTTCCGCTACCCGCCCATAAGTGATTCTTTCGGCCAGCTTCACTATTAGCACCTCTCTTGCACACGTGGACCTATGTTGAAAACTTTGGTGTCCCTGTGTACAATCATATGACGTTTGAGTCTCGCAACAGACTTACAAACCTTGTCACAAAATTCGCAAAAGTAACCTTCAGGTTTTTCTGGTAGGGTTACGCTCACAAGGGTTTCTACCTAACTTCTCTGGTGTGATCTCATGTGACTGGCTAAACCAGCCGCCGAGGGGGCGACTTTTTCACAAATACTGCAAGTGTGTTGATGTCCTAATAACGCTGGGACGGATTCTATTTCTCCCTTCCTAATGGCGCGCTTTTTGTTGGAATGCTCAATTCTTTTCTGCTCAAAATTGTTGCAGCATTCCCAAATCAACCTTCTCCGACCAGATCTATCCTCAGCAACAGTTTCCCATTCTTCAACATTAACGTCACGAGTCTTTAGGTTACATTCTTAAAACTCTTTTTTTTGGGGGGGGTGCTATCTTATGAGTGGGGGTCGATTATTTTGTACCAGATCACCATAAAAAGTCTTTTGTGTAATCTGGCATCCTCTATATGTGCCAGATGACATGTCCGGCACATTTGATTACGGAGAAGCAGTTTCTCTAGGCTGGTTATATTTGCGCGCTGAAGAACTTCATACACACATACATTCATACACACATACATACACATACATATACATACATACATACATACATAATGGCTGCGACTTGATTTCGAGCAATCTTCAAATATGGATGTGGCTTTTTGATCTCGCTATGCCCTTATATTCTTTTGGGTCCTGGATATGACAATAAATCTGATCAGGAGGTTTTGAGGGGCCTGGAACCGCCTTTTAATTGCTGGTGTTCCCAAATCCACTCTGAGCCGGAGTAGTAGCACCTGTTAGGGTCCCAGCTATGGGCAAATAGTTAACCTCCAAACTGGGGTCAAAACACTATGAAAGTGTAAAAATAGGTTTTAATATCAGAAATACTTTGTAAAAAAACAGCAGTTCATTGTTGAAGGAAAAAATTTTCAGCAATGTTTAAAAAAATATTACTAGCAATACAAACAGTTATATATTTTTGAAAAAAATATTACCAGCAATAAAAATTATCAGCATTAAATAAGTCATTGAGGTTGATATGCCGTAAAACCAAATCAAACTTATCTTCATTTGTGCCGATATGGCAACGTTAGGCGTCTTTTGCAGCAGTTGTTACATAAATGTTTTGGTGAACTTTCAAGTATTGTTTTAGTCCACCAACGGAGGCATATTCTTTTTTACACTTTTTGAAAGTAGAAATGCTGTGTAACGTGTAGTGAATGACTTTTTCGTGTGTAGCATCTTTGATGATCTTTGAGAGCTTGACCTACTTAGGCAGATGCGGCCACATTCATTAAACGATAGATCAAATTCATGTGGTAAGATTTTCAAAGAAATTAGCATCATGACCTTTACGAACTAGTTTTTGAGTTTTTCGTGCGGTTCAAAATTCTGTTCAAAGTCTCTCTTATCATTGTGCAACAGTTTTCCCCCAAGACGAACGACCTAGAGCAGTGGTTCTCAACCATTTTTTACCAATGGACCACTTTTACTATTAATTCTTTTTAGTGGACCTCCATAAGCATTCAATGAAAAAAAAGCTTATTTTATTTTTTACTAATAGATAAGTTTAGGAATTGTATTATAGAAATAGAAAATGTATATGCTTCCTTTATATATAATTCTTATATAATTTATATATTAAATTTATTATTAATATTTTATTTTTTTAATATTTTATATTGATTAATTTATATTATATGAATATTTTATTTTATTAATATTTAAATTATATTATTTATTATTAATATATTAAATTAATTTATATAATAAATTATAATATTTATATAATTTTTCTTTATATATATATATATATATATATATATATATATATATATATATATATATATATACAGAAATATAGTCTTAAAGTGTGCTATATTTATGGGGTAAAGTGCTCAATATCAGAGATAGAGCGTGTGTAAATATAAAAGTGGACATGGAAGTCAGCACTTAGAGGCGACAGTCTGTTTTATGCTAGTGCAATCGTCAGGCGACTAGTGCTGTTATTTTTCTCGGCTGTTTATATAAGGGTCAGTGGTGCATTATGGGTAGTATATTTTGGCGGTTACTTTTACCGGAAGTCGCTTATTTGTTTATTTATTTATGTCAAATTATTTTGCTTGTTTTTTTGTTTGTTTTTTTTGTTTGTTTGTTTTTTATTTATTTTTTTTTTTTTTATCTTATATATTTATTTATTTATTCTTTTATTTTGATCGGTGTTTTTGGTTAACGTAGTAAAAATTTGTTTATATAGCTTATTGTTGGTAGTCTATAATGGCCGCCATTTACCGGAAATCGCTTGTTCGCTTATTTATTTGGGTCAAATTGTTTTGCTTATTATTATTATTTTTATTTGTATAACAGTTATGACTTTCGTCCGTTCTTTTGTTTTGATTTTATTTCGCATATTCTAACAGGTGTGGTTTTGTGATTTGTTTGGAGTAGTTTATTTTGCTTATTTTATTGTTGTTTGTTTATACATTTATTTATTTTTCTATTTTAAGTTACGTAGTAAAAATTTGTTTTCATGTCTACATTTTGAGATTAGCTCGGATCTTTTATTTAATAATTTATTTTGATCTGGGAAGGTAATGATAGCTATTTTTTCCTCCAAGCAAAGTTTGCAAGTTTTTGATAGGTTGTTGTAGGCTGATGATTTTTTCCTTATTTTCCAAGATATTTTTGGTGTGGTGTGTGTTTTGTTTTTTATTTCCCAGATATACTTAGAAAGCATTGTGCTGTTCGCATATTTACTATTTGTGAAAGACATTTTGTGTACATAATTTCTTTGTTTCCATGGTCCTTCGGTTACTCCTATGTATACTTTTTCTTCATTATCTGCTGATTTTGTCGTGGCTTAGTAGATTACGTTGTTTTGTAAACAATTACCGTTTAAGGGACATTCGTTTTTTATTCTGCAGTTGCACGTGGGTTTAATTTGTTCGTGTGGTTTGTTAATAATTTTTCTGTTGTGCTTTTTTATTATTTGTGCCATGTTCTCGGTGCAACTGTAGCTGATTTTTACTGTGTTTTTGTTGAATATTTTGTGTAGTGTGCTTGATTCCGGGAAGTGTTTGTGTAAAAGCTTGAAGAATATTTTTCCTATGTTTGTTTTTACGTTTTTGCTGTACGGTGGGTTGAACCATATGATATTTCTTTTTCTGTTGGTCTTTTTTGTGTTCTGTGGTGAGTATGTGAGTGTTGCTGGGAATCCGCTATCTTTTAGGGCTGTTTCGTAGTCTTTCTTGGCTTTGTTAAATATAGATTCATCGGAAGAATTGTCGGAAAGCCTGCGGTTAATCGATTTAGGTATCTGTTTGATTATAGAAGGCGGGTGGTTGGAGTATATATGTATGTACTGTGGTTTATCATTCGGTTTTCTGTATGGTTTGTGTGTGCCTTTTCTTAGGTTGAAGGTGACATCTAGAAAATGTACTTCGTTTAGGTTAGTTTTTATATCTATCTCGAATCCGTTATTTTTGAAAATTTTAATTATTGCTTTTCTAGTTTTATCTGTCTTTTGTTTGTTGCAGTTTCTTAAGATTATGAGACCGTCATCTCTGTAGAGCCCTGTGTCATTTCTATCTATTATTTTGCTTATTTCGTGTAGTAAGTAAATACCTACGATTTCGCATGTCTATGCACCGTCAAAGCTTCCCATTGTAGTGTCAAATATCCCATCTTTCTTTATCATGCTGACGATTGCACTAGCATGAAACAGACTGTCGCCTCTAAGTGCTGACTTCCATGTCCACTTTTATATATATATATATATATATATATATATATATATATATATATATATATATATATAATCCTTCTTTTATGTCTCTTTGTTTTTATTCATTTTTTACAATAAGTCGTAAAGGGACGCTGGATTACATTGTTTGATCGCATTTTCTGCTACTTTTAGATTTGTTTTTTTTTCTAATTTAGTATTTTAATATGGCGTAGATTATAGTAGAAATTCCAAATCTCTGTTGTGACAACAGCTCCGAAGTGAAATTGCTGTATGGACCACTAAAATATTACGGTGAACCCGCAATCTTCTATGTTTTTTTTCCTGTGTCCCCCCCCCCAGTAATGGTACATGGACCCCTTGGGTCCATATAGACCCCGGTTAAGAACCACTGACCCAGTGCTACGTCTACCCAGTCATTTTGCATGATGTGAGCCAAGCGAAGTGTTGATTTTTGCAATCTTTACACACATGCATATACACACATATATACCTATATTTTTCTAAAGAATCAATGGATTCATTATTCGTCATTATTTCATATTACTCCAAACCATTATTTGGTGGATACCGATGTTTGTGTAGACGCCCTGTTTTTTGTTTTTTTAATACTGTGAATTACATCTATTTGCCTCCGCAGTCGAGATACTCAATAAATAAAGTGTGCTCTCCGACAGGGATCGAACCTGTGTCTCCCTTTTGTAGGAGAAATCACCGCCTGATCCAGTGTGGTTTATCCGTTCAGCTCTGCAAGATTCATTTAGCCTTTTGAAGAATATATATCTCGTTCAGATATTCTTCTTAGAAGTCCAAAATCAGCTCATTGTTTCGTATCGGAAACGTAAACGAGGTAATGTCTTCGGAATTAATGGATTTTTTTGTTCGACATTATTTCTTATTAATACTGTGCAGGCCGGTAGACGTAATTCACAGTTTTAAAAGAAACAAGGCCTCTATTTAAATATGAGTATCCAGAAAATAACATGTAGTGTAGTAGGAAATGGTAGAGGGAGACACCAATCATGTTCTATCAAATGTAGCTAGTACTACAATCATCTTTCTGTCAAATGAAGATCTCTGACTGCTTGCATGACTATTATAGCTTAATAACAAAAATAACACAGAAACGAAGCTGTTCTTGTGAATGATCTTGTAATAACCATTTTCTATTTTCCACTCTTGATTTCCTTTGTTAGACAAGCAATTCTGAAATAGAGAATTATACTCAAAATATCTAGGCATTATATATTGGCAAATGGGATCAGGTCTTAGGTTTAACGGGTCAGTAGACGAATCACTGTATTGTGAAAAGTCGATATACAACAATTCAATGAGTTTATTAATTCGAAATGGGCGGATTCTTTTCCCCCAAACTAATTGTAGGTACGCGAATTTATTAAAAAAAAGAAAGAAAGGAAAAAAAAAGAAGAACGATTTGTAGTAGAATCCCTAAGTACTGAGGACGTTGTTACTAATGTAGATATATTACAATTACCAAGGCTGTAGGGGATGACTTCGCTACTCGTGCTTTTTATCTCAGCCTTTTTCGACTTTTTGTGTATTTTTAAAATGTCGAATTTACACACCAGTTATCAATTAAAGTGTTACTTTCATTAGCTGTAAAATAAAATTTTATTTAATACAATAAAGTGTTACTTTCATTAGCTGTGATATTTTTTAAATAATTTAAGCCGAAAGTGGATTCTTCACAAATTTTTAAAATGATGAATGAAAAATGGCTGATGAGATAAACTTTGGACGGAGAAACGATGAACGGTATTTTGAGCGGTTAAGTTCTAAAACAGGAAAAAAAAATGCTGATAAATGTTTTTGCCTGGACACCGATTAAATTAGTGCAATAATAAAACAAAACATAGGTGATATAACCCGTTGGTTTCAAATGGCAGACTTGTTTTTTATTGATGCTGGCCATTCAGAGATCAAGTATGTGACTAGGTGGTTGATGTCTCACGCCATCGGTCCAACAGTAAAATGGCTGAAGTGCTAAACAATAACTTGATAGATGGTGAACAATGTTTTTGCGATTGGATATTACATAATTATCGATCCCCCCCTGTACGTAAAGGTGGACCGACTTTTATTGATTGGAATTGGTGTTGATACTGGTTACAAATCGTAAAACTTGTTTCTGTTTCATTCAGATAAATGATACGCATGAGTATTGATTGGATAAGGGATGCAGATCGATTTAAAAAAAAAAACACTAGATCAAATTCGGCCTTAGATGCTACCATGTTGTCCTAATGACTGAATGCTCAACTAGAAACGTCTTATCCTCTGTAAATAAAAAAAAAAACTATGGAAAGGATTTTATTCTTCTATGTGCCATGTCCCTGCAGGACGTTGGGGATCATAGCTCTCAAAATGAATATGCTTCATTTATTTTATTTTTTTATTATATTATTTTTTATTATTTTATTTATTTACATTTTTCTTATATTAATATAATATATATTATAAATAAAATAATATATATTATAAATAAATAAAATTATATATATTATAAATAAATAAAATAATAAAAAATAAATAAATTGCATTAATTTTGCGTAGCCTCGTTCCTAATAACCATTACCCATGATGTTACGCTAGATTATTTCATACTTCCATTTTCCCAAAGAATGCCAGGATGTAGACAAAGGAAATTTAACTCCCACACAGACACTACATTGGTTCTTGATAATGACTGCGATGTTCAAAAGTAATTAAACAAAATAACAAAATATGAACAATTTATCTACCACTTCAAGCACAAAACTGAACATCTTATCCGAAAACTGGAAAAGTATAATAAAAAATTAAACAGACAGTCCGTGTCGGTTCTTTATAAAAACAAACTTATTTTGATCAATACTTGCTGACTAAATATAGATAGTTGTAGCCTCTGTCTGTCTGTTATCGAACTCCTCCTAAGGTTTAGGAGATAGACCGCAATAACCATATATATTTTGAAACTACATTACCCAGGCTACTTGGATAAGTATATTTCATTTTGATAAAAGGGTTTCCCAGGGGGACAACCCCACTGAAATTTCTTTCCTTTGATTTAAATTTAATTTAAATTTGAATAATAGAATGACTACTATCCAAAATATAGAAGGAGAAAGCCAGAAGATGGAGGTCACATCGGCAAGATTATTGAGTAATATTGAAATGTATCATTTTTCTCCACTATAACAAAGATTTGAAATCAATCATCATTTTCTTACAATAAAAATAAAAGTGCGACATGCAGCAAAGCGCGGGTAGTTCGGGTAGTACACACACACACACACACACACACACAGACACACACACACACATATATATATATTTTTACGTCGGTGTGTAGGTTGATATATTTATACTTGCTTCTGTATGTGTATATTTATATACACAAATATATGTCTACACATACCCACATATATATATACGCATACACATATGTATATATATGTATATATGTATATATGTGTGACTGTACACTTATATCTGTAGGTAGTTCTTATTTTCTTTCACCTAATGTATAATAAGGCGTATATCGACTTATATGATAAAAATATATATTTTTATATGTTTGTGTGTTTGGAATTTTCGTTTTTTATATATTAGATAATGTTATTTTTAAATATATATATCTGTTTTAATGTCCTTTCTTTCCATATTCTTTGTTTCTCTGTTCTATTTGACCATTTTTATCTATGTATATTTGCCCGTATAAGTTATATTTTAATAAGTGGTTAGCATTCGTTTAATAAGTGGTTAGCATTCGTTTGGTCATTCCAGATTATGTAACAGCGTTTTCCCCTTGCGAAGGATCGTTAATTAATTTGAAACTTTTAAAACCCTTTATTCTACGTTCAACATCATCACTTGATAAGACACCGGAAGTGTTGAAACAAAATGGCTATTTTTGTAGTGATTTTATAACATATTTATGTTATAATTTTTAAATAAATACTTATATATATATATATATATATATATATATATATATATATATATATATATATATATGTATATGTATATGTATATGTATATATATATATATATATACTAATTTACCCATTTTGTTAAAGAAGACGCCATATTTTTTATGGTCTTACTATTCGAAGATTTTGCATTTGAATGTTGAAATGAATGACTCAGTATAGCAAGAGAAAAAAACAACTTTTCTTCAAAATGGTTGCGCATATAACAGCATTAAATATTCTTTCGCCGTTGAGTTTATCAGCTTACAATCTCTCGTTGTATTTTCTGGAAAAAGTGACCTTTTATTTGTCGTGTCTCATCAAGAGTTGGGCGATCATGGCTCTCCACAACTTTCTTTCTCAGACATTTCAAAAATCTCTTTCTGAAACTAAGTGTCTTTTATGTTTCTATTTTCTTTAAAACTTCAAATATCTTTCGTCCACGGTATTCTTGCAAATTTGTAATATGATATTTATATTTAGACAATAGGACTTTGAAGAATTGCAGGAAATCAAAAAATTTAAATTCCAAAGACATTAACAGAGATCATTAATAGATATCATCGATTTTTGAGATATCTTTCTTGTCTGTTCTTATCTCTTCCTATGACCAAATGAAAAAAGACATGCGAAATCGTATTTCTCATAATACAGAGAAAAGAATTCATAATTGAAAAGGTTTTAACATTTCCCCAAAAAATTATTTCGGCCTTTCTCTAAGCAAAATATTCGTTCGTCTGCATAGACACTCAAAGAATATGGCGTGTTTGTATCCCCCCCCCACACACACAGACGCACACAAACACTGACTCAACCACCCACGCGTTTTACACAAGCACAGAGATAAATAATTATAAAAAATAATAGCTTAATGGTGTCTGAATCAGAAAAGTAGTCTTTTTCAATGCAGGCTGGTAGGATTTCTACTCGTTCCGCCTATCACTGAAATCTCGTTGGCAAAAGGAGAATTGTGAATTGCTTAACGTTTACTTTGGGCTTCCATCTTTCCTGTCAGGCACATATGCACAACGCAAGAATGTTTTGATAAAAATCCCACGCCCATATTCGACCGGTCAACAATTTTCATTGGCTCAATGGTTATACCATGAAATCGCTATAGAAGAGGTTTAGAGGTTTCATTCAATCTCACAAGATAAAAAGCTTATTTTATATAAAGAAGAGGATTTTTCTTTTTCTCTTGGAAGTTTTCTAATTGTGAATTTATGGGGTCAATATTCGTTAATTTCACAACGACTCAGGGATCTTAGTTTTTCACTTTTCCTCATCTTTTTCTAGTTTTACACACACACACACACACATATATATATATATATATATATATATATATATATATATATATATATATATATATATATATATATATATATATATATATATATATATATGCGTGTATTCGCAGCGGTAGATGATAATAAATGTCAATTTAACCAGTTGGAAATAAATTGAATAAATATCTGTAGATGACTGGTCGTCGGAGAAAGAAAATTAGAAAAAGTTTTGTTTACTTTTACTACTGTATTGGTCAATAATACATACACACACACACACACATATATATATATATATATATATATATATATATATATATATATATATATATATATATATTATGAAATGGACAAAGTCCGACAATTATTTAAAGACATTTTTATGTTTAACATTCTTTTTATAGATACAAGTATTTAAGTAAATGCTCTGTTTATAATAAACAGTATTAAATAACATTTACCGGCCTGAATGTCCGAGAAATTTTCATAGAAAATATTCGTTCTTCGACAGGATTCGAACCTGTATTTTATACGGGACCGTCATATAGCCTGACGTGCCTTAACCGATTCGGCCACTGAGGACCGTTCGGTTGGCATTTACTGCTTATAAACTTCAATCTTCCATGAATCTATAAAAAGTATGTTAAACATAAAAATGTCTTTAAATAATTGTCGGACTTTGTCCATTTCATAATGTGTGACGTCATTTGTTTACATTTGATACGCCATGAGCAGATATGAATGTACGTGAGAGATTCATGGAAGATTGAAGTTTATAAGCAGTAAATTCGACCTTACCAACCAAACGATCCTCAGTGGCCGAAATGGTTAAGGTACGTCAGGCTATATGACGGTTCCGTATAGGATACAGGTTCGAATCTTGTCGGAGGACGAATATTTTCTATGAACATTTCTTGGACATTCAGGCCGGTAAATGTTATTTAATACTGTTTATTATAAACAGAGCATTTAATTAAATACTTGTATCTATAAAAAGAATGTTAAACATAAAAATGTCTTTAAATATATATATATATATATATATATATATATATATATATATAATGTTGCTTCTTCAGGGCATAAAAGTTCATGACTTTTCCCATTTTTCTTCTCTTTTAGTATTTGTAAACTGTGCATTTCAATGGTTGTTCTCAATGTAATGGTTTCCTGTTTTGAATTGATTCTCTTAATCTGGTTACCAAACAAGCTTAGAGAGCATAGTCTACCCTACTATTTTACGCATTGCTGGGGAGTGTTACGATAACTAAAAAAAAATAGTATTAACAAAAAAGAAAACACATACAAAAAAGAAAAAATGTAATTTTTTTTTATTCAAGAAGAAGAATATTTGACTAAAATCCCGATTCTTTTTCTTCTAATTTCTAAACTCTTGAATTCTAATTCAACCTTGAGATTACCCAAAAAAGATTCGAAAGCATCAAATCAACTAAATATCTTAAAATAAATCGTTTGGCTTGAAAGTTAGTCGCTGGGGGATACAACTACAAGCAACAACTTGGGTTAATGATGTTAGTTAATATAGAATCACTGAAGAAGAAAATACATTCCTAAATTTTAAATAGTTCTGTATTCGTTAAATTCAAGATCTCAAAAGATTTTGTGTATTCATTTTTCTGAATTCATTTTTCTGAATAAATCTATACAGCGGATAACGGGAAAACCATAATGATTTGAATAGGACAGCCCTGTACACCAGAAATTTTCGCATTGATTTGCGCATGTGCACACGTACTCATTCAAGCACAAGTGGCCATATTAACCGACCCCGAAATCAATATCACATTTCGTGGGAGCCCAACAAGGAAGTAACCGTAGCTCGCAGCTGTGAAAATCAATAGTTTGGACGTGATATATTTCGATGAGGCATCAGGTAAAGTCAGTAAACAGCATGAACACGAATTCAGATGTTACGAAGCTTATCCACCATATCGATTTTAGCAACAAAATTTCAATAACATTATCCTCGTCGTCAAAGTGGTATCAATGACTAACAGAATTTATAACACGTCGACCTTAACCTTATGCAAACAAAAAGAGACAATAAAAATATTTTCGAGACAAGAACAGAAGTGAAAGAGTAAGAGGAGAAAAGAAAGAGATAGGGCAGGAAATCAAAAGGAGAATGGGGAATAAAGAAAGAAAGATTGAAAGAAAGAAAGAAAGAGTTTACTGAAAAATTGAAAGAGGATGAGAAAATAAGAAGGAGGGTTGAATAATAAAAGAAGAAATAAAATAAAAGCAGATAGTGATGAAGAAATAAGTGCGTGAAGAGAAGGAATTATAGAAGAGAAGGAAAGTGGAAGGAAAGAATATATTAAATATATGAATTTGTAGGCGGACCCCCCAAGTTCAGTTTAGAGCATTGAATGGAAAAAGCCATTTTCTGAAACTCTGAGAGGATTTAATCACAATAGCTGTTTTGGCGGGAGTTGAAAGTTCCCAGTTAAAACGTTTTGGGAAGTCCTTTTGAATTAAAGGCTTTCTGTAAAGTTTGCAAAAAGTAAATCGATGAATTTTCGCATAAAAATATATCTGAGAGAGATAAAGAGAGAGGGAGAGAGAGAGAGAGAGAGAGAGAGAGAGAGAGAGAGAGAGTGTGTGTGTGTGTGGGGGGCTTTTCTGAATGAGTAAGCGATTCGACATGCTCTCGTTAGCAGCCATATAAACTCCCGAGAAAAGCGGGTTTTGGCTGTTAGAATAAATCAAATGGGTAGCTGTTATCTTTTAAAGTTCCTGATTTTTTCTTTTTTCTAACCTTCAGACAAACCATTCTCTGATAAGCCTCGTTAGCATATTATTTTCGAAGAAAAAATATCATTTCTTTTATGGGTGCTAAAAATCGAATTTTATCGCTATTACTTTTCAGATAAAAGAATTTGTCAAAGTCATATTGATATTTGCTAAGTTTAGTTTAATAGGAAACGGTTGGATATAGGGAACGAAAGAAGGAAAATTGTTTTGGATCAACATATTAAATAGTTTGGTGACAAACTGTGCCCATCATTGTGACGATGGTCCTCCCATATTCATTTTCATGTCAGCCTGATAATTCTATAACGATCTGTTGGCATTGAAGGCTGCATAGGGAGGGGAGAAAGAATGAAGGAAGAAATTAGAGGCTGAAATAAAAGCAAAATCTGATGCGAGTATGAAATCTCATCTTTACCAAATGATAAGGAGATTTCCCATTTACCCATCGACGTTTGAAGAGGATAAAAAGAAGCAGCTTGATCGCTTGAGAAATAACAGGAAATAATACTTAGGCTAGTTTTGAC
This sequence comes from Acanthosepion esculentum, assembly GCA_964036315.1. Lineage (NCBI taxonomy): Eukaryota > Metazoa > Mollusca > Cephalopoda > Sepiida > Sepiidae > Acanthosepion > Acanthosepion esculentum. The sequence goes on along the minus strand of OZ038487.1, from coordinate 4,420,489 downwards.
TGTGAGGAATAGTAAATACAGGCGGATATATTTTGATAGAATAAGTGGTCAGTCATTCGAAACGCTGATAGATTTTGAGTAATAGGTTAGCTGCTTCAGTTCATAGAATAAGAATAAGAATGGGACGAAAGCCATCAATAAGGAATTAGCGTTGGTCACTGTATATCCTTATGTTTATGGATGTTTATAGATGATTATGGAGTTTGGCTAGAGACTGAAAGCTTTCGAACAAGATTGGTAATGCACAATGACAATAATTGTACAGCATGAGAAAACAATTTTACTTCAATTGAATCATACAATTCTTTCTTTCAAATCCGATCCAAAACCAGCAGAGTTATAATTTTTAGATTATTTAGTGTCTATCATTAGAAATGAATTGTGTAGTAACAATGTAATTGGGTGCGCCTGTCAGAAAATTCAAAAATTGGTTTGAAAGAAAACCGCCACTATTCTTGTACTAAGTCCCGGCTCATACTAAGGAGTTAACTCACATATCTCGTGTTATCTGCCGGGAGTTACAGGGTAGCGAAGAGAAATTTGCAAAATTGCTCCTTTTAAAACTAGCTTATTATGCATAATTAGGTTAATGCAAAAGAATATGAATAAAACTCCTAGATTATATCTAAACGAATAATTTATTCAATGTGGGTTCCATTGTTTTGAATTAGTTTCTCAGCAAAGTAAATAAAACTTATCTATCTATCTATCTATCTATCTATCTATCTATCTATCTATCTATCTATCTACCTATCGATCTATCTATCGATCTATCTATCTATCACTGTCTGTTCATTATCTATCTATCTATCTATCTATCAATCTATCTATCTATCTATCTATCTATCACTGTCTGTTCATTATCTATCTATCTATCTATCTATCTATCTATCTATCTATCTATCACTGTCTGTTCATTATCTATCTATCTATCTATCTATCTATCTATCTATCTATCTATCACTGTCTGTTCATTATCTATCTATCTATCTATCTATCTATCTATCTATCTATCAGTCTGTTCATTATCTATCTATCTATCTATCTATCTATCTATCTATCTATCTATCTATCTATCACTGATTGTTCATTATCTATCTATCTATCTATCTATCTATCTATCTATCTATCTATCTATCTATATATCTATCTATCTATCTATCTAAACAGACATAAACTAGCTTATTATGCATAAATAGATTAATTAATCCAAAGGGTATTAACAAAACTTTTAGATTGTACCAAAACAGTTAATTTTCAACACAACAGTTTTTTAACCACAAGTTCTTGGAAATCTTGGCCCGCTTCTCTTGTATAGCAGCCTTGATGGTAATGGATGTTGTAGGGTATTTTTTTTAGCCTGCGCCAAAGCGCTTCAAACGGCGTAATCTAGCAGGTAAACGTTTCAAGCTGGAGCAGGGCGAGGAAAAGTAAAGTCAGTTTTGCAGAATTTCTACTCCTTGGTTTTATGGCTGCAAGCACTGTCCTGGGTCCACACATTATAGCGCCCCCCTCGATAATTGTCCTTGTGCCATAGTAAAACCTCAGGACCGTAAATAGGCATCAGCAGCCACCTTATCTTCAACTTCTTAGAATGGAGGAAGGAATCTTTTTTTTTGTCGGCGGTCACGGCACCCAAATCCTTGGCTGAGGTTGGTTATTTGTCCCCAGAAGGTGACCGTGACATCAGCTCTTGACACTGTGAAGTACTGGTCGTTGACGGTTGTTTCAGGTTTTTCAAAACAACGCCCAATTTCTCATCAGATCATATTTTAACAGCCGACCCATGATTCATGAGCCACGTAAGAACTTCATTGTACTTTTCCAACTTCCAGGCGTTCATCGACTTCTTGAAGAGGCATCTTGGCATTTCTGGTGTATGACTTAAAGCCTAAGTCTTGAATTCACTTTTAAGCACAGTAGCTATCTTGTGAATGGATGTTGTTGGGTCTTTGCAATTTTGGTTAACGAAGCGCAGATTCTGTTTTTTGTTGATATTGTCCCTGTCAGTCTTTCCCTGAATGCCGTTGACAATGTCTATCGTCTTCTATAGTTTTGTAAACACTGAAAAAGGACACACCAACTATATTGGGGATACTTTTAGGACCAATTTGGACACAAATCAAGTCGGACACTCTTTGTCGTTTGTCATTCAGTGAAGCTATTTCCACGTTATTTGCTGAAAAATAGGTTTGTATTGATAACTTAAATCTTTGTTCCGCATTTGGTTTTACATCGTTTGTTTTTGTGATTGGTGGGAAATTCTAGTTTAAATTTTATTGTAAATTTTGCATTCTCCATTCATCTGGTATTACAGATAAATTCAGAAAAAAATAAGATGAAATATTCAGTAAGGAAACTTTACAAGTGTGTGTGCGTGTGAGTTTGCACATTTTTTTCACGAGTTATCTTGACACTTCAAGAGTCCACAATGACATTCGCGCATGCGTATTCAAGGAACATTATATTATGAATAACTTGAATTGCTAGGAGGTTGTAGAAATACAAGATAAGGAAAAATTAATAGAATTTTTAGGAATTCATATCGAGTAAGCAAAATTACTTCTTTTTTTTTCACGTTCCCCAATTTTTCTATTTAAAAATGTTAATATTAGATTTTTTCCTAGAATTTAATCCAACCGAAGAAATATTTCAGTTTTGGAAACGCAAAAGCGTACAAAAATTAAAAAAAGAACAGAAAAGACGATGGATATAAATTATTAATTAAGGGGAGGCAATCGCGTATAAAACATATTTTTATTCAGTTGAGTAAGTGAAAGGTGTTTATCAAACTGAAAGGAGCAAGAAACACAAGAGAGGAATAAACTTGTATTAATTTAGGATGAAGCCAAACGACTGTAAAGGAATATTTCTGAGGCGTGGTTAACGTCTCTGTGGAAATATGATTCTCCTCATTTTAGATGAGAGAAGTTGCTCAGCACCTTCCTCATCGTACTAAAGAGGTTGCATCGGTGTAATACTGACGCCAGCGTGACAGTGATCGCAAGGGTGGGGGACCAATTTTTGCCGTTGACCCAAATGCATAAATATGTGTATGGCGTTCCCCACGTTAAAACAACCTTATGTCACATCCAGCCTTGGTGGGGAGGCCGGGTAAATATAACTGATTCCGGTGATAAAACGCAACTACGAAGCCAACTCAATGTGTGTGTGTTTTGTGTGTGCGTGTTATGTGTTGTGTGTGTGTGTTATGTTTGGATTCTTTGTTAGTTTATTCAGTGAACTGTGAATTAATCGTGGATTAATTTATTAATATCTATTGTTGCTAGATGTTAGTTTTCAGTGCAACTGCAGTATGCTGCCTGTCGAAGTGAGCGCGTTATACACACCGTAAACCTGCGCATGACAAAGTAGATCCTGAGTCAAAACGATAACGTAAAAAGGCTGCTCTAAATCAGTACGCAGACGTGATAAGCATTATAATACTATATTTCCACCCTTTCCATACTAAGCGTTAAACTCCAAATGACAATACTTGCCAAATAATTATTTCGCAAGTTATTATTTCCGAAGAAGCTCCACTTTTTTTACGAGAACAAAATCATCTTGATTAGCAAGCGTTTTCCTTAAATGTGGCAGAGAAACACCATAAATAAGACGATAATACTTTTTCTGCGTTTAAAGAAATAAACATGTCATACTGCTAATCGCAGACAACATACCGCCTCTCCTGCATACAATTCATTATTATTAAGTAAATGTTTTTCAGCATGAACGGCTTAGTCATTGTTATAATTTCATTTTCCGTCATTTTTCAATTTCTACATCTATATTTCACAATGAAACAGTCCTTCAAAGAAAACTTTACTCATTTTTAAACTGTTTACCACCATGTTGAATATATTTACTGAGAAATTGTATAAACTTCATGGTAGACTACGCATTGCAATAGTGATTAATTTTACTAATGTTTGATCGATGTAGAATTGGTAACGAAACTGTTCTTTCTAAGCATGATGCTATTTTCAAACTAAATGATTCCTTTAATAATATGATGGATTCGGTAAACACATTGCTTAATATAAACCATGCGCATTCTTCCGAGTGGAGGATTATCCAGTCAAAATAGAAGCTTGTTAGATCCCATAATTTCGTTAGTTACTGTGTTTCTTACTCTCTGATTAGGCAGTTTTGAATTTAATCGATCGAAGATTTCCCTGCATTCTAATTTGTACATATGACAAAAATATAATTTGCAATGAAAGCAAGCTCTTCATAATTGCAGTGACAGAATGTTATCTACCTCTCATTTGACTTGGGCTGAGTTAAAGTAAAGCGAAGTAAACATTCATAATTTAATATAAAAATGGAATTGCTTCTAAGCATCACTTATTCCGCCGATTGATAATTGCCAATACTGAACCACTCTTGTCATTTTTTTGCATTTTCATTTTGCATCTATTTTGCGAATTTAAATTTATTTGTTAACAGATTTGCTGTTTTGATAAACATTAACGTGTTCAAACCGAAATCTATGGCTGCAATTAATTTTCAGTGAAAAGATCCCTTCCTTTTCGGTAATACAGAGAAGATAAATTATGTTTCAAAATGTCTACACCAATAAAGTGGATTAATGAATGAAACATTTCATTTCGTTGTCGGCTTCGTTAGATTAACCAAAGCGCAACTACATTTGGGGAAAGTATGAATCCATCTTTACTCACAGATTAAATATTAAGACTTGTCCCTGGAAAAAATATTGTTATATTAAAAAAAATGTCACTGCAATATTCATCCGTAAAAAAATAATTATTGTTACAATCAAAAATATATTTCGGCTTAAATAACCCACAAATGGCTGATAAACCATAAGAAATCAATAATCATTGTAATCCGTTCGTCCATTGCAAGTAATCCATTCTGGTCGTCTGAGTTCAGACATTTTCTTTGATGATAAACACTTGAAAGAAGAACCAATGGTGATCGTTGCATTTGGTTCTGAAAGCAACACAAAAGTGAAAAGTTTGATCATACTTGGTCGGCGTTAGGTTGAGACCAGGAAAAATTATTCGGATTTGGGCTTTTACTTTTGTCGTTTCAACCATTCAGGTTCGGTTGATGTATTCTTTGGCTTTCCATATAGTGAAAATCATTGAAAAACAATAAAAAAATGTTTGCAAACTTTTGAGTGCCACTTATGTAGAGGTTGTGGGTGAAACCTTTAATCGGCTGAGGCAGAGTCGTCCAGATTTTACAATTAGTGCGAACCCGACATGAACCTGCCATTTTAATTAGCTGATTATCTTGTAACTTGCAATTAATGCACTCATGGCTCTACATTGATGGTCAGTCACTGCTGACCTTCCAGTGAGCCGATCTTGGACTCTGCTACTTAGAACCTCTGGTTTACGTGTGTAAGCATGCTCACTGGACAACTTTTACCAACATTGAAGCATAACGGACATGTGTCACTTAGGCAGTAATTTTCCGAAAGAACCATCCAGTCTCTGGAAGGCCCACAGCCCGAACCATCTTAAATGCCTCTAATTGAACAAAAACATTATACCTACGATTGTGTTTCATGACAGTTCCTACTCTTTCACCAGACTAAATATTAATGCAGCACACGTTACGGACAGCTCAAGCCAAAGTGGAACGCAAAAGATTTGTTTCTTGTGAGTTCAGAAAACTCTCAAATAAAATTCTCGTGGCAAAGCGTCTGTGTCGGCGATTATAAATGTCTTTAACGTTATTACATCCTCATATAACAATGAATTTTGCCTCTATCTCTACGTTAGATGATAAGGACCTTTCTCTCCCCCTCCTCATGGAGCACAAACTGTGCCATATATCTATCCCGGCGGACTTATCAAAAGCCTTAACTCTGTGATGGTCACCACTCCGGACAAAATCCTAGTGGTTGCTCTTAAGAATATCAGTCCAGAATTATTTCGAATTTCGGTAAATTGGTCTGAAGGAGAGATGGAAGGAGTCAACTTTGTGCCCTGCTTTTAAGAATGCGGGCCAGCGTTCATGCCAGTCGTAATATCGACCCATTAGCCTCATTTATGTTAGCAACAAACTCTTCGAATCTATATCCAACAAGAGAGTTGTTGAATACCCCAAGAGAAACAACCTCCTGAGTATGGATTTCACCCTGTTAGAACCACGGTTGTTGTCTTAACTGTCATTACTCACAGAATCAGCGAGGCACTAGACAATAAATTCATCACGAAGAACATTTCCCTAGATATATCCAAGGCCTTTGGTAATGGGTGGCATCGGGAGCTGTTACATAAACTCTGCAGCTATGAAAACTCTGGAGGGGCTCCCTCAATTATGAAGTCCTTCCTAACAGGTAGGTTTAAGAAGAACGTTATTAATTTCCAGTCATTGGAAGCTCCATCCAATATCGGCATTCCACAGGGTTCCCACCCTCAGTCCTACCCTCTTTCTTTTTCATATTAATGATCTGCTTACTCCGACTTTTAGTGAGTATCTATGCAAATAATACAACAGTTTACAGGTGCACCTCCAAAAATCTGGAAGACTCCGGCCTAGCAGTTCATCTGACCTAGCAGCTTATCTGAACTCTGACCTAGACCAGGTAGCTCAATGCAGAAAGCATACTCTATCTTTACAAAAGCCAGATAAGACCAAAAATGGAGTATTTCTGTCATATCTGGGCTGGAGCTGCCTAGTCTACGCGGTCATGTGGATGATGAATCATTTTCTAACCTACAACTCAGCAAGAGACTCTCGTTACTCTATCGCTATTTCCATGGCATGTGATCGGACGAGCTACATTGCTGTCCCACCACCTTTGACCTTTACAACGGGGACGGGCCATGTCACGTACACAGGAGGGAATCATTATCATTCCCTTCGTATTCCAATTGTAAGACAGTGGGTAGGACTTGTTTGGGTCCCAGCTATGGCCAAATAATGACCCCCCCCCAATAAAAAACAACAGTAAATTTTTATAATAAAATGACCAACAATACATTTTTATAGCAAAATGATAACTAATGCAACACTAACAAAATATAAAAATACATTTTTATAATAAAATTATCAACAATACGTATTATGATTTACAAACTATATATCTAAAAGAAAAAACATACCTTTACCATGAAAATATAAAATTATGTACAAAATATCTGTAGATGAAAGCATAAAATTGCGTGCGGAATATTTAGATTTCAACATTAAATAACCCACAGCGGTGTTGATATGCCACTAAACAAATTCAACCAACCAACTAATAGTAAGAAATAAGTTCCACTCGGACAGCTTCTTCCCAAGGACTGCTGCTTTGTGGAATAAACTCTTGAGAGAATGTTTTCCTACTAAAATCATGACCTCTTCAAGTCTAGGGTTAACCTTACCTTTTCTGCATAGCCTTATAAATTCACTTCTTACCCTTTCTTACCTTCATACAACGCCACACAATAACACTCTACCTTGAATGGCTCGAGCCTTGTATTGGGTGAACAGCATATTAAAAAAAGCAACAAAAAAAAGCGGTGTTTCAAGTCCGTCAAAGAGTTTTGAAAATTTTATCAGGATCTCTATTCACCCGCAGTTTGCACATATTGTATCCAGGTCAAAATCGGCCGATTCTTTCAAGGTGATTCAAGGTGTGTATGTCTATGTGTGTAGGTTTGTGAGTGTGTGTATGGGTGAAAATTTATGTTTGTGTGAACTTAAAGGACCAAAAAGAATAGCAAATTGAAGGCTGAAACGTCAACATTTTCGTATAGGCATTAAAAATGAACAAAACCTTATCAGAAAACGAACAGCGCTTCAATCGATAATATTTCGTTGCTCGGCCCGCGTATCTCTGTGTCCATGCAGCTTTAGGGAAATAGTGTAAAATGACATATTTATCTCAGTGTCCGCAATAGCCAAGAAGATAATATCTTCGTTTGGCGCGATCGAATTTTTCAACCAACGTGAGCATTTCCTTCTTCCTTTAGTTTTTACTATGAAGACACATCTTCTCTTCATAAAACTTGAAGGTGTTTCAAGCTGATAGTTTTTCTTTCATTTTGTATCACACTTAATTATTCACCAAACTGATTGAAGGACTTTCATGACTCAGCACTTTATCCGTCCAGTGGTGATACTGCACATCCATGTTCCTCTTCGCGTTCATCGGGTGCGAGCGTTCATTATCCTTTCTCCACCCCAATATATACATATACTTACTTTTCCTCTATTTCTAGCGCGAATACCTAAGTTAGGGGTTCACAGAAATCCCATGACTATTGTTTTAAAAAAATCATTGCGTTTTTCATATTGTTTCCTGTCACAGTCAATAAACAAAGTCGTTCAGCACTTAATTTATCAAAACAGTTTCTGGCAAATTAGGGATTTGTTATCAGTTTTAGTTGTGAATATGCTTTACGAATTTTTTCATATGTGACGAAAATAACAGCCAAGAAATTGTAAATTCTTTTTTTTTTAAATGAAATACACAATTCCTGTTCAATCTTAATTCATAAATAAAAAAATTCCCAGATAATGCGTCTTTGACAATAATCATTAAAAAATGGATACGTGTGGTAATAAATATGCACATTCCATCTCTCTTCTCGCTTGTAAGTATCCATTACCATTAATATAACGTTTTTCAACGCTAAAGCTGGCTTAGTCTATATAAAAGCTATCTCGCGTGTTAGATACTGTGGCAGGTAGGGGCTTTCTTACTTTGATCGATTCATCAGTAGCAGCAACAAAAGTAATGAATAGAGAACAATCGGAACAATCAGAACTTATAAAAATGCTGACCGGGCCCTATTTGGTCTATTTTCTACTTTTCCCTTTCAGCGTCCGCTACCTTCAAGGTTAGCTCCTTTTTTCATTTTTCTTTTTTAGCGGCCGCTACCTCCAAGGCCAGCTCGAAGAACTACTCGCAACCCTTGCTGTAGAAGAAACGTGGCCTCTCCTGGCAGTTTGACATTTAAATTTTCTGTTCCTCGTGGGAACAAACGGAGAAATCTCTCTCTGCGAAACATCTACTCAAGGTAATAACTGGGAAACCCAACTCTTTTTCCTGCAAAATACCTTTTGCTCTCCTCTTTTCGACCACGAATAAAAGCCGTTAAGCAGTTATTTCGAACTCTGGGTTTGTTCATTCTACTCGATACACTGCTGAACACACACACACACACACACACACACACACACACACACACACACACACACACACACACACACACACACGAGCGCAATCGGGAAAACGCCTACAACATCTAATAATTCTTAATAAGCTTCTACTTGGTACGTATCTGCCGATTAGAATTACATAAATGTTTTTTTGTCAAAGGTCGTTAGCTATTCACTTCAGAATGTTAGAGAGAACAATACGAGGATGCCATAAAAGCCCTTGAGAAGCACACATTCGTAAATTTGATAAAGAATCGTCTGAAAATAACTGGAACTGACTGAAAGCTGAAAATTATTGTAATGATATCTGGGGCAAAGACCTCGTCAGTTATTCAATCTCCCCGCAGCTTCAGACAAATGAAACGAAACTGAAAACCTATGAGTGGTTAGAGAGATTTGTTTGGGGAAGGGGGGCGCACGAAGTACGAGTCAAGTAATAAAACGTGAGAGTTTCAGCACGTGACCATAATATAAAATCAGACGCAGATTTATTGTTGACTTTTTATGAAAACCAATCAGAAGTGAGGATTCATATTACTATTTCATTTACATATTCATCATTTGATTGACGTTATTCTTTTTTACAGCGGAATTTTGAATTGACATATTTCACACCAGTTTGTTGTTGTTATTGTCCGCTCCTTTCAGCAATTCTCTTGCTTCTTCTTGTTCTTGTTCTTCTTGTTCTTGTTCTTCTTCATCATCATCATCATCATTACTACTACTACTACTATCATCATCATCATCATCATCATCATCATTATTATTATTATTATTATTATGTTTCCGGATGACAGAATCTATTGTCAGGTCATTACGGCAAAAGAAGGTTGAAGAGATATTTGTTCGTGCAGTTCTTGATTGTTCCAAAACAAAATATGTACATGATATCATCTCAATCAAGATAAACCATGAGATCCATACCTGATGTAGTATCAGGGCATTTATTATTATTATTATTTGCTATGACTTGAAGAGAAAAGGTTTTTGTATCAGAAGAGGAAAACAGACTTGACGTCATGAAATCAAAAAGAAAAAAAATATAATTGTGGTCACTGAATAGAAAGAAATAGACGCAAGGTGTGAAAAGTAGCCATGATCACGATCTTTTGCAATTCACATATTTTAGGGCTACCATGAATTTGATAGAGATATTTGTTGATATAATTCTCTAAAAACCTATTACAACAGGTAATGTCATTATCTTATGGTGTCACATTATTATTATTGTTTTATGATTAATATTAATCTCGAGTTGTTTGGAATTTTAATTAAATTTCCTAAACTTTCTGTATTCAAAAATAATGTATTCTTTCAGAAAGTCTTTACACGAAGGGAATAAATAGTCACGTGATGACATTTGCTTGTTTGTGTAGCGAAGGATAAGAAGTATTCATCCGAAAGGAAAATAAATTATTAGTTCAACCAAAATAAACATGAAGATTTAAAATTTAAACTCAAATTACTGACATCAATATTTAGAAAATGTTTTTTTTATTTTTCTTCGTTACATTTTAGATATTGGTCGTTAATCCTGATGTGTGTGTCAGACATTTTGTTTTTGATTTTTTCCTTTTTGGCAGACATTTTTATTAGACATTAAAACAAGTGATCTGTTGTCATCAATAGATTTGATATTCGTTTACACAAAAAGTTTCGAAATTGTCTACTGGACCCCCCCACCTCCCACCAAAAAAAAACTTTTTTTTTTATCGAAGAGAAATTGCGAAGGAAAAATTTTTGACATTTTTAAAATTGAGTTATTTTACATAAAACATCCACCTTTTCATTGTTTCTGTTTATTTTCATATCTATTTTCATATTTATTTTTTATTCTAATATTTGTTCAATCAAAATTCAAGAAATTCTTCGACACTGGGGAAACTTTGGAAATCCGTAGACGTGGGGATCTTTTATTCTAGTTTTGAATACGGAAGTACAAATTTCAGCGACCTAAGCAAAGACTTCTGGGTAACATGGTCACATAGACGTTTTGCAGAAGAGAAAACAAAAATCGCCAAGAAATTTATATCGTCTTGGCCGACGACTGACAATAAAGAAGAAAAATGACGAACGTCTTTAGTGGAAATTGTTGTTTCATCACTGTTATTTTTCTTTTTTTATCAAGCACGCGGTGAACTCACAGCAAAAGATAAGGGATCAGAAGAAAGTCTCCAATTGCAACAATCATTAATAACCGAGTTGAAAAGTGCATGCGGATATTTTTATGATTTCTTTCTTTTTTCTTTCTTTTTTTTTGGATTCTTTGTTTTCTCTCTCTCCTATCTCGCCTGTAATCTCTTTCTATCGCGAAATATTTTTGTTTCTCTTAGTTTAGACGTGTTTCGTAATTCCTGTTTTTTATGATATTCGACTAAAAAATAGCTAATGGATTAATGCTGATCTGGTATTTTAAAAATTCACTGCCATGTACATATATCACGTGTAGGAGAAATCTGTGCATTTTCAAGGGATTTTTAAAGCCATTATTCGTAAAATAAAATTTGGAAAAAAATCATTGTTTTGTGTTGTTGCAACTAATAATCATGCCAAGTTACTATGGATCTCTTTTATGTTCGTCGTTAGACAAATAAATCAGACACAGATATAAACAATAACAGCATTTTTATTTCAATGAAGAGGTCATTTATTTACGTAGCAGTCACGCAGAGAATGCAATTTTTGTAGTGAGTGTTAGTAATTGTATTTTCCATATGTTCTCTGCATGATCTCATTTGTAATACAAAAACCTGGACAGCGTTAGTGGTTTTCAGTTCCATTTTTTTCCTACTTCTTTTTTCAGTGGCCATTTACAGATTCGCTAATTTCATACACATATAGAGATGATAACATCATGTCATTATCGGCCTCCTCTTAAGGGCTGTGAATTGATCCCACATTCGAATATGTCTGCCATCAAAATCGATCTCAGTTTAATACTGATTCAGCTCAAATGTCTTTGTATTTGATTATGAAAGTAAAAGAGAGAAAAAAATAGGAAAGTGAAGAGAGAGAGAGAAAAGAAATTATGGCACTGTGAGACGACTAAAATAATTCCAAATTTGAAGTCGAATTCTCAAACTTTGCTTCCGACAAAAATGATTTTATTCTTAATGATTAACGCCCAACTTTACAGTTTAAAAGCACATTACTTCCCAAATATGTCTTACACTGAACGGTTAGATTTGATCTATTTCTAGGTTTTCTCTTCATTGACACTTGGGAAACAAACAATAGCTTGGTGGGACTTATTATCCAACCGTCGTGTGTTCATTCAATATTTTTGTCGATTCAGCCAGTCAAAGTTGAGACGACAATGCCACTCTAATTTTAGAAATGATTTTACAATTTGCAAATTACAATGGACTGTGATTCCGTATCTCTGCGGAAACTTTTTCAACATTATGTTCTTGTAAAATCTATCAGAGTAATGCTAGAAATGTGACCGGAAATTAACAACAAGATGACATTAAAAATACATTTATATATTTAACGATTTGGTCACAAGCATTAGACAAACACTTTCCTTGAATTTCAGGTGATTCTTTCTTGCAGGAAATAACTTTTAGTCTCGGACAAAGAAGGTAAGAAAAAAAGAAAAATATATAATAAAAAGAATTTAATCTTGCAGAATCATTTTTAAGAGTGCAAATACAAATACATTTACAAAACTTATGACTGAATTTTGCAGTACTGAATGACGATTAAAGGGTGATAAGTAATATATATATATATATATATATATATATATATATATATATATATATATATGTGTGTGTGTGTGTGTGTGTGTGTGTGTATACATATTACGTTTGTATTTATTTATATATATACATATATATTATATTTGTATTAATTATATATATATAGAATTAATACGAATATAATATATATATGTATATATATATATGTATAATAAATGAATACAAATATATATATATATATGTATATATATATATATATATATGTATACATATATATATGTATATATACATATGTATAAATAAATGAACAGAAATATATATATATATATGTATATATATATATATGTATACATATATATATATATGTATATATATATGTATAAATAAATGAATACAAATATATATATATATGTATATATATGTATACATATGTATATATGCATATATATATGTATAAATAAATGAATACAAATATATATATATGTATATATATATATATATGTATAAATAAATGAATACAAATATATATATATATATATATATTTATATATATATATGTATGTATGTATGTATTACTGAAAATTGATCGATCTGATCAATACCTGGTCCTATATAATTCTGATGTTTTGTAATTTGGTCAAGTTTTAGGAAGGGATTAATGTCAAGTACTTTTCTGCATTCTGCATTCATGCAGGCGCGCGCATACACAGAGACAGACGCGCACGTACATGCACCCGCCCACAAATATATATATATATATATATATATATATATATATATATATACGAAATAATATATTCTAGAAGTTTTGAAATTTTGTCAGAAGAGACATTAATTTCGCAGAAATACAAAACTCAAATCTCATTCAAAGTAGGTTCCTCTGATTTCAGTGCATTTGTTGTAGGGCTCGAGCCATTTCGTGAAGGCCTCATGGAAGTCATCCAAATTGAAGGTGTCCAGGACCCTTGCGACAGCATCCTTCATCTTGTCAACGTCTTCAAAACGACTACCCTTGAGGTTCTCCTTCAGCCTGGGAAACAACCAAAAGTCAAGCGGAACAAGATCTGGACCGGGAACGCAACCAGCACCCTTGTCACAACATCCTTCGTCTTTTCAATGTGTTCAAAACGACTGCCCTTGTGGTTCCCTTGAGACTTGGGAACAACTAAAAGTCACGGGGAGCAACGTCTGAACTGAGAAGGTAACCAGAACACTTGTCACAGCCTCCTTCATTTTCTCAATGTCTTCAAAACGACTGCTCCTCGAGCCTGGGGTATGACCAAAAGTCACGGACAGCAAAGGTCTGGACCGAGAAGGTAACCAGGATCCTTGTCACAGCAGCCTTCGTCTTCTCAATGTCTTCAAGACGATTGCCCCTAACATTCACCTTGAGACTTGGGAACAACTAAAAGTCATGGAGAGCAATTTCTGGACAGAGAAAGTAACAATGACACTTGTGACAGGCTCCTTCGTCTTCTCAATGTCTTCAAAATGACTGCCCCTGAGGTTCCCCTTCAGCCTGGGGAACAACCAAAAGTCACGGAAATCAAGGTATGGACTGAGAAGACAACCAGGACCTTCAACACAGCCTCTTTCATCTTCTCAAAGTCTTCAAAGTGACTATCCCTGAGGTTCTACTTCAGCCTGGAGAACAACCAAAAGTCACGGATAGCAAGGTCTAGACAGAGAAGACAACAAGGACACTTGTGACAGCCTCCTTCATCTTCTCAATGTTTTCAAAACAACTGCCGCTGAGGTTCTACTCGAGCCTGGGGTACAACCAAAAGTCACAGTCATAGCCTCTTTCATCTTCTCAATGTCTTCAAAATGATTGCCCCTAAATGTTCACTAGAGCCTTGGAAACAGCTAAATGTCACGGAGATCTGTGTCTGGACTGAGAAGACAACCAAGACCTTCATCACAGCCTCCTTCATCTTCCCAATGTCTTCAAAACGACTGTTCCTGATGTTCTCCTTTAGCCTGGACATCCAAAAGTCAGGGAGAGCAAGGTATGGACTGAGAAAGTAACCAGGCCCCTTGTTACAGCCAATATCTTCAAAACGACTGCCCCTGGAGTTGTCCCTTTGCTTGAGGAACAACCAAAAGTCACAGGGAGCAAGGTCTGAACTCTAGTGAGGTTCGAGGATCAGTTTTGATGTCCATATCTTTCAACACAAAACTTTATTTCATCGTGGATTTCTAAATTGTTTTCAGGTCGCGACTGCATTCTTGAAACTAGTCAGCTGTGACAAGCAGTGTTTATTAGTAGGATGTGTTGAAAGGCCTGTTACAGACGTCTACTTCAATCTTGAATACAAAAACTGGCATGTTAAGTTATTATATATATAAGTGATGTATGCTAAAATTACAATAATCTAGTACATTTAAAACTACCTCTCCAAAATAAGTCCAAAAACTTCTGCAATGCACCTAGTATATATATATATATATATATATATATATATATATATATATATATATATATATATATATATTAAAAAAGAGAGAAACGCAAACGTTTTTGGTTATAATGAGGATTTGTTTTAGTATATATATTGTATTTTTCATTTCTGCTACACGAGTTTCCGGTCACGTGACATTCTTCAGGCAAATAAAAGAAATGATTTTTAAAAGGAATAAATTTTCCTTATGTTCTTTTAATGTCTCATTGTTGGTTTTCTGAATATTTGTTAGTAAGCCTTGAATTTCTGGACTAATGGCAAAAGTGAATACCTACCTAAGTGCTAATAAAAACATTAGCTTTGGTTTGAGAGGTGGTGATGGTAGATGTGTTGATGACAGATGTTTTCCTATCTCTGTGTTCGTGCGTGTTCCCGTTAGCCTGCATATGTGTATTCTCTCCCAGGCTAACAGGAACATAAGGAAAATGTATTCCTTTTAAAAATGTATTCCGTTTATTTGCATGTAGAATGTCACGAGACCGGAAACACGTGTAGCAGAAATATAAAGAATAAAATAGAATATATATGCTAAAACAAATCCACATCATAACCAAAAACGTTTGCGGTTTCTCTCTTTTTTAAATATACATTTTTCTTTCGTTGGAGCAACTATAAACTTTTCCCTATATATTGCTACAACGAAAATGCCACGAACAGAAAAGAAAACCCTGGAAGAACTCCTTGAATTATACAAAATTACCAACAAAAAACAGGAACTTCTGCAGAAAGGAATACAAAAATTGAACAAAAAAATGGACATTATAGTTCTACAAATCACGTCACAACAAACCAGGGAACACAATTGCAACACAGAAACACTGATGGAATATTTCAAAACGCAGTGTGGATACGTAGAAAATATAAAAAAAATACACATCCAAGAGAAAGCATACAAAACGAACAGACAGAATCTACGGATGTGGGACAAGCTACTTAATCAAAGAAAACTAGTATTTTTCAATGCCATCAAAAATAGAGCCATAACAATATACAAAACCTTCAAAGAAATGAAGGAAAAATTTATTCCAAGGGAATTCCGTGAAAAAATCAATCCACAAGACACGGAAAAACAAAAAAAAAATAAAAAAAATACACTGAGTCTAGCAAAATTGCAGGCCCAAATTGAAATTCAAGAAGACAAAACAATACAATTCACGAAAAAATACACCAAAATTGATAAGAAATAATTGACAGAAATCAAGTAACTATGTCCTATAGAAACTCACAAATTTCTGTCAGAGTTATGGGAGTAGAAATGCAAAGAAGTGGAGGAAAATCCCGGAATATCTTGGAAAGAAAGATAACCTGGCTGAAAACATTAACAAGAAAAGAAAAAATAGATAATGCGACAGAACTAAAAAACACGATCCAAACTCAAAACAAAACACAACACTCAACACAAAACAACGACATGCGACATCAGCAAATACAGAGAAAACCAACAACAGAGGTAAGAATCCTAATACATACTGCCACACACAAACACATCCACAAAATTGGGACCCTAATACATATTGCCACACACAAACACATCCACAAAATTGGGACCCTAATACATACTACCACACACAAACACATCCACAAAATTGGGACCCTAAAATATACTGACACACACAAACACATCCACAAAATTGGGACCCTAATACATACTACCACACACAAACATCCACAAAATTGGGACCCTAAAATATACTGCCACACACAAGCACATCCAGAAAATTGGGACCCTAAAATATACTGCCACACACAAACACATCCACAAAATTGGGACCCTAATACATACTGCCACACACAAACACATCCACAAAATTGGGACCCTAATACATACTACCACACAGAAACACATCCACAAAATTGGGACCCTAATACATATGGCCACACACAAACATATCCACAAGATTGGGACTCTAATACATATTGCCACACACAAACACATCCACAAAATTGGGACTCTAATACATACTGCCACACACGAGCACATCCACAAAATTGGGACCCTAATACATACTGCCACACACAAGCACATCCAGAAAATTGGGACCCTAAAATATACTGCCACACACAAACACATCCAGAAAATTGGGACCCTAATACATACTGCCTCACACAAACACATCCACAAAATTGGGACTCTAATACATACTGCCACACACGAGCACATCCACAAAATTGGGACCCTAATACATACTGCCACACACAAGCACATCCACAAAATTGGGACCCTAAAATATACTGCCACACACAAACACATCCACAAAATTGGGACCCTAATACATACTGCCACACACAAACACATCCACAAAATTGGGACCCTAATACATACTACCACATACAAACACATCCACAAAATTGGGACCCTAATACATACTGCCACACACAAACACATCCACAAAATTGGGACCCTAATACATACTACCACACACAAACACATCTACAAAATTGGGACCCTAAAATATACCGACACACACAAACACATCCACAAAATTGTGACCCTAATACATACTACCACATACAAACATCCACAAAATTAGGACCCTAAAATATACTGCCACACACAAGCACATCCACAAAATTGGGACCCTAATACATACTGCCACACACAAACACATCCACTAAATTGGGACCCTAATACATACTACCACACACAAACACATCCACAAGATTGGGACCCTAATACATACTGCCACACACGAGCACATCCACAAAATTGGGACCCTAATACATATTGCCACACACAAACACATCCACAAAATTGGGACCCTAATACATACTGCCACACACGAGCACATCCACAAAATTGGGACCCTAATACATACTGCCACACACAAGCACATCCACAAAATTGGGACCCTAATACATATTGCCACACACAAACACATCCACAAAATTCTGACCCTAATACATACTGCCACATACAAACACTCCTACACACCATTACAATTACGAAAATGTACCTAACAGCGCACAAAAAAACTTTACAAAATACCATCACACCATAACACAAATCAACATAGGATACACGCACATTACAAAGTTAGCACTTACAAATACCACCTAACACAACAAACCAAACCTAACACTCATTACCAATATCAAGGAATACAATTAAAATTCTTCTAAAATCTCCACATACAATCCATGCAGAAACAAGAAATCCAGAAATATCTGGAAGACCCCTTATAACAACAGCAGACACACTTATATAGAGCAATCTAGAAACAAGAACCCCAATTTTAGCAAGAGAAATTCTCACTAGCTAGAAAATCCAAAACGTGTAGAGAGAGGTTATCTCTTAGAAAACCCGAAATATGTGGAAAGAAACAATCATTATTTTTTAGAGGGCCCAGTCTCAACAAGAATGCCAATTTAGTTTACACAAAACTCCAAATAATAAACCTATCTACGTATACACTTACAAAGGACGAAATCAACCTTTTAAAATTAGGCCTAAAATTCTGTCCTGCTCCGAAAAACAATATAACAGAACTAAAAAAAGACCTCAGAGAATTTGAACGCAAACTCAGGCTAAAATAAACATTTAATAATAACGAAGACATTACTTGTCGAGCATGTTGAGTAGCACGGGAATCCTGTGAGTGGGCATTGTTATTACGGGAACAGAAATATCAGCAGAACGGGTTGAAAAATATTCTGGGCATGCATTATACCGAACAAGAATACCAGTTTAGATTACACAAAACCCAAAATAATAAACCTATCTACGTATACACTTACAAAGGACGAAATCAACCTTTTAAAATTAAGCCTAAAATTCTGTCCTGCCCCGAAAAGCAATATAACAGAACTAAAAAAAACCTTAGAGAATTTGAACGCAAACTCAGGCTAAAAGAAACATTTAATAATAACAAAAGCATTACAGATGAATCATTAGTAAAAAAAAAAAATCCATTTTCTTTCCAAACAATAATAATAAGACAAATGAGCTAAACATTTTTTTAAAAACTCTGGAACCTCGACCTACAAAAAAAATCCAAATCATTCAACAACCTTACATACAAAGACAAGCCTTAGAAAGCATCCGAAAAAATAACAACATAATTATAAAAGAAGCAGATAAAGGCAGAGCTATAGTGATCATGGACAAAATATACTATAAAACAAAAATTCTAGAAGCACTAGGGGATAAGAACAACTCCAAATTAATCGACACTAACATAAACAAAAATATTATATAAAAAATTACAACGCTCTACATGACACATAAAAAAACCTTAACAAGAAAGAAAAGGATTTCCTAATAAACTTTGCGCCAAAAACAAGTCATTTCTAAGGACTACCAAAAATTCATAAATTGAGTGAAATAAAAGCAGCTATCCAGACACAAAAATCTGAATACATTAACATCCGAAACCCCAGTGACCTTACATCCAGACCCATAGTAGCAGGACCAGCCTGTCCAACTAGTAAACTCATAACTTAATAGACACAATACTACAACCATTTACTTAGCTGATTAAAAGCTACATCAGAGACAATATTCACTTCCTTAGCTCCATACTCCAAAAAGTTGATCCGGGAGCACATATGGCTACTTTTGACATCAGTAGCCTATATAGCAATATACCCCATGAATTAGGTAAACGGGCCATCTCATTCTGGATTGAAAAACATCGAGAAACACTACATCCCAGATTTGCTAAGGAATTCATTATCGATAGTGTAGACCTGATTCTAAACAATAACACTTTTGAATTTAACAACAAAAACTATATCCAAACCCTAGGTACCGCAATGGGAACGAAAATGGCACCAACATATGCCACCCAAACATTAGCTTACCTAGAGGAAAACCTCTGTGAAAAGATAGAACAAATATATGGGGAAAATATAAAAAACCCACTTCACTAAATCGTGGAAACTACACTTAGATGATTGTTTCATTTTTTGGAAATCCTCATGGGGTGACATTAACCAATTCCCCATTCTACTTCAGAACTTAAACCCCCAAATCAAATTCACCAAAGAATATAATTTTAACGAATTACCATTTTTAGATATACTCATTAGAAATAGAAACAACCCCATAATCACAGATATCTACCAGATACCCAACAATATCTTCATTTCAAGAGTCATCAGCCAAAAAGCTTTCTAAAATCCATCCCCTATTTTCTAGCACATAGGTTCTGCACTATAGTAACCGACAAATACCCCAGAAAAACTCGCCTAGAAGAACTAAAAAAACGAGGCTACCACACAACACTAATAAACAAAGGTTTTGAACGAACAGAAAAACACTTCTAGACCAACTATGAAATAAAAAAAACGTAACCACGAACAAACCCTAGCATATGTCTCAACATACAATAAGACCAATCCAGAACTATTTACAGAAATTACAAGAAATCTAGACTTAACAAGGATGAGAAAATGAAAAATATATATTAAAAAAATGAAAAATATACTGAAAACAACCAAAATAATTAAAAGCAAACGCCAGTCTAAAAACCTGAAATATATATTAACCTCATCCAAATTTAACCAAAACAATATACAGAGGTCACAAAATGCAACAAAAAAGATGTGGGGTTTCTGATGTCATTATAGAAGGGAACTCCTACACTTTTGAAAACCTCACAACTACATTCACAATAAATACAAATTTAAACAGCAACTCCAAAAATGTGATCGATGCACTCAAATGCACAAAATGCAAGAAGTCATATATAGGCAAGAGCCAATAACTTAACAACAGAGTTGCCCTTCACAAAAGCAACATCAAATTACCCGACAACAGAAAACTATTTGTATCGTAATACATCTACAAATGCAATCAAGGCAAATTTAAAAATTATGCCAATATACCAAACAGACAACTACTCTTTCCTACAAATTCAGGAAAAAAACTTCATTGACAAATTTAAACCAGCACTAAACAGAACATAACCCCATACACATGGGTACACGGCATGCATACATGATGGCCAGATACACTGGTCTGACCGCACGCATAGATACACGTACGCACGCACAAACAGGTATACATGGAGAACAAAAATATATATACATACATTGGCAAGAACAGATACATTGCTAACGGGCAGACACACGAACTCAGGAAGAGTGTGTATGTGTGTAGGGGTATGTATGTATATATGTATGTGTATATACATATACATATATGGGTATGCTGATTCCTTATCATAAGACAGTATGTATCTATGGGGGAGAGAATACACACGTGCTGGCTAACAGGAACACGCACGCACACAGGGATATGAAGACATCTCATCAACACATCTATAATCACCACCTCTCAAACCAAATCTAATGTTTTTATTAACAGAAATTCAGTTTTACCAACAGTCCAGAAAAGAGTTCAAGGCTCATTGACGAATACAGAAAACGAACAATGAGACATTAAAAGAACGTAAGGAAAATTTATTCCTTTTATTTGCGGGAAGAAGGTCACGAGACCGGAAACACGTGTAGCAGAAATATGAAGAATAAAATATAATATATATAGTAAAACAAATCCAAATTATAACCAAAACCGTTTGCAGTCTTTCTCTTTTTAAAAATATACATTTTCTCTCGTTTGAACAAATAATAACCTTTTGCCTATATATATATATATATATATATATGTATATATATACTTTATTTTCCATATTATTTGCTACACGTGTTTAGGGACTTGCGACTTTCATCAGGCGAATAGTGGTTATTTTCACATATTATTTAAAGGAATTATGTTTTTATTTATGCTTACCCATACTGAACCATTGCCCTTTGTGTGTAGTAGTAATCCAAATTTTCTTGGACTTGTGGAGAAAATATTCTTCAGCTTAAGGGGTAATAAAACAATTAGGATTGGTCAGAGAAAAGGTCGAAGGAAGGCAGTTTTAGTTCTTATCTTTTTATGTCTTATGTATCTTTTTAAATTTCTCTCTATTTTTGTGTATTGTGTGCTTTTGCTAGTTTGTTTATACATATTCATTCACCATACATATATATTGTTTTATTATAAGGAAATAGTATATATATATATATATATATATATATATATATATATATATATATATATATATATATATATGTGTGTATATATATATATATATATATATATATATATATATATGATGAAAAATGTGGAAAAGAGAAAGCAAAATCCGAATATGTAAGTTTACTGTTTTAATTTTGTTTTGCTGTCGACGTCAGACGTTTCGGTCTAGTAGACCATCTTCAGGACATGGTTATTGGAGACATATTTTTATTTAAGTTAACATGAAGAGACGATAGACACAAGACTAGTCAGAAACAGAAAAACTGAAATTCTGAAACAGTAAACTTACATATTCGGATTTTGCTTTGTCTTTTCCACATTTTTCATCATACCGTCGGATCTACATCCACATATTTGCTTACATATATATATATATATATATTCACTTCGTATGGTGTGTAGGGTTCGTATGGTGTGTAGGGTTCGTATGTGTGTGTGCCTGTGGTCCGTCTAGTGTGTTTGTTTTTTTGGCAGTATGTGTATATATATTCGTTCTCTATACATATCTGTGTGTATGTGTGTGTTTGTGAGTGTTTGTGATCTAGCTAGTATGTTAAGCTATTATATGTGTATGCTCTGTGTTTATGTGTGTGTGTGTGTGGGGGGGGCTATGATTTGTTTAGTGCTGGTTTAAATTTGTCTATTAATATTTTTCCTTGTATTTTTAGGTAAGAATAATTGTCTGTTTGATATATTGACATAATTTTAAATTTACCATCATTACATTTCTAGATGTGTTGAGATACAAATAGTTTCCTGTTGTCTGGTAAATTAAAGTTGCTTTTGAGAAGGGAAACTCTATTGTTTAGTACTTGGCTGATACCTATATAGGACTTGTTGCATTTTGTGCATTTGAGTACATAAATCACATTTTTGGAGTAGCTGTTTAAAGTTTTCTATATTGTGAATGTTATTGTGGTGTTTTAAAAAATGTCGGAGTTTTCTTCTATAATGATATCACAAACCGAACATCTTTTCTTGATGCATTTAGTGACCCCCTGTATTGTGTGCTGACTAAATTTGGATGAGGTTAATATGTGTTTTAGGTGTTTTGATTGGTGTTTGCTTTTAATTATTTTGGTTGCTTTTAGCATATTTTTCATTTTATCATTCTTGTTAAAATCGAGTGAAATAAAAGCAACTATCCAGACACAAAACTCTGAATGTATTAAAGGCGACGTCGAACAGATTCTAGCAATGTATCTCAACATACAACAAGAACAATCCAGAAATATTTACAGAAATTCCAAGAAATCTAGACCTTTCAATTTATATATATTTACAAATGCATATACACTCTGTAATATAGTAACAACTCTATGTAGAAGCTTATGAAACTTTATTTTACTAATTCAGCCTTAGTGCTGAAAAAAAAAAACATTTATTTTATTGTTTTATTTTTTATTACCAAACGCTCTAACTCGGAATTCCAAGAAAACTGCAAAAATAATTGATTTCTTGTTCAATAGTTTATAGTGTGTGTATGTGTAATTAGACTACAGATCAATTAAAGTGATTTATTATATAATTTATAGTCAAATGATTTCAATTTTGTAATTAAAACTCATTTCTTGATATCCAGTAATCAAACAGAACTATAAAGACTGACTGTGTTAAACAAAACAAATTATGATGGCTCAGAAGTTGCATTTACACTTGAAAATTGATGAGCAAGACTGTAACGAAGCCATTAAAATACACCAAAAAGAAAAGCATATAGAAAGAAAGAAAGTGAAAGAAGGAAAGTGAAAAGGTGGGGGAAAAAAAGGAAAAAAAAAAAGAAATCTACGTGATTCATTGGTTTCCTTACCAGCTTCTTTCCGTTCCTTTTTCTCTCGATAAAAGGTCAAGGAAATATAATTTCCCTTTGAGCAAGTTGTGATTTTGTTCGCCTCATAAAAGAGAAATAGAATAAAAACGTACTGAATGAATTTATGTTGATTAAAATCAACAAAAAAATTAGCGGTCAAAGGGTCTTTTCAGTTTAACAGTACAACAGCCTTGGAGGATTGCTAAGGGCGTCATCGAAAAAAAAAAACACTTTGTATTTCCCTGTTTGACATTAAGTGATCGCATTGAAAACGCATTGAAAACGCATCGAATCGTGAATACCGTTTTCTCTTTGGTTTAATGCTATTCACTCTGAGCACGTCAGCGCCACAGTTTACACGTAAGCGTACATACAGAGAAAAGAAAGGCGCCAATGTTAGATATACACAGGCACACATATCAGCAAACATACAAACATACATAATGTATACATCTTTACCCACATTAATGCATCTGTTGTAGTGTAGGGTTACAAGTCTTATCTCGAAGGCCATATTCAATGTACAAAGCAGGCCTGTACAATGAAAATATATGAAGAGACACATTACTTGCAGAAAATTAGCCGCAAATCATTTTAGAGCAAATTACTGGGGGATAAATGGCATCAAAATCAATATCAAAGACTGTGCATTGTTTTTGTGGTGATGGTCCCTTAATTGTCGTCTGCTCTTTTCCTTTTCTTTTTAAGAATCAAAGATTTAGATTTAGTTTTTGATATTTTGTCGCCTGCTTCCTTTATCTTTAACCTGTGTTTTTTGCGTACTTTTAATAAGAATTTAAAGAACATTTTTCAAACATCTATGACACCTCAATTACATTTAATAGAATATTTTTCAAATAACTATTACACCTCAATTACATTTAATAGAACATTTTTCAAACATCTATTACACCTCAATTACATTTTATAGAACATTTTTCAAACATCTATTACACCTCAATTACATTTAATAGAACATTTTTCAAACATCTATTACACCTCAATTACATTTAATAGAACATTTTTCAAACTTCTATTACACCTCAATTACATTTAATAGAACATTTTTCAAACATCTATTACACCTCAATTACATTTAATAGAACATTTTTCAAACTTCTATTACACCTCAATTACATTTAATAGAACATTTTTCAAACATCTATTACACCTCAATTACATTTAATAGAACATTTTTCAAACTTCTATTACACCTCAATTACAATAGAGCTGCGTTGGAAAAGATGACTTCATTTTCTGTATCGTGGTCTCCGATGACTAATATCGATTTTCTCAACCGCCCTACTTACCCTTTCCTTATTCACTTTACCCCCACCCATTTCTAACACATACGCGGGCGTTTCAAAAGAGCTTCTTCAGATCGCTACAGTGCTGCAGATCTGAAATATATATATATATATATATATATATATAAAGAAGTTTATGCTGCAGCCACGTTAGACACACGAATTCATTCCCTAGTTCAGTCACTACTTTCAAAATCTACCATGACTCTAACTGTAGAAGTCATAACATAATTTACCTCCTAGAATGCACACAATGCCGGAAACAATATGTAGGAAAATCTGAATGGCCGTTTCACTACAGAATTAATAATTATCGCAATCAAATTAAGTCGACTCCCCATGAAAAATTATTACCTGTAGAACAACATTTACGCATAGAAAAACATGACTTCAAAACCCATGCCAAATTCACTATAATTGAAAGAATAGAAAAGCCCAAAGCAGATAACATTAGAAAGATTTAAAATAAGTGGATACGACGTTTACAAACGCAGTATCCAGCCGGGCTAAACCATAAATTTAACAATATAGATAGTAGTAATACATAACCCTACAAATCAAAACCTACCCACATTTCACACCCATACAAAACAGACATGCTTACGGAGGTGTTGAGGCCTCACACTTATACACACACCCACACGAATATACACACTTACACACATCATACTCACTCACTTCCTAATGAGTCAAATGATAACACACACCCATAGCAATCTACAAGCTAACACATATCATACTCACTCACTCCCTAAAAACTAAATACACATACACACACACACACACACACACACACACGTACCAGAGACTAAATAACTAAATAACACACACACACACACACACACATTTACCAACCCCTCTCCAGGTACCAATAAAACTGCCAAACTGACCAAGGAAATTCAAAGCAGCATGAATCCATCCAGCTCTTATCTCAAATAACAACTTAAAAGAGACTGTTTGACCAACACAAGGAATGTTAATAAACTCATGTTAAAAAGATAAAAAACAAATAAAAAAAACAAATGAAAACTACAGACAAAAGTTCATTTTCTCCATCAAGACATTCATTTCTGTAGTTTACTGCTACCAGCAAGCAGAAATATTTTTTCTCCTGATGATGGCCATGTTGGCCGAAACTAGTCGAGGAATCTAAATGAAATAATAATAATAAAAACGCAAGAATATTAATCTACAACCCAGTATGTCTGAAGATTTTAATTAATTTTTTTAATAGTTTTTATCGTTCAAAATATATATATATATATATGGAGAGAGAGAGAGAGAGAGAGAGAGAGAGAGAGAGAGAGAGAGAGAGAGAGAGAGAAGGCGTTTTGCTGGGAGGTGGGGGAAAAGGGCACGAGGGGAAAATGTTGTCGCTCGTAATCCTGTCATAACTTGACGGAATAACAAATAGGAAGTGTAGGCAGATACATCAATAAGTCTGTAGATGTCTTTATCTTATATAAGAAATATCTATTTTTCATTAGAATCACTTTCTTTGAGAATGAACTTCCTTGAGATTATACAATGAGAATTCCGTATCAAATTTCAGCTGATAACTACGAATCGGGCGACATTTACAGTCATTCTCTTAAAAATAGCGCTTGTTATTATATTTATTCTTTGTGTCGACAGAGAGAGACTACATTTTCAAAACATGAAACTATCAAGTCAGTTAAGTGCCACACGAGATAAACACTTGGACAATCATGTCTCTTTCGATTCATGACTTACTAGGCAGAAGATATTCCTGCAGTAGGCGGCCGTTTCTTTCTGCGACAGACTGGTTGCCAACCAAGGCTATTTGTCCTGCTATTCAACCCATAGCAATGGTATTTGCGCATAAGTATGTAACGAATCTGACTCGGCTCCAGGAGTAAAAGCGTCACATGTAGGGAAAAGACACCTTTTAACCTTCTCTCTCAGTCTGTCTGATTCTCTCTTTGTCTTTTTGTGTATCTTTACCTGTGATAATGCCGTCTTTGAGATGCGCAGATTTCAACCTTAACCTACAGAAGATTTATCTCTGTCATCTGTCTGAACTTTGATTCCCCGGTTTAGTCCGCACAAATAAATAAGGGTCCATTATCTCCCTCCTGTAAGAGTTAATCAAAATCACACTGATTACACACAACGAGAAAACAAGTCTCCAGTGTTATCTCAAAATATTCCAGCCACAATTTCGACACTTTATATTGTAACTGAAATACAATGTTAAAATGAAAGCAAAAATAGCGAAAAGACTCACAAAACTGGGTGATAATCAGCGACACCAGTTCTCGTCAAAACAATTCATCGCGAACAAGGAGTTTTCCTAATCAGTAAATGTAATTCGTGATAAAACATACAAGAAACTTGTTGTCTTTTTGTGACTTCAGCTTTTGGAAAAGAGACGGTCACGAACCGCATAAATAAGTTCCTTACGATTAGGCGTGTTTGCAAGAAAATTTTGATTCAATCGATCTGCTACATTAGTTTTATTTTGGCTATCACTGCCTTGAACTTACTTGAAAATTTGCTTCATTTATCGCGACTTTGTTTTGTGTAAGTCGCACCATAAATGACTTTTGGATTTTTATTTGGATTTGTGTAATGTTCTGATCTTAGAATGCCTTCCAGACAGAATCTGTTTGATCAATTCTAAAAGCGCATCTCATTTCCAGTGAGTTGACTGTTGATAAGAGAACAACTTCAATATCAGTTGGTATCCTCATCGGAAAATACTCCTATGACATACACAAACACACACGCGCGCGCGTGAACACACACACACACACACACACACACACACACACACACACACACACACATATGTCTAATAAAATCTAGTGTTAGTTAAGGTATGCTATATTTATGGGTAGAAGCGCTCAGTAGCATGTGTCAATAAGTGTAGACAGTGAAGTCAACATCGAGTGGCGACAGTTTGTTTCACTCTTGAACGCAAACTCTCAGGCCACGTGTGTTAGGTACAGTGTACCCCGGATATAAGAGAAACCCGGATATAAGAAACCCGGATATAAGAGAGATTTTCACTGGTCCCAAATTAGAGCCTGTGTTAATGTATATATAATAGACCAAACCCGGACATAAGAGAAACCCGGATATAAGAGACTTCTTCCCCGGTCCCGACAACTCTCTTATATCCGGGTTACACTGTAGTAGCTAGATTATTTATATATGCTAATCACTCGGGCATTATGGGTAGGATTGTTAATTATTTCCAGTTTAGTGTGTTATTTTAATGGATGTTGGATGCGCGGGAACGATTATTTTAAATTATTCTAACGATTGAACAGAAATAATTCTGGACCAGAATACGCTTACTTTATTTAGACTAATTGTATAGAGTTTCTTAACATTTAAATCATTGTTTATTATTTATTTGATTTATTACTAATTACTTTAAAGTATTTTTATTCATTAATTATTCACTACTGATTATATTAATTTTATTTAGATGTGACTATTCGTACATTTTGTTAATTTGTTTATTATTCATTTCCATCATTTATTTGATTTTATCATTTATTTATTTTGGGGCTTATGTGTAGTTCTGATTTTGTTTCCTTTGTTAACGCCATTGGTTTTGTTTAAATTACGCCCCCTGTGTTGTATATGATGCGTGAATATATTTGCATTTTTCTTGTGATCTTTTACAAGATATTTGTTTTTAGTTTTAGATTCTTAAGTAACGCAGTAAAATTTGTTTTCCTGTTCGTTTATTTAGTAATTTGTGTTGGTCTGGGAAAGTAATTATAATTCTTTTCTCCTGCAGATTGGGTGAAGACAGGAGAAATATAAAACTTACTTTTATTTAAAACACTGTTACAGAGCCTCCAGTAGTTGTGAGAGTCAAAGTTGTTGGAGTCTATACGCTACCTCATTCTATCAGCAAACAAAGTTTGAGCTCCTTCGAGGACAAGTTTACATTTACTACATTCAGACTCAAATCTATTGAGATCCGATCTGTCATGCTGGTATAGCCGGAAGAAGTGATACATGTGGGTTATAGCGGCTGAACAGGCCGGGGTGAACCACGGAGAATATTTTGATTTCCCCTGGTGTTTCTGAGAAGGTATTAAAGCATCAATGCCGGCTTTGACCCAAGAAGGAACCTCACTGGTCCAATTCTCATTAGGAAGGTTAAAAAGGGGCGTCTCGAAGAAAGTGTTTGATGACTAAAACGAAATAACAACAAATACTATACTATAGCCCGATCAATGTTGCCAAGAAGACAAAATTACGAGTAGAGGAAATTAAGGAAGCGTGTTGATCAGGTTTATTAGGGAAACGAGTAAGGAAATCCATTATTTGCGTAAGAGACTGGAGAACGGACAAATATGAATATTCCAAATGTCACTAAATTTGGAATGCTTAAGTCATTCGTTGTAATGAGCATTAAAATCACCAATCCCAAAAATGATCGCTGATGAGTGCGGAGAGGAAGATAGAGAGAGAACTATTTCTGTACTGTCAGAAATGTTGTCCAATGCTGGCAGATTTTCCCGGATATAAACACTAAGGCCATGCATATGTGTAATAGAATCTTTACGACAAAGAAGATAGGTTGGATTTTCAACATAATCCCCTTTCTCATTTGTTGGATGGTTGATTTTGTTTAGCGGCATATCAATCTCTATGGGTAATTTAATGCCGAAATCTAAATTTTTTAACACAATTTTATGACTTCAAGTAAATATATTTTGAACGCAATTGCATGCCTTCAGCTACATAAAATGTATTGTTGGTGATTTTGTCATAAATGTATTGTTGATAATTCTACTATGAAATGTATTGCTGGTCATTTTACTATAAATATATATTTTTATACGTTCATATGGTGTTATGTTTTCATTTGGGCGTTTCACTATTTGCCCATATCTGGGATCCTAACAGGACCTGGGAACAACAGCATTTAAGAGATAGTTCCATTTTCCTCCGTGCCTTCAATCTTCCAATCAGCGACCTTGCTGCCGGATGTAGTTCCTTATTTGAATAATTTACACATGGAATTAGATCCTCATCTTTTTGACCGTTGTGATCTCTGGTCTTCTTCCAGTATTTGTCAATCTGAGCAATCTTCAGCATACTTTTGAACAGAACGCACAATGGCAAAATTTGTTCTTGTTACACTCTGTCCTTGTCTAGAGATGTCTTGTTTATTTTTATTACAATTCATTTATTGTTCACGTTGTTTCAACTGAGTTTGAATCCGATCAAATGATTAAAGTCACAATGAATATATCACCACCAAATTCAAGAATCAATGATTTAATACACTATCCGTGGGACCTAAATCTTGGACGATGTTCTTTATTGCCTGCCTGCGGCTGCTGCTACCGCTGCTGCTACTGTCGCTGCTGCTACTGTTGCTGCTGCTGCTGCTACTGCTACTGTCGCTGTTGCTGCTGCTGCCGCTGCTGCCGCTGCTGCCGCTGCTGTCGCTGCTGTCGCTGCTGCTGCCGCTGCTGATACTGTCGCTGCTGATGTCACGCTTAAGTTCCTTTGTCGCCTTTTAATTTTTTTATACATGGTATATACGTGAAATACATCGAGGAATTGGCTTTAAGAACAGTAGCACTAAAGCCAACAATATGGCTGTAATATGTTGATGATAGCGTCATACTCTGGCATCGCCAGGATTTTGTACAAATACTGGTGTAGAATTTGACCTCAATAAGACCTTCCATCCAGTTTACAATGAAGAAGAAAATAAACAGTTGGATTTTCTGGGTCTACTAATAACTCCTACCGAGAATGGGTCCAAGACATCTTTATATCACAAACCAAATCTCAACGGACAATACCTAAACTTCAATTCTCACCATCCAAACAACGTAAAGAAAGAGATCATCCGATGCGCAAAATACAGTGCGAAAATCATGTAGAGTAACCGAGATGGACACCAGAAGGAGATGTGACCAATATCAGATGGTACCCTTCACAATAACAATTACTCTGTAAACATATCATGTTCTTCAAGTATAAACAGGAAGCTCAAGGAGGAGGATAAGAACACCGTTACACTATGTCACCCTTACATCAAGGGCATATCGGAAATAATTTAGAAGATCTGCGGTGCATAAACCATCAGGACAATATTCAGAAGAAGTTCAAGCTAAACGCGGAGGGAAACATGATCAAGAACTGTATGTATTACATCCCTTGCAGTAGCGTCAAAGCATAAAAAAGTGAACCAGCTGTCCCCTAAAAGTAAGGCTGGAAGAACATCGCAAACCGTAATTAGGAGTGAGACAATGAAATCAAGCATGGTTGATCACGTAAAGAAGAAAAATGTGGCCATAAATCCCCATGGAATGAAGAATACTAGACAGAGAAGAAAACTGGGGAATCAAACGTCTGAAGGAAAGAATTACGCCAAACATAGAAATAAATATCATATGGGAAGCATAAATAATAAAACGGAAGGTGGTGAAGAGATTCAACAAAAGCCGCAGTAAGAGAAACAACGGCGAAGGCGGTCAAGCGCCTCAGCAACAGCGACGACAGCAGCTGGCAGGCAATAAGAACATTAGGCTTAAGACCCCAAGTACTAAGTCAGGATTGTCCCACAGAATATTAGCCTATGGGATTAAAGCATTGGTTTATGAATTCGGGGGAATAGTCATTGTGAGTTCAATCTCTGGGCGGGGCTAATATAGAAGTAGACTCCGTGAAAACTGATCAGTGCCAATAAAAGCTAAACGAGATATCCCGACACCTGAACAGCAGAACGAGAAAAATCTATTCCCCTAGCTTAAATAAAGGGTCCAGGTTGAAATTCTCTTATGGTCACTTGAATCGACCAACACCTTGAGAAGGCCGGAGAGCACAACGGCCTAAATGTTGTGATAATAATAACAAAGATGAGACAATGATAACTTCAACATTTCACAATTAATGAATATTAATCGCACAGGACACACTGTATCTACAAACAGAACACACTGTCTATATCTACGAACATTCTATCTCCAATACTGAGCACTTTGACCTCCGTTACTACAGAAAATAAGTCATTTATTAACTTTATATTAGTCCGAAAAAATACATTAACAAAGCACCTAGTAAGAATCGAACTTACAACATTAGTCAGTAGTTTGCTAAACGAGCTTGCTGAGAGTCGAGCGACAAGAGGCGCCTAATGTAACGCATCCTTGCCTACATTTTCATATATTCGAACCTAGTCCCCCACTTCAATAAAAAAAGACTACGGATCCATGTACGAAGTTGAACAAGAAAATTATTGGTAAAAAAAACCTTTGATTTCGTCTACAAGTAATCTTATTTTGCAATGTTTTTTTTCCATTTTTTTTTATTATTTTGTTTTGTCCGTGGAAAGAAACAAACAAAAAAAACTAATAAAATTCGAAGGAAATAGAAAATAGAAACACGGCGGTGGCAGGAGATTTTGCAATTTCATGGCCGGTCAGAAAGCAATCCAAACGCAAAGAAATGAAAAGCCAACAAAAATATTCAATGTTTCATTACTTGTAACATTGAATAGAAACTAATTATTGAACTCCTTCGTTAATCACTGTCGAAGTTTCGTCTCTGTCATGAAAGCAAACACAGAATCTTGTGGCGGTTACGGGAAGCCGTTAGATTCGAAAAATATTGGATTCTCTGTAAAAAGCGGAGAAAAGAAGTGAAATTCATTTATGAGAAGTAAGAAACTACGTAGGAAAATATTTCATTTCAATTCCGTATTTTCCTTACAATAGACGATTGGTGAGATTTGTTCAACAGACAGAGGACAAAACGAAAGGTCAAGAAATGTTTTACGGGAAAGGAATGAATCGGAAATAGCTCATTACCATAAAAAGGTAACGCAGAGGAAAAGACTAAAATATATTTTCATGAGGAGCCGAAATGGATGTGACAGTAAAACACTTCATCGGTGAACATTTCTGGTCAGAACAACCAACGTTCTAAAATAGCCGTCTACTTGATAATGTAGATACTATATTATATTTATTTTGCCACAAGGTCAAATTGCAAAACAATCTTGATAGTCATTGCTCTATGGTAGGCGTTAATAGCAAATATAAAAGCAAATGTTTTTTGTATATTTCAAGTTGATTTGCAAAAGCGACGACAAATAAATGTTTGTCCGTTTGGCATTATTTTTAAAATCAAAGCTTTTTAACACATTGGCATTTAAATTTTCCAAGGATTCGTAAATAAATATTTTCTTCGGCTGAACTATTTTGAAAGGACAATGTGAACTTCTGGCCATAGAAAATTAAATTCTAAATCTTGAATTTCTTCTTTACTGTTTGAGCCAAGCAAATCAAACAAGAATTGAGTCTTCGTGGAAAAGTAGAAAGCATAAAGGAATCCACCGGGGCCTTTGAGGTATTGTCATGGCAGATACAAGATATCAGAAAAAGTTAACATGTTCGTCATAGCAAAATGGTGATATATTATCTTAAAAATGTCTAGTACTTTTTTGCTATCCGTCGCACATAACAGTGGCGACGAGGAAACCCATAAAAGAAATACAAACTCTATTCGCGGAGAACATACTTTTTTTTATTATATGTCGCACATAACTAGTGGCGATCTGGAAAACTCCAAAAGAAAAACAAATTCTCTACGCGGAGGACATACCTTTTTTTGCTATCCGTTGCACATAACAGTGGTCGACGAGTAAACTCTATAAAAAAAAACCCAAGTTCTAGGCGAGATTTCTAAAAAAACTAGTTCTACGCGAACACACAAAGAAAAAAAAAGACAAGAATTTTCTTTTTGGATATCAAATTTCAATGGCAACAAAGTAATTTTTTGCGTACTCAGGTCACAGAATATCAGGTTACACAAAATTACGTCAACATGAAAGATTTTAAGTCAACCATTGTGGGCTTATCAAAATCCAATTTCAACAGCAGCAAAAAAACGAACAGAAATATTTGGAATTATTGCTACGTGTAATGTAAAATAAGGAGCAAAAATCCGAGAACGAAACAGTTCTCTCAGAAGACGCTATTTGGAGTACTATCGAAGATTTCAATTTCAAGCAGGCACCCAACGAAGATAAAACTTTTGCAAACTACTTCCGAAGGTACGAAGACCTATATGAATCTGACTGCAAAGATTGGTCAGACGCATGTAAAGTACGTCTATTTCTAAGAAAATTAGGCACATGCGAATATACCAAATTCATAGATTATATTCTTCCCAGAAAAACAAGTGAGCTAACGTTCAAAGAAGCCATTAAACTGCCAACGGAACTTTTCAGCCATAATACTTCACTATTCCACAATATATGGAAATGCATGAACCTTACAGAAAAGGACAACGAAGATTACATAACTTTCGCGTCCATTGTCAACAAATTTTGTGACGACTTTAAATTATCGGAACTCAGCGCGGACAATTTCAAATGCTTAATTTACGTCCAAGGTCTGGTTTCAACCAAAGACGCGGAAATGAGACGCAGAATCCTTACTAAATTGGAGAGTGAAACTGATTTGATACTTCAAAAGCTAGCCGAAGACTGCCAGAGATGCATCAGTGTGAAGAAAGACTCAAAAGACATAGAAGAAGCTGGCATAGCGCACATACATAAAGTACGAAGACAAACCAACTTACCCTCCTCACACACAAACCAAACCGATTTTCCCCCCCTCAAGGACAGGTAAAACACAATTTTCTAACCCTAAAAATCAATATAAAAAAATATGGCCACTCAGTCCATGCTATCGCTGTGGGACTTGACATTGGTTTAAAGACTGTACTTATCGTTTTAAAGTTTGCCTATCATGTAAAAAAATAGGCCACTATTATAAACCTACAAACATGGAAAAAACTGAACAAACCTGCCATGTTAAAAACGGATAAAATTGCTAGATCAGTTACGGGGAGAAAGATAAAATTCGAGGGTGAAGTAATTACAAATGTAACATTTAATGGAATGACGAAAAAACTAAAAATGTAGGTCTTAAGAAATACCGAAAACCTATTCGGAACGGACTGGATGCAAAAATTCATACTGTGGGATCTACCAATAAGTACGTACTGCCAAAATGTAAAAAGCTTACCAACCGAGGCAGACAAATTAAAAGAGAAACTAAAAACGAGTTTCCCCGAAGTATTTTCAGCAAGTCTAGGAAGATGTAAGAAAATGGCAGCTAATATCGAGCTTAAGGAAAACGTTCAGCCTATTTTCAAGAAAAAAAGGAGCGTACCGTTTCCGTCAATTGAAAAAAATGATCAAGAATTAAGCAGACTCGAAAACACTGGTATATTGACAAAAGTAGAATACAGTAAATGGGCCGCACCGACGATCTACGTCAAAAAGAAATCAGGCCAAATTCGAGTTTGCGCTGATTTTTCTACAGGTTTGAACACAGCAATAAAGGACTACCACTATCCTCTACCCAGTCCAGAAGAAGTATTCACTAAATTAAATGGCGGAAAATATTTTTCAAAAATTGATTTAAGTGAGGCGTACCTGCAAATTCCAGTCGATGAGGAAAGTTCAAAACTACTATGCATAAACACACACAAAGGACTGTACAGATACCAAAGATTACCTTTTGGAATTAAGGACGCGCCGGCTATATTCCAACAGACAATGGATACGATGCTTGCCGGACTAGAGTACACAATTACATACCTGGATGACGTATTGATTAATAGCGAAAGCGTTGAACAACACAGAGAACATGCACAGGAAGTATTTAAAAGAATACAAAGCTATGGATTTAAAGTAAAAGAAAATAAGTGCGATTTTTTCATGAAGGAAATCAAATACCTTGGCCATATCATAGATCAAGAAGGTAGACGACCAGACCCTGAAAGGTCTACAGCAATAACAAAAAATGCCAGTTCCTAAAAACATAACAGAACTACAAAATTTTCTAGGATTAGTAAGTTACTACCAGGAATTCATACCTCAAATGCATAAACTTCGCGCACAACTGAACGAACTGCTAATGAAAGAAAAAGTTTGGCAGTGGACAGATCAATGCCAAAAAGCATTTGACGAAATAATCAAAACGTTAACTTCAGCTTTATTTTTGGCACACTACGATCCCAAACTAGAAATTATTGTAGCAAGTGACGCTAGCGCCTACGGAGTCGGCGCGTGTATATTACATAAAATGCCAGATGGGACAATAAAACACATCGCACATGCTTTTCGAACCCTCATACCAGCGGAGAAAAATTACCCACAGATAGAGAAAGAAGCTCTATCTTCGGGGCCACGAGGTTTCATAGGTACATCTATCGTGGACATTTTACTCTTCAGACGGATCACAAACCGTTACTAACAATTTTTGGTTAAAAAAAGGTCTACCGGTTTACACTGCAAATAGGTTACTTAGATGGGGAACGATTCTTCTGAACTATAATTTCAGTTTGGAATATTTACCAACGAAAAAGATCGGGCATGCGGATGGTCTGTCGAGACTTATACCAACAAAGACAGAGCCATTGGAAGATACGGTAATCGCAGTCTTAAGAAACGAAGAAGACATCAGGACAGTACTATGTTGTACAGTTAGAAACCTCCCAGTCATATTGCAAGATATAAAAAATGAAGCCAAAAACGACGAATGTATTAATGAAACAAAAGCAAAAATAGCAGAAAAAAATGAGCAAATATCGGACAGCTTTTCTCTATGCGACAATGTGTTATTTTACAACGAAAGGGTTGTAATTCCCAAAACATTACAAAAGCGAATCTTAAAGGATTTCCATGGGGGACATCCTGGTAAAAATAGAATGAAGTCGCTAATGCGAAGCTATGTATATTGGAAGAATATGGACCAGGATATTACTCAGATGGTGGAAATGTGCAAGGGTTGTAATTTAGCAGCCAAAACACCGCCAATCATACATAAGCCATGGCCAGAGACTGATCGTCCGTGGTCAAGAATACACGCAGATTATGCAGGACCAATTGACGGTTTTTACTATTTAATCATAGTCGATAGCTATAGTAAATGGCCGGAGGTGTTTCGTTGCAAAAATCCTACTTCGGAAACGACCATAAATTGCCTCCATGAGCTATTCGCTCGGTTTGGTGTAGTGGATTGCCTAGTCACAGATAATGGAACGCAATTCACGTCAGCAGACTTCCAAGAATTTTTACGAAATTTATCAAGTAAAACATATAAAATCCCCGTCTTATCACCCAAGATCAAATGGGCAGGCGGAGAGATTCGTTGATACACTATCACCAGCAGAAGTGATGTTTGCTAGAAAGATCAGATCTGCATTTGATAAATTTCTACCAAGTAAAACAAAACAAGTAACACAGTCCTACGCACCAAAAAGAAAATTTCTCCCAGGAGAAAAAGTTTTTTTAAAGCCTACAAAAATAATACATCGTATTGGGAGCAAGAGACAATTGAGAAAAGAATTGGCAAGATGGTTTACATAGTTCACGGACACAAATTCTCACACAGGAGACACGTAAACCAAATAAGGAAAAGATTGTTACAGGACGCTAACGGTCCACCTCAAGAAGAGGTAATGGACACGATTTTCGATACGTTTGATATAAAAAGACAGCAAACAATGCCAGAACCAAGAAAATCGTCTCGAAAA
Source organism: Acanthosepion esculentum (assembly GCA_964036315.1). Classification (NCBI taxonomy): domain Eukaryota; kingdom Metazoa; phylum Mollusca; class Cephalopoda; order Sepiida; family Sepiidae; genus Acanthosepion; species Acanthosepion esculentum. The sequence continues at coordinate 4,382,483 of OZ038487.1, read as the reverse complement.
AGAACATTTACGGAACATTTGGAAATAGATCCAAAGAAAAAGAGATATTAAAAATCCCTTCTACGCGAAAGCTTCGGAAGGAGGGTGTTATGGGAACTTACCCATAATATTAATAGACTGTTCCGTACCTCAAGAGGGAGCAGCAGACACTGCCTCAGTGTCAGAACAGTCGTTCAGAATGTTCTTTGCTGTCGAACTCTCCGCGTCGGCGGGGAGGAACTCGGACGGGGCTTTGCCGCAGGGCAAAGTGCCGTCCGGGGAGGTAGACAGTCCCTGAACCCGTGTATATGGGTTCTAATGGGCATATTTTTGGCCGAGCCTACGGGCTCGGTAAGCCCACATTAAACCGGCCTTGTGCCACATTCGACACACGTGGAAGTGTTGTTAAACATCGACACTGAGTCAGTGTTGGAACAGTCGTTTAGACTGTTCTTTGCTGTCGAACTCTCTGCCTCGGCGGGGAGGAACTCGTAGGGGGCTTTGCCACAGGGCAAAGTGCCATCCGTGGAGGTAGACAGTCCCTGATTCTAATGGGTATATTTTTGGCCGAGCCTACGGGCTCGGTAAGCCCACTTTAAACCGGCCTTGTGCCACATTCGACCCGTGTGGTGTGGGGGAGGGGCTTGTTAAATATCGACACAGTCAGTCAGTGAGTCAGGCAGTCGACAAGACACAATGTCAGTGAGTGATTCAGGCAGTCGACCAGTCAGTCAGTGAGAGTCACACAGTGAGTCAGACAGAGACAAAGTCGCGTCAGACGATTACTGTAAGACATTGGAATAGTGATACTGGTCGAGACAACATAGTTCTCTCTAACCTAACCTGATTGTTATTACTAACACTTCTACTTCTTTTGTACATATTCTGTTTGTAATATATCTGTGTTATTCCATACCTGTGTTCGAGTTATTCTTCATTGGTTCTACCTTGGACCATCACCGTGGTACAAGGAACCTGGACCATAACAAGTACCAAACCTGATGGAATTTGAAGAAAAGTATTTTGTCAAAATTAAATAGATCGATGCAGTTATCATTAGCCTGTCAACTTGTGTCCGTATCGTGAGGAGATTCCCTCTTTTGTTTTTATATATTTTACATACGGTTTTCTAGTTCCTCCGAACCTTCCCCAGGGCCCATCAGTGAGAAATGGCACGTAATGGCATCAGTCTGTCTATATGAGTTGCGGGAAGGGTTATCAAGTTGACACCTTTAGGAATTTCTCACCTAGACTGGTTGCCAAGACAGACTTGTGAGCCGAAATTGCTATTATCAGATTTTAACGATTGTTAGTAAGAATCCATATAGGCAGGAAGGACAAGCAGCTTGGTATACGATACTTTACCTTGTAAGCTATTCTCTAAAAAGAGTCTCGACTCGTCTTGTAAAAGACAGCAGTTTTATTTCTGTCCTTTCTGATGTCTATCTCTTGAGAGACAGTCATATTTTGATTCTCGTTGCTTTTCATGAGATTAACGATGAATGATCAGAAGAGAAAAGAAGTCGGACGAATGTCTCAAAGGTTATTGCGTCAAAAGGAAACTTTAAAAGCAAAGCGAATATTTCATTTCCATTGTACGTCTATTAATCATCCTGTTTTATTTTGAGTTGAGAACTAGCAGAAATTATAAAAAATTGCTATCTATCTATCTATCTATCTATCTATCTCTTTCTCTCTCTTTATATATATAGCTATCATTCTGTTCATCTCTCTCTCTCTCTCTCTCTCTCTCTCTCTCTCTATATATATATATATATATATATGTATAAATACCTATCATTCTGTATCTATCTATCTATCTATCTATCTATCTATCTATCTCTTTCTCTCTCTCTCTTTATATATATATAGCTATTATTCTGTTCATATCTATTACACTCTCTCTCTGTATATATATATATATATATATATATATATATATATATATATATATATATATATATATATATATACATATATATATATATAGCTATCATTCTGTTCATATCTATCTCTTTCTCTCTCTCTCTCTCTCTCTATATATATATATATAGAGAGAGAGAGAGCTATTATTCTGTTCATATCCATCTATTAATCTCTCTCTCTCTCTCTCTCTCTCTATATATATATATATGTATATATATAGATATCATTCTGTTCATATCTATCTATCTCAGTTTAGTGACGCCAGTATATATGACCTTGTCTACTTCGTATTCATTTGTGTACATTCATTTGTTTTTCATACGATATTTGAAATTAATTGTGTGAAAAAGTTCCCAGCAGCCTCTTTTGTTTAACCGCTAAACTCAACAGACATCAGAAAACCGTCCTTTTTTCTCTTGATACTTTTGCAAGCACCTAACCCTCACTCAAATTTGAATTTGTTATCAGAAGGTTTTAATATTAAGATGGTTAGTTTACAGGCATGTTCACCATATTAATCCACAACAATATAGAATATAGGCATTCAAAACGAATCAATCACAAGGCAATTGAATAAGAAACAACGCTAATTAAGGTTTCAATAAAAACAACAGACATTTACTTACAATTAATATACAATTAGAAAACTTGTGGTTTGATAATGCAAGAATTGACCATGTATAAATTGGGTGTCTTATTGATTTACAGTTCAAAATTGTTCATGTGTTAAAGAACTGGTCAAATAGAGTAAAATGGAAAATATTACTTATACAGAAATCTGTGTAGTTTGTGTGCGTGATTAAAGTAGAATATAAATGTCTTAATTTTCTAGAGTTGTTTACCTTGGATTGTTCTGTGTTTATCTTGTGTTAAATACAATATCTATCTTAGTAGTGTGTAAGAACATTTTTCTTAGAAAGTTGTAAGTGAATTTTGAGAGAATAATGTTGATGTTTGAGTCGGCAGTTGACGCGCGAAAAGTTTCTTAAGTCAAAATAGTGACACGCGTGGATTCGTGTGGCATCTCTTTGAAGCTAAGTGACTGACTGGTGAATTGGGTCGAAATGGACCATTTTATTTGTTTTGGGAATCCAAAGTAGGCTCCAGTGAACTTGGCGCGAAAAAAGGTTTTCGATAATTGTTACACATCTTGGTGTCGTCTCGACCAATAAAAAGTCAAGATTTGCAATGTGAGGTGTTGATTGGTTAAAACTGATTTTGATGGAAGAGTGTATTTTATCACGGGGGTGAGTAGAAAATATGGACGATTCTATCAACCGTCTGTAACGTGTTGCTGCTTAAAATAAAGCGAATATGAACGTAGCGTAGTGATCATCGCAGAAAGTGGAATTGGCGGGACTAGGTTTGAATTCCTGGCGATATTTGTTTTGCATTCGCACAAATATCCCTGAGGAGGAGAAGGAGGAGGGGGAGAAGGAGGGGAAGGGTGAAAGGAAAAATAACACCAGGAGCTAGAATTTAGATTGCAACAACTTCGATGACGAGTGTATTGAAAACAAAGTAAGTAAAAGTAGACAAAAAATGATAAGGTAGAAACGACGTTTCGCTGGTAACTGTACAAAGAGCTTGTATTTAACTTTATATCTAATAACAGTTGAATAAACCAGAAGCTGTGTTAGAGACTTTGGAATTCAAGCAGGTCCGCCCAATTCCGGTCAGAGGAGAACAAATCTCGTTACGATAAAGACAGGGAGGAAAACCTTTGCCGAATTGTGAATGTACTCGGAATGAAAGACAGAGAATATAAAGATGATACCTACCATTATTCGATCTGTCCCGAAGTCCTTTTAAAAAAGGAAAAAAAGTCGAAACGTGACGGAGACACGAAATCATAATATTAAATATTAAAGGGTTTTGTTGTCACTTGATATCCAAAAACAACCAACAAACACAAATAGAATGAAAACAGTAATAACATCATCATCATCATTATAATCATCGAGTACAATAATAACGAAAATAATTATTGCTGCTGTGAGAACGGTTTTAAAGACACTGAAGAAGCTGGAAATTGTTGGGCAGAATGAGGTAAAGTTTTAACCTTATTCAGTGCAACCTTTAATTCAAATTCGTGTCGAAGAATTATTCCGGTAGGTTCAAGAAATAAGAAACTGAAATGTTTCCATTTTGCAAGAAAATACGCTTTCATATAAGTCGAGTTAAATATCGATTGTCTTGATTAAACGACTGTAAATTAAACGAAACTGACAAATGTAAAATGAAAAGGCGGTAAAATTGAAGAAAAGAAACGAAATAGAAAATTTGTCCGCACTTTTAGACAATGAAAAAGAAACGGACACTTGTCGCATGAAAATATAATGAATCCAGAGTTTTCTTGGGTTGTCATAGAAGCAAAATAAATAAATAAATAAAATAAAAATAAAAATAAATAAATAAATAAAGGAAAGTAAGAGTCGTGAAAAAGATAGGAAAATATAAATGTTTTAGCATCCACCCCCGCCTTCCCAGACATCACAATGATTGTTGAAGAAAGTGAAAGTAAACAAAGAACACAGATTTGGTCGTTGTAAATCCAAGCAGGCATTTAGTATCTTGTTTTTATAATGGAAGTGAATTGACATTTGTACAGCGCCTAAAATATCGGTGTTACTTTATTTTTTTAGATTTCGGTGGCTGAGAGCAAAAACAATAACAATAAAATGAAAAATAAATAAGAGGGACAGAATAAAGGGAGGGCGAGAGAGAGAGAGAGAGAGAGAGAGAGAAAGAGAGAAAGAGAGAGAGTATATAAATGAATCGAGTTTTATCGACCTTCCATTCCAATGTTGCATCCCAGATTTATTTTTAAGGTGGTACATTTTTTTTTCAATAAACAACCATTTTTGTCACCAACTAAATATCCATGTCTTCCAATATGGAAATATCCACTTGATAACCAAATATCCATTTGCCAAGAGACAAATATTCATTTTTGGCAATTATCAAATGATAATTTTTGTCAATCAGCAAACGTCAATTTTTGTCAATCAGCAAATATTTTTCCAAAATAAGTAAGTATCCAAATACTTCCACGGGACAACTATTGTAATCTGAAGCCTGCCTATTATAGCTATTCTCATTTGTTAAAAAAATAAATGTAGTTGAAAGATTATCTCTAATAATATATTACTTACTAAATTTTTATTTTAGAAGATATGTTATCAGGAGCGCAAAATATACCACTATCTCGTCTTCTCAAAGAATTGCTAATTGCTGATGGTCCAAACCCCTTCTATCGAAATTCTGAAATGAGGAATTTATGAAAAAATGGTCAAGTAAACCATAATTAACATCTGAAATAACCCAAAAAAAAAAAAAATGAGCTAACGACAAATTTTGTGAGAGGATTTTCTGCCAATTTTTTATATACGGATTAGGAATGAGATTACACACTCATGGAGAGAGATAAGGAGAGAGAGAATATATGTGTGGTGTGTTAGCGAGTGAGAATAGAAGAAGAAAGGAAAAATATAGAGTGGGTGGGGGAGAGTCGAAGTCATTATTAAAGATGCAAGTCTTTGGCTTTAGTGGATCAATCCCAACTGGAATATCAAAGGCTAAATGTTTTGAATAGTAGTCTCATTATAACAACTAGAGAACGGTAAATGTTTATTTGTTGCTTAAAACCCGAAAATGAAATGTGAATGAAAACGTATAAAGCAAAGACTTTCGTTGTCATTTGTTCTAGAAACATTATGAATGGAGGTGAGTCAGCTTTTTTCGGTTTCAATAAGCGTACTGGGACAAAAATCCTGGAGCAGGATTTAATGAGGTCTCTTTTTAATTACTGTTTATCAAAGGAATTGTTAACAAAGAAGGAGGTAATTTGTATTAAAAAGCGGCGCAAATAAATGATTTGAGAACGCACGACCGGCCGCATATATAAGAACGCAGGCACGGAAATAAGAATAAAGGATTTAATTCCAAAATGAAACAGAAGAGCCGGAAAGAGAAAAAAAAGTGAGATTTTTATTCACAAAAATGAATGAAATGCTGGGATGATTTCAGTGCATTATTCCCAGAAATCCATTGGCAGAATTAACACTATATTTGCTGGGATGATTTCAGTGCATTATTCCCAAAAATTCATTGGCAGAATTAACACTATATTTGCTGGGATGATTTCAGTGCATTATTCCCAGAAATTCATTGGCAGAATTAACACTATATTTGCTGGGATGATTTCAGTGCATTATTCCCAGAAATTCATTGGCAGAATTAACACTATATTTGCTGGGATGATTTCAGTGCATTATTCCCAGAAATTCATTGGCAGAATTAACACTATATTTGCTGGGATGATTTCAGTGCATTATTCCCAGAAATTCATTGGCAGAATTAACACTATATTTGCTGGGATGATTTCAGTGCATTATTCCCAGAAATTCATTGGCAGAATTAACACTATATTTGCTGGAAAAATATGACAGGATAGTTTAGAGTTTTCGAGAAGTGATATACAAGGGTGGGTATTTATGAAATTACGAGTCGTTGGGGCGAAATAAGTTTACGAGTTTTCACGTTTCCATATAGATAGCTAAGGTAATACTCACCCATAATTTTGTGGAGTTTGGGGGTCCGGCTTCTGCGTTATTAGCTGTGATATGTTCTTTTTTTGTTTAATTTAATTTTGATATCAAGAACAGCTTCAAGTTGGGCATTGTAGCCGGTTTCCTTTCAAATAAGGAAAATATTCATATACAGTTCTTTCAAATTACAACGTTTTTTTTTCACCTCTAAGGTCAGTATAGACTTGATTTAATTCTTTAGTTAAGATTTGGGCCCCCTTTTGGCATTTATATCGACTTTTTAGGGTTTCAGCCTTAAGTAATATTCCAAGACTCGAGTGAGTTGTAAGTAATCTATAGTCTGACATTTCGAGGATTTAGTTTTTAAACAAAATTTCAATTTTTAACTTTTTCTATATTACTGTCAAATTACAGATGGCTGTCGAGTCATAGGTTTAGGGGTTCGTTTAGTTGTTTGGTACAATTCTTGAGAATTTGAGAAAAACAGAACTGCGGAGAGAAGACAAAAGAACAGCGTACGATGGATAAATTGTAGTCTAAATTACGTAAAAATGAAAATAATACTGTTATGTCATTTAACAAATATATTTATCAAAATTACACAAAAATATCTTGAAATACTAAAGTGTAAATTTATTCATTAAAATTGCTTCAGCCACGGCCACCAGACGACTTCGAAATCTCCTGCAACTCTTCTGTACAGTCTCCTTGTTTAAGTTGGTGAATGCTGCCATAATCTTTGCCTTAAGTTTATCTTTGGTATTACAAGGAGTTTTGTTGGTCTCTCACTCAACTGCAACCCACATATAATAATCAAGAGGGTTGCAATCGAGGGAGTTAGGTGGCTAGATGTAAGGGGTGATGAGGCTGCAGAAATTGTCTGACAGCCTTGACTGGGTTCACCTGCTTGTGTGGCATGGTGCAGAGTCCTGTTGCCAGACATAGAGTCTTCCAGCAACCATCCTTTTGACTCACGGTACAACCGTCCTCACTCAAGGCACTTGCTGTAGGCCTCTGTGCTGAATCTGAGACCGTCACCAACAAATTCGCGTGTTCTTTTCTTAGGACGATCAGAGTGTGTTTTCCGAGCTGCCGTACCTTCGTAATCACCATTAGACTCATCCAACTCTTTCCTCTGCACTGTCCTCAGATTGACAAAAATGTTCATATTGGAGCTTCCAGTGCAAATGCTAAGCAGTACAGCACGTGTTTTCAAATGCCTGGCAAAGTGAATTACGTCATGGTGCTCTTTTTCTCACAGGCGGTGCCCAACTGACCCTACTGTGGAGTGCAGTCGACAAAATCAAAAACAAACAACGCGCATGAGCAAAATAAAAATCATAAAAAGCTGACAATTTACCCATCGCATCCTGTAAATGTAAATAAAAGCTGAAATTCTGAACTCTATTTTCATATTTATCTTTTGATCTTAAGACGAAATGTCTTCAGTGTACAACAAAAACAATGGAATTCACTTTGTTGTTCGAATACTTTTGGAGGGGAATGTATATATGTGCGTGTGTGTATGTGTATCTGTGCATAATATATATATATATATATATATATATATATATATATATGATAAAAAATAATAATCAAATATATATATATATATATATATATATATATATATATATATATATATATATATATATATATATGAATATAAAAATATACGGAAAGAAAAACTGGTGATGTTATCAGAGCTATATAGATAAATAGATAGATATAGAGAGATGCGGGGTAAAAGTTTCTGTCAGAAATAAATTAATTAGACTACACCCAAGACTATTTTCCGTTGTAAAATAGAACAAGTCGGTTTTAAAGATGACGTCATTGATCTGCATTTTGTTTCTCTTCATTCCGCCATTTGCATGCAATAAATAAAAATAATTGCACAACATTCCTCTTTTAAAATTTGAACTGTCCAATGCGCTCCGTGTTGAATGTGATTTTTACATAGCCTGAGGGAAATCATCTTTGGGAAGTAGCCAGAAAATCGTCGAAGCTAATCGTTGTTTGCAAGTGTCAGATTACGGGGCCTAATGGAGCATTGAGGAAGGTAACAACCATATGTATAGCTAGCGATTTACAGCAGATTTTATTTGAGTGAATTCTTACTGTCTGCAAAATGGCCGCAAGAAAGATAAGAATTATTCAGAGAAATTGGTTTTATTTTTCATTTTTATATTTATACAACCGTTTCTTCTTGAAGCTTTTTTACGAATAAAATTATGCTTTTTTAAATGAAAAAAAAAACAAACTTTGCAGTTGGTTTTTGTCCTTTGTAGTTATTGCTCACTCACCTTTTTTGTTCTTGAGGTAAACAAAATTTACAATATGTACATTTACAAACACACATTTGCATATCTATCTATCTATCTATCTATCTATCTATCTATCTATCTATCTATCTATCTACACTGCTGAGTGAAGATATTATGAATACTTGCCTAATAAGGTGTTGGTCGTTTATGTTCCCGCAAAACACGGGTTCTACAAGGACCCAAAGGTTTTTGCGATCTGGTGCCAGGATATTAACAAAGAGTATACACATTTAAGATAATTTCTATTTCTTTTGCTCAATATCTTTAGGTTTTACTTATAAATAAAACATTGACCTTGGCATGATAAAAACTGGCACACCCCAAAAGAAGTTATTATCTATAATTTTGATAAGAAGAGACATTATATGTTGAATTCCACCTGATATTTTACTCATATAAATATATCCTGAAAACTTTAGCAAAATCGGTTGGTTATATCAATTTCATTGAGTTGCATAATAAAATATATGATATGAGAGAGAGAGAGAGAGAGAGAGAGAGAGAGAGAGAGAGAGAGAGAGAGAGAGAGAGAGAGAGAGAGAGACACACACACACACACACACACACACACACACACACACACACACACACACACACACACAGACTGTTGAGCATAGTTTTGATTTTCTGAACCGGAGTCTATATCTCATTCGGTCAAAACGTTATGCTAAGCACAGCTTAGTCCAACAATAACATTCTTCACAACCCGGAAAAAAACTATCAAAGAATTTGATTCAAGAACGAGATGACCAAACATTTGGAGATGATCAATGGCCCAAATCGCCTGATTGTTCGGTAACAAGAGAAGACAACATGAATCCATATAACAGATGTCTATTTCCGCCACTAATATTTGGATCAGTCAGTTTCATTAAAACGTCTATATTCATTTTGGTGTTCTTTATCTGTAGAGTCTTTCTGCTAAAAGTCAGCTATTTTGATCGGACACTGTTCTTGAACGAACAATTATTGGTTCGATCGAACTCTAATTGGTTCGATCAGTTTTTTCAAATCAAATAAGACTCAATTTTCCTGTCTTCCTATTTTTAGTTGTGAACGTTTGAACTTTTTACTTGACTTCTGTTGAACCAGTCTCATGATTCGGCCAACTGCTAAAATCTTTCCAGTTGACAAGAACGCAATTATTAAAGGAAAAAAAACAATTCAATGTTTGTGTTTTATGATGAGTTCGGCTCAGAAAACTGTTTAAGAATATTTTCTTTGTTTTGAAACAACTTCGAGAGCGGAGAATATCGAACTGTGCAATTATATGACAAACCAATTTGTACATAAATATTAAAATGATTAGAAAATGATATGCATTTATTATAATCGGTATTCATCAAAAGTTTCTTAAACATTGAGTATTATGTTGAGATGAAAAGACCAAAGAAAATGAATGATGCAATTAGTTCAAAACATTTTATTAAGACATTTTACTCGAAAATTTCTTTTGCGGGGTGGCGGGGGTGGTGGTGTTGGTGGTAAGGAAATTCAAACTATACAAGAAACTTTATTTGTAATTATTTATTTATATTTGGGGTCTAGCATGTGTTTTCTGTTTTCTGCTTCAAAATTAAATTGACGTAAGATTGTCACAAAATCGGAATGTTTCTTTTGCATTCTGTCAAAAAATCCTTTGCCAAAAGACATTGTTAGAAATTAAGAAGTGAACTTCAGAGGAATTCATATTAGAAAAGGAAATGAAGATGGGCCAACCGAAAGAAGAATTCTTTGATGTTTTCTCGGTCTGTCTATCGCTTCGAGTTTCCATCGAAACAGAATAATTCTTGAAAAACTGCATTAAGAACCTTTCATGATAATTAGTTCTTGAGAAATGTGTGAAAGGGGATTGAGAAGTGATTTGGTCTGCTTAAAGCCTGTCAACGAAAGTACGCGCCAATATTTGCAGAAATTGATTTATCGATAAGGGTTTTGTTTGGTGAAGGCTAAGAAAATAGCGATGAAATCAGCCGTTGCACATGCGCAGTGAACTAAAGTCTTATTGCTGGTTATACTTGAGGATATTATGAGAGGGTGCTGAAAAGTTCTCAACTCAATTCACTTCAGTATCTGTCTATATTTCTTGAGATGAGGTATTATGTACACTATTTACATTATTCGGACTATTTTCCTCATCTTTGTCGCCATATTTATTACAACGTTTCGGCCGTTGTACGCTCCGGTCTTCTTCAGGTGGTTGGAATGTCGAACTGAACTCTTTATTTTGCTCGCTGGGGTAGACTGTTCTAGTTTTACGTTCCATGTCTAATGGATAACTGATATCCATTAGAACTAGAACAGTCTACCCCAGCGAGCGAAATAAAGTGTTCAGTTCGACATTTCAACCACCTGAAGAAGGCCGGAGCGTACAACGGCCGAAACGTTGTGATAAATATGGCAGCAAAGATGAGGACAATAGTCCGAATAATGTAAATAGTCAATTCACTTGCCAAACTTTGATCAAATGATTAAACATCTGATTTTTGGAGGGACGGTTGCCTTTTTTGTCATCACCAGTCGTATTTAAGAATACAGATTATTAATAATGATAATGATATGAAAGTACGTTTCAGAATTTTACTAAATTTTTGGGCTTAACACACACACACACACTTACCATTACACTTATACTTTATTCTTTACTAATGTTCACTCAGTACAAATTGCAAGATAGATTTCAATGTAGAGGGTTACTGTGTGATATTGGACACTCTTAAATAGGTAAGAAATCAAGTTCATGAGGTTATATAGGAAAGATGACGGTTAAGCCTAGACTTAATGAGGCCAAGATTCTAGTGATCGAGAAAACAACCCGTCGGGAATCTGTTCCACAAAGCATCAAATCTTGGCAAGAAGATGTCAGAGGGCAACTTACTTCTTATTAATGGAATAGGAGAGGGATGGGGAGGGTTCGTTTTTTTTGCACTTGGCATGGCGAGTTCCCATTGCAAAGGTCAGGGTTGGTGGAACCGAGGACTGTAGCGCGTCAGAACACAGGCCGTGGAAGCAGCGATAAGATTAACGAGAGGCTTTCGACGTAGACGCTTTGAACTCTATCGAGATGGGCAAGTGATGTGTGGGCAGCTGCAGGCTAATCGTGTTTGGTTTATGACGGATCTTGTAAAAATAGAGGATAACCACAGTCACATACTTACTGTAGTGATCCAATGAAACGACCATTTTTCCAGTGTACTATCACACATGCGCACTATGACACGCGCAACCTGTCACCCCCCCCACTATGCACACAAACGTTATCACATACTGTCACACATCCATACAATCAAACACACGTACTATCACACACATACATACATTATCAATTTTCTGGGCTGAATTTTCAGTCGAGTTGCTGTAATCATTATATTCCATTTAATTCTGATAAATGTTCTTTCCTTGATTCTTCACCAGAAGGAACGTCTGAGAGTGTAGCGGCCGAAGCGTTATGTTAAAAAACAACTAATACGAAAAAAATTAACCCCACTGAAACAAAATAAAATTCTCACTTTCACACGCACATTCTCTTGCTCACTTTAATTTCCCCCCTCTCTCCCTCCCCCTCTCTCTCTCTCTCTCACTCACTCACTCACGCGCACATACACACACATATACAGTCAAATATATACATTATCTTCTTCCTCTTCTGTGAGTCGTGTCTCTTCAGGATGTTGGCGATAATGGCTCTCCACAATATCCTGTCCTTTGTAGCTTTTAATAAATTTTGACTTTTCTCTCCTAACCCCTGTTCTGCCACCCAGCTCGCTAGGTAGGTCATACGTTGTTTTCCTTTGTCTCTTTTGCCTTCAATCTATCCTGTGAGTATTTTTCCAAAACCTCTTTCTTCATATACGCATTCATAATTTCGATCTCACGAACAGGTTTTAAGTCATTGGACGAGTGTTCTTCCTATTCTTCGTTAATGATTGATGAATATACTTGTAAAATATATGAAATAAATATCGATGCACACATCTGTACACAAATGCTAACAGACAAACACACATCCATACGCACACGCATATACGCGTAGGTTTTCTTTTCTCTCTCTCTCTCTCTCTCTCATACACATATATACTGACACACACACATATACACACATACTGACACGCACACATACACACACACGCAAGTGCGGAAGATCAATACGTGCGCACATTTTTGTGTGTGCTTCTATAGACTTATATGTATGTCTACACAGCTACGCACACGTAGCAAAAATGAACGTGGCAGACATCATTAAGTTTGTGCCTCCCAGTTGGAAACAAATGAACTAATAATGTTAGTTTGAACTTTATACACAGTCGGGATTTTTCTTCTGCCTCTTGATGTCCTTTCTATAATGACTTAATATTCAGGCAAACATTTCCGACATAAATCATTTTACGAAACTTTATTTTTGTTGATTCACAAAATTGAAAAACACGAAGAAAGTCAATAAAAATAATTTTTTGTTCTCCCATGGACGCGGCTTTTGAAGATATCTTTTAAAAATGGCCTAAACCCCCACCGGCACTTCCTCTTTTGGGAACGCCTGATGCGCCGGGTAATGACCAGACCCCTCTCCTGGAAGAGTACTGCCTGAGGGCTTAGCCTCATAGGAACCGAGTTAATATTAATTTTAATATTAATTTTGGAACTATACGCCCAAGTGTGCAGTACAGTGTGCGATGGGTAAATTGTCGCCATTTTATATTTCTAATTTCGTGCTTATGCGTTGTTTGTTTGTTTGTTTTTCTGTTTTGTCGACTGCACAGTATATTAGGGTCAGTTGGGCAACGTCTGCGAGAAAAAGAGCACCATGACGCAATTCACTCTGCCGTAAATGTGGAAACGGCATGCTGTACTGCTTGGCATTCGCACCGGAAGCTCTAATACGAACATTTCAGAGTGTTTGGGTGTCAATCTGTGGACAGTGCAGATGATTTGGAATGAGTTGAATGAGTCTATTGGTGATTACGAAGGTACGGCAACTCGGAAAACTCTGATCGTTCTGATAAGAAAAGAACCCCCGAATTTGTAGGTGAGGGCCTCAGACTCAACACGGAGACCTACATCAAGTTCTTTGAGGGGATAGCGCTGCCCTAGGTCAAGAAGGTGGCTGCTGGAAAACCCTATGTCTGCCAACAGGACTCTGCACCATGCCGCACAAGACGAAGAAACCAGTCATGGCTGTCAGACAATTTCTGTGACCACATCGTCCATAACATCTGACCAACAAACTCATCAGTCTGCAACCCCCTTATTTATTATGTGTGGGGTGCAGTTGAGCGAGAAAAATTCCTTGTAACACCAAAGACGAACTGAAGGCAAGGATTATGGCAGCATTCGCCAACTTAAACAAGGAGTTCGTCTAGAAGAGAAGCAGGAGATTCCGAAGTCGTCTGGAGGCCGATGTTGAAGCCAGTGGAAATTTTAATGAATAGATTTACTCTTTAGTATCTGAAGATATTTTTGTGTAATTTTGGTAAATATATGTTTTAAAATGAGATGTCACTGTTATTTTCATTTTTGCGTCATTTAGACGATAATTTATCCATCGCATCCTGTAAGTGTGGCATGATCAGTTGCTTTTGAGTTTTTGGAGAACTTATATATAGAGGAAATAATTTGTACAATCATGGAACATAGTGGAGGGGTAGGTTTGTGTGTTCCTATATAGGTAGTCGGTTTAATAAACAGTTACATTTTGAGTTTGATGAAGCTGTTAAAACGCCGTAAAAAACCTCAAAGCACCCAGAAGGAATCCCAAGATATTACAAGGTGTAGAAAAAAAAATCCCCAATGAGGTTAAGAACAACCCGAGAATCATAACCAAGGGTATTTTGATTTTGTTATTGAAATATTTCAGTAGATTTTTGCAGTCGATCTTCACAGAAGACAATCAAAGAAGTCTAAGCCAATCAGGTTTGACTAGCTATTTATTAAGCGTCATCTTAACAAGGATTCCATCTTTTGGTCGTCTTTTTGGTAAGATGAAACGAAATTGAGAATCTTGGGTCCTCGGAAGTTACTTTTGTTTGTTGAAAACCTGGATGAAGTTTTCAAACCAAAGAACGCAAAGAAATCAAGCGTGGTTGGTGACAAAGCATTGATGTGTTTCTTTTCGGTCAATAGGACTGGTAAACTTGTTAAAATGGATGGAAGATCATAAACGAAGAACAGTATATTTAGATTTGGGACCAAAATATCAAACATTCTGCCTCAAAATTTAGGCTGGAACATCAGTGGAAATTCTAAAAAGACAATGACTCAAAACAAGAGACAGAATTGGCCAAGAAATTCTTCTTGGGCAATAATTGCATTATTTTTTAGAGTATCACAACCGGACAGAACCTAAACCTGCACCAATCCTGATGAGTGACCCTACATTCAAACAGGCTCCTTGCTAAAGCTAAAGTTTACTCCCGACCTCAAGTGGAATGCATATATTCGGATATCAAAAGATGCTGCAAGAATGGTCGGTTCATGTTAGGTTATGGAGTCATAAAATACGTAACTCCGGCTACTATGGCCTATCTTTACAAGAGTCATATCAAATCAAGAATGGAAGTATTTCTGTCATGTCTGGGCCGGAGCTACACAATCCTCAATATCTAAACTCGACAGAGCTCAAAAACCTTAAGCGGCCTGGTGGGTGATGAATTATTCTTAACCGGGCACTCCCCTTTTTACCACACACGCACAAAACGTTACCCGCCTTTCACTACTACTCGTCATTATCAAAATTATATATATATATATATATATATATATATATATATAAAAATGCATTGACGTATTACTTGCAATTTGATCAGAAATGTCATTATCAAAATGATACATATTGATCCGAAAAGAAAAACATTATTAGATCGCATGAGAAATTGTATAAAAAACTAAATAAAAGCACCTTGTCTGTTGGTTTTAATGAAATGTGCATGAAAGAAGGATTGCTGCCTAAATACACAAATATATAAATATAAAAGTGAACATAGAAGTCAACTCTTAGAGGCGACAGTCTGTTTCATGCTAGATGCAATTGTCAGACCTGACGATTGCGTCCAGCATGAAACAGACTGTCGCCTCTAAGTATTGATTTCTATGTTCACTTTTATATTTACACACGCTCTATCTCTGATATTGAGCACTTTATCCCATAAATATAGCACACTTTAAGACTATATTTCTTCATACACAAATATATATATATATATATATATATATATATATATATATATATATATATATATATATATATATATATATATATATATGCAGGTGTGCAGAAAAATAGGAAAGAACACGTTAGGTAGGTAATCCGGTGTTCCTTAGTATTTTGCTTTTATTTTCAAAAAGACAGTGCTCCATACAGAAGTAGAGCTTATATTATAATATTTTTAGTTTTTAAAAATATGATTCCTTCTCTACATAAGAGTTCTCATGTTTCAAGAGCGAGAGCCGAGACCCCTAACATAATTTTTTAAGTTATGTAGAGTTAAGGTGCCAGGACCCGCTTCCTTGTCAAGCGAGAATTTGGGAATAAGCTATCTTTTGGTTAGCGCGTGTTTATAAGTGCGGTCTCATTGGAACATAGATCCATATTCTTCTGCACTTAAGTCAATTTTACCACAAATAATGATTCCAATTTGCTGTATTGCCATTTTAACATACGGAATATTTAAGATTTATTTAAATTAATAACTCAGTTTCTTTTTGTTTTCTGTTATAGAAAAGATCAAATTGTTTTTCATTATGTTTTAGAAAAATCTCGTTTATATTTCCGTTCTGAATTTTTAAACAAATTTGCAAATTGAATTCGGGAGAAAAGATCAACATTTGACCTGCGATTTAACGGTCTTCTCGTTTTAAGAAATTAATTATGAATTCCGCCTTTCGAGTTTGACAAAGTTCAACTTTTATGTTTTCACTTGATCCGCGATGTTGACGTTTTCATTTCCATTACCACGCTCATGATCCTTATTCATTGAAATAGATTAATTCTCTCCGGTAAATTATAAAATTAATTTCAAAGAGGAAATAGTTTTAACATCAAGATAAAGATTTACGCAACACACACACACACACACACACACACACACACACACACACACACACACACACACACACACATATATATATATATATAAACCTCTTTTATCCTATACAGAAATATCAACTGTCAATGATTTTCATAGCTTAGATGAAGTTTTTTCCATATTTTACACATTTCTGACTCGTTTCACGTTTTTGCTATTTCTGTCACAACGACTTCGGCCGATTTATCGTTTGGCGTTTTGACGTTTGAATGAAATTGCAGGAATTGGGGATATAAAGTAATTGCTTCTTTTTTGTTTTGAATTGCCTCAATTCAGAGGGGGATAGAAACAACCAAAATCACTCCGGTTTTATTCAGAAATACACGGAAGAATGAATCTAATCACTTCAAGGACAAAATTTCGCACGTCATAGAAAGACATGGATTCCAATTTACCGCTGGAGATTTGTATAATTGGAATTTCTTAGCGGTACGATAGAATTTGACGCCTTTTCTGTTTCTGAAGTTTTGTTTATCGGTTTCTTCAAAATATATCGACAAAACGACATCCAATTAAACATACCTCCTGCCACGTTACAGAAAGAAAGGCTCGATTTGCATTCATCTATATGTGAATAATTGAGAAGAACTGCAACTATCTGTACCAGCCATTTTTAATATATTAGCATACGAATAAGAATAAATGAAAGTGAACTCTACAAGGCAGTTCAAAATTAACTGCTATATCCGCTTTTAGTTATGACAGACCTAAAAAAAAACTTCTGAATCTTTTAACAATCAAATATTGCGTAATTAGGATAGCTTGCTGAAGGAAATAACCCATTTAAGAATATTTGAGTCGTGTCAAATGTTTACGGCTTCCCTTTACAAGCTGCATTCGATATTCGTAGCTCCAAATTCACTGCTACCTCGAGCTTTTATTTCTGAACGACCCACATTACCAATAACAAATTAGTAAATTATAACAACCACCACGACCACCACCAATAATAATAATAGTTTCAAATAAGAAGTGTACAACTTATGGTCAATGAAAACAGTGGAAGTGATTCCTCTTGTTGTCATTGCTCTGGACCCATAAGTACTGAACTTCATAAGTAGCTAGGAAAGAGTGGGAGTCAATGACAAGATTAGACAATTGCAGAAGATTACATTCCTTGGGACTGCTCGTAAACTCCGAAGAGTTCTTGAATCATAATAAAAATGTATCACCTCAGTCCACTGGAGGTGAACTGTTCGTACTTTGGTTCCATCTCCAGAAAAATTTGCTGTGTTTGCAGATCAAATAATAATTATTTTTCTTTATATTATAATTACTATTTTTTTCCTAACGGATGAAAATGTAAATTTTGAATATCATATTTATTATAAATAATTTAATTTGTTGCTTTTAACTTATATCCATCAGTATTACGTTCATTTTTATTGTATTTTGTTGTTTATAATATAAATAATAAATTATATTGAAACATTTTTTGGTTTTACGAACAAAACAATTCTTGCCAGAAAGAATAAAGGAAATGGATTCTTTTTTATAATTCTTAGCGGAACGAATGAAAAAAGTCATCGCGCATCTGCCGTCTTGTGGGTTATTAAAGGTCACTTCCTGAAAGGCGAAAACAGCATAGATTCGAAAAATATGCTATTTGTTGTGTTTCACGAAATAACGAGAATAAACATGAATGATTCCAAATGATCATCTACATTAGGCAACCGCTATTCGTAACGAAAGGAAAGAGAAAAAGAATGAAATGGATTAAGAAGAATTATAACGGAGACATACAAGCATTTTATTCTGAAACCTTGAAAGGGCAACGAAAAATAGAGAAGAAATATTTCGAATATCAGAGATCATGTAAATATGTGAAGTAACAAATGCCAAAAGCAATATTTTTAGTGACTTCTGGGCTTGAGAAACATGTTAAAAGTGAATAACGAATTACGGTTAGTGAATATTAGAACTGAGAATGCAGAAAATGTAAAAAGTGTAACTGAATTATGATGAAACTGAAGGCTAAACAAATCGATACAGATAAGGAGAATGTCGATGAAATGAAAATAAACATTATAATGGTCGGAGTAAAAACAAAACAAAACAGGAAAAGGAAACGGACAGAATTTGATATAATAATTCTGAACTTAAAAAAGAAGTAAAAAAGAAGTAAAAATATTGATTTTAATTTAACCACCGTAAATGATGTGAGACATTTCGGACTTCCTTAGTTATAAACACCAATGCAAATCATTGATGTTAAAGAAGTACAACATGTTTTTCTATCTTACCATTTAGTTTCGAGCCGGTACGATTTTTATTTTCTGAAGAAAAATACAACCGGATCATTCTTATTCCAATCACCTATTAAATATCCAAGAATTACTACCCCTTAATTTAGGTTGCGAGAATTTCACGAAATCGTTTCTTTACTAAAAATTGTAAAAAAAAAAAATCCAGTACCACCTTTTTTTCCAATCACCCTGTTTATTTGAAAGTCAACTATATGCGCAAACCATTGAAACTGAATATTATTTTTTACTGTTATCAAGTAACCCAGAGAAAAATGTAGAAATACTAACAAAAACATTACTTATTTAATCACTGAATTGATGACATTGTCAACATTCAAAATTACCCACTAGTCACATGGATTTCGTCAAAATACAAAACACACACATCATCGTTACGTAAACACAATGTATCAATTCCTTGAAATTGATATGATTATCTTTAAAAAGTAAAAAAAAAAAAACAACCCAAAAATGTCCTTACGGCTGAAAAGATAAGTTGTTGATAGGAATGATGAAAAAGAATACTTTTACACACATCTTAGGAAATCCGTCTTCGTCTGAAATACAAGAGATTGTGTTAATGAGAAAAACCTTTTCAAGCCAATAACTTCTTGAGAAAAGCCTTTATTTACCTTATGTTCCAAGAGAAAGATAAATGCTTATATCAAGCAGCAATTTAAATAATAATAATAATAATAATAATAATAATAATTGTAAGAAATATCAAAAGTTTCTGTATATATCCACGCTACTGTGATTTCGAAACAGATTTGCTTGGTAAACTTGACTTATTTCGGAAAGATATTGGAATAAATCTTATATTGAGAATCTATACTGGGAGCAAGTCGTCTGCATACGAATAGAAAATGAAATCAGTAAATGCACAAAAATAAAAAGAGCGTAAGACAAGGATGCATCTTCTCACCGGACATTCAACCTAGACACTGTCTAGGTTGAATAAGTCCGGTGAGAAGATGCTAGTAGACAGTGAGGCGATCTTGAGAGAATTAGAAATCCTATCAGATGTCACAGACTTAACAACATAAGATATACAGATGACACAGTATTGATAGCAAACACA
Source organism: Acanthosepion esculentum (assembly GCA_964036315.1). NCBI lineage: Eukaryota > Metazoa > Mollusca > Cephalopoda > Sepiida > Sepiidae > Acanthosepion > Acanthosepion esculentum. The sequence continues at coordinate 4,362,296 of OZ038487.1, read as the reverse complement.
GAAATGAAACTGCAGGATCACCTACAGAAGCCAGTAAGAGAAGGCGTGAAGAAAGGACTAACCATGGTTGTCAGCAAGAGGAACAGCCCAAAATGAGAACTGCAAATTGAGGATACCAAATTGAAGCAAGTACGAAAAGTTAAATAACTGGGAAATGTTGTAAACTAGAACTTTCTAGATGGAAAAATATGACGGTGAAATCCAAAGGGGAATTGGAATAGCGAAAGATTTCTTCCAAAGAAAAGAAAAAAATTCATTCGAAAACAAAGAAAAGAGTACTGAACTGTTTTCTAATATTAGTTCTCTTCTATGGCAGTGAACGTTAGTCAATCTTCTCACAGATGAAAGGAACAACAGAAATGTAGTTCCACAGAAGGATCCTGAGGATGACATAGACTGAATATGTGGAAAACGAGAAAATTTTTTATGGAAAATGGAAACAGACTTAGAACCAGAAATAGACAGTATAAATTGCTAGGAAATATAATGAGGAAAGAGAGCCGGGAGAATATGTCACTCACAGGACTTATTGAAGGCAAGAGAAAGAGAGAGAGATAGAGAGGGGGAGGAAAGCAGCGAATATACTACTTAACGAGCTTACGTAAATGGATCGCAGAACAAGGATTGGGAGAGATAACGAAAAGACAAAAGGAAATTGTGGAGAGCCATAATTGCCAACGTACTGTAGGGATACAGCATAGAAGAAACTTTCTTGATTGGAAGAAGGAATTACCAAAGATCGTTGAACAACTTCATGTATTCAAAAGCCAAATTTATAGAATCTGAAAAGAAAATATGTTATTGGCTTTATATAGTCATTGAGAATAAACAAATTCACAGATAAATCAGAATCTAATTTAGTCTGTAAAAATAAAATAGCTAAGAGGTTAAAATGTTAACTCAGTAAAAGAAAACCTTATTAATTTTGTTTCAGTCTCCTCACCCGAGAGCTTCGCATCTACGGTTTTAATTTCTCGTTTATCACTTGGGCTTTTAATTGCTTCTAAATACGCTGGGCTTAATGTAAAAGATTATTCAAATGGGCTGTACCGTTTAAACTAGTGATTATAAAGAGTTCAATTATATATGATTATATTTGATTTCAATCTCTGGGTCAGATAGTACTGACTTAGACTAAGTAGAAACAGGCTGAGCAATAACTGAATATGAGTAAAAATAAGAACAAGACGAGTTATTTCCTCTAGACAAAGACAGCAGAAGGAGAACAATCTTACCTTCGTACATTAACTTTACAGACCCCTGAAGAAGGCCAGAAGACATAACGGTCGAAATTGTGTGATAATAATATCAAAGATGAGGACATGAGTCCAAATGTAAATACGTAATGACATCACCTACTTCCAAAAATTCGGACAGAAAAGAGAGAAATGAAAAAGAATTCATTGTTTTTTGTAATGTTTCTCATAAATGCGCACACATTCAGCCATTTTAATAAAATATGTGAAAGTCAAATGAGAATTCAAAGTTTCTTATTAATTTCCTCAGACAATCAAATATAGTTGATAAATTTTACAAGAAGCAAACAAAATGGAAACTTAAGAGAGTAAATTAATCTTTCAATATTTGACAGGAACGATTCCATTTTTTTAAAAACAGGATTAGAGTTTTAGTTTCCTGTTTATGATTAGGTTTTTTTTCCTTCTGAAGTCTACGTCAATTCCATATTTCTAACATCTTGGCCTGAAATCTGAAATTTTATTTACTAATTCTATTGTTTCGTTCCGCCTAAATAGGAGTAGATAAGTTCGTCTATCGTCTGGTTCACACTCCTCTACAGTCTTTTGAACACGAGTAGACGTTTATCCATTGTTTCCTGTTTAGGGTTGGATTTCCGGTTCCTTCTAAAGTCTTTTCAGTCTCTTCCGCTCCCAGATACTCCTCGTGTTTTAGTGGCATTATCGCCTTGTCTGAGATGAATTGATTAAAAAAAAAGGGAAACAATTCTCATTTTTTAAATTTATATTTCAACATCGTGGCAAGTGTAATCTCTAGCCTTTCTAAGGTGTTTGTTTCACCAGAAAATTTTGAAATAAACACATTATTTCGTTCAGGTGCGTGGAAGAGATGTCCCATTTTGTGAAAGTTGTCTGTTCAGTCACTAGGTTAATCTGTGTAAGAGTTGAGGTGTCACTCACATCATTGCAGCAGAAATTAGACTTGTGTTCACATAATAGGAAAAGCATTGTAAATTGTGCGTTAATTTCAAATAATTTATTTATATGTTCGTGTGTATCCGTGTGTGCATTTTTAGATTACAATTGTTTTATGGTACATGTGATAAAAGGAAGAAGATACTCCGCATTATTACACGCCATATCACAGAAAGAAGTTGGATACGTGTTGCCCGTATCAAGGTTCGTGGCGAAGAGGTTGAACTTAACGTCTTTTGGCGGGATGTCCCTATTTTCGACAGGAAGAGTTTTATTGCATGCGGGGAGAGATTTTATTATTTTTATATTTTATTTCATTTATTTTAAACAAAGTTTAAATATTATTGTTTTATTTTATTTATAATTTTCATTATTATTATTATTTTATATTTTATTTTTATTTATTTATAATAATAATGTCCCTACAGAGTACACAGGCCCAGCAGTTAAACAGTAAAATAAAATTAGTAGATTTGAGTTCAAATCTCTTGGAAGGACCTCGGACACGAGAAAAGGAAAAGAAAACAACATATCTCACTGACCAAAATAAAGTGTTCATTTTAACACGACAGACCCCCGTTTGAGGACAGGAAGATAGATCAACTGAAATGTTATGATAAATATCAATAAGAACTTAGAGCGCGACATGATAACATCAGTTACAATCTGATGACGAGATAAAATGAAAATCACGTCGGGTTTGGTTTCTTTCCTCTTAGGCGGATGTAATTTCAATATATTCCACTAAATACTGCCAAATATCAAAGTGACTGATAATAAAATTAATTTATAAATAATTTGATTTTCTGTCATTCATATCAACTGAATTTTTCTTCTTTTCTAACATAATAAAAGTGACATTATAGTCTTACACAGACTGGTTTCAAACAGTAATTGTTACTATAAACCATGAAAGGGGTATCAAATTGAGAAACAAGCATTTTACGCAAGCAAATCTTTCCATAGATCCAATACCAAATTTAATAACATTCTCAGAAACTGTACAGCGAACAAACTCTTATATAAATACAATTAAGTAATTATATATATATATATATACATATATATATATATATATATATATATATATATATATATATGCTTATTACTATATAATATATAATTATTTAAAAATTGCTATATGTGTGGCAAATCAGACAATAATTTGATTTTGAATCACTCTCGAAATATTAAAACTGATTTTTTCTTAAGGTATAAACTAGATATTAGCTAAATTAGAAAATAAGTTGATTTTCAATCACTAAGGTTCTGAAAATATCAAAATTGAATTTTTCATCCTGTCGAAAGGACTAGATGCAAATCAAATCAAAATCATTGTATCTCTAAACATGACCAGTCAGCCGGAAATTCCCGATTATTTTCTGACATTTTAGGTTCGTTGTTCCGTTTGAAGCGTACAATCCTCGATTTTCTTGGAAGAGCAAACAATTCTGTGCATTTTGCCGATAGCAGAAAAATTAGTCATATGTAAAAAGACATTCAAGCGACAAATGTGTCTTGGACAAATGTCGAATCTTTCATTTGACCAATGTTGCTGTTGACAACATAAGCGTATTGAAGGTGCATGGTGGAGTGATACGCTTGTAGAATAACAATAATGCTTCTGGCAAGAAACAGCTGCCATGTTGCCTATCAAGTATCGTAAAATGTCCGTTCGTCGACATAACATTTCCCAATGAATCCGAGAAACAAAAACACTTTATAGACGCTACATGGTGTAGAAGAACTTTTTTTTTTAAATAGTTGATGCTAAAGTTGTTCATCTAATTTTTAATAGAGAAATAAACAAAGTCTAAGGAAAAACATTGATACCAAAATGTCATTGGAAGCGGTTCTCTTAAGAAGATTATATTTGAAATCTATTTTCAGTATTTTTGAACCGCGGGTTTCAAATATTGATTATGCTGGTGCTTTTACTTATTCCAACTATGAGGAATGTAGAACTATGTTAAGGAATGCGTGGGTGTTTATTATTGGTATCGAGATAAGCAAATTGCTCGTGACACTCAACACTTTGACTTCTTATAAGGAAAGTTTTGTTTCAAATGACAAAAGATCCCCTAGAGAGAAAAAGGTAATTCTAATCAGGAGAAGCCCCAGGTAAAAAAAAGCTGGTCAGAAATGCAGGTCGAAATCATTTTCCATTGCAGAAGTACACTAATTATAAACACTTACAAACCAATTTCATATACCAAGAAAAAATCCTAATGAAATAACAGGAAATCTCCTAAAACAGAAAAACTGCTTATATGAAACATCATTTAACATAAAATAATTCCAAATAGCATAAAACGCTCAAAACAAAAAATGGAATCACAAAAAAAAGGGTCAAAATATAAAAGATAACGTGGGACAAGAAAAAAACCACCATTTTACAACAACACATTAAAATTATTACGTCTTTACCTCGAGTAGCAAATAGCAATAATAACCTTTCTAGAATTATCTAAACTCCTCATCAACATTTCGAAAAGAAAATTCTTACTACGCAATGTACAAACAGATCACGACTCGAAAACCTAAACAACTAATCTCTATTTATAAAAGGCAGGATGTATCTGTGTGTGTGTGTGTGTGTGTGTGTGTGTGTGTGTGTGTGTGTGTGTGTGTGTGACGAATGCACGGCCGCAATTTTCGACGGATTTGCACCAAAATTTACATGCACATGCTCCAAGTTAGCAGGAAGTCCAAGACTAAAGTTGCATTTCCCAACTTCCATCGATAGTGGAAATAATCGATGTTATCATGCTTCTACGACAGTTTTCATGTAGTTTGTGGCCATTTTCTACTGGCCAGAGTGAGAGCCTATAGCTGTCTGCCACGAATAGGCAGGAGGATTCTATTGGCCAGCGTGAGAGCCAACAGCTGACTGACACGAATGTTAACTAGCATGCTAGCATGCAAAAAAATCTATAGCTACATTCGTCACAAGTGGGAAAAATTTAAAATATTGCTGCCACATATGGCCCGGTGCTCTGGATATTTATCTAGAGCTCCTTGATAAAATCCAAAGAAGAATCAACAATATTATTGGTCCTGATCTGGCAGCTCAGCTTCAGTCACTTTCCCACCGCCTTAAGCTTGCCTCCCTGTGTCTTTTCTATAAATACTTTCCTGTTAATTGTTCGGATGTGCTCTTCATTATTGTACCAAGACTTCTTTAATTTAAGCGCAGTACTAGACTGGCGTCGAGATCTCATCAATTTACAGTTGGCTAGATGTAACAATAAGTTCTATGCTAACGGTTTCTTTTGTAACACTTCACGCTTGTGGAACTCCATGCTTTCCAGTCAATATCTTCAAAAATTTAAATGCAATGTCAATGGCCATCTACTGTCCTCCTGATTACTCTTTGTTCATGCTTATTAGTAATGTTTCTGCTTCTAATTCTTTCACACCCAGTAACCCCTGGTGTCGTAGTGGCTTTACTGCCTTGCATGTGGTGAACTCGATTAAAAAAATAAAATAAAAACAAATATGTAAAGTATATTCAAGGTCAGATAATAACCTAAACGCACACACCATTACGCAAACAAAAACTAGCGTGAAAACGAGTTAAGTGGACTATGGAGGACCTACACAATGAGGAATAAAAAAATGTTAAATTATCGCTTAAGGCGTGAAACTGCAACTTGCGGTGTTGATTTCTATGAACACACTTTTTATATCGACAAATGCTATATTCCCAATATTGATCTCACTTCTCGCATAAATAGACCAAGTCTTAAACAAAAAGAAAGGGTGTTTTTTACGTAAAATGTTGCCGATTGCTCAGCAACTTGGCTGTTATCTGCGAACAATTACCGTTTGTAACAATTCGGTAGAAAGACGATAATGGTTCTTGTAAAAGACGTAAAAAAAACTTGCTTTTAGTTAACCATTTCATTTCTTTTAACTTGATTTTAGAAGTTTTGTGGGTATACTTCCCAGGACTATATCTATCTATCTATCTATCTATCTATCTATATATATATATATATATATATATATATATATATATATATATATATATATATATATATAATATGGATAAAGCAACTGAAAAAAAATTGGGTGTTTTTTTGCGAAAGTATTTATTTATAAGTTTTTATATAAAAACACAAATAAATACTTTCGCAAAAAAAACATCCAATTTTTTTTCAGTTGTTTTATCCATATTATATACATATCAAGAAAATATACGTGGCTTCTCATTATGATATATATATATATATATATATATATATATATATATATATATATATATATATATATATAATAAATAATTATATATAAATATATATATATATAATTATTTATTTACATATTATAGCATAAATATGTTATAAAATCACTACAAAAATAGCCATTTTGTTTCAACAGCTCCGGTGTCTTATCAAGTGATGATGTTTTGATAAGACACCGGAGGTGTTGAAACAAAATGGCTATTTTTGTAGTGATTTTATAACATATTTATGTTATAATATGTAAATAAATAATTATATCTTCTCTACTCTGTATTGAGCACTCTTTAAGAATAATAATTGTTGGTTATTGGAATTTATTCCGTATATACCAATCCTATACTTGGGTATATATATATATATATATATATATATATATATATATATATATATATATATGTATATATATATATATATATATATATATATATATATATATATATTACGTAAAATACATCTTTTGGATGCTTTAGTACACATCATCATTGATGTTTCTAGCCGAGGTTCATTAGGGGTTTCGGGTCTAAAAAATCATACCCCCTCTCAACGATGACCCAGCCGATACTGATCGGGTATCGAATTGTGTACCTTCCGTCAGATACAACTTTTCCATCTTCTGAAATGCACACCATACGACTCTTGGCAATTATTGCCCATTCGCAGATGATTTCTGGTTCACTAGCCGTATTTGATCTTCCATAAAAAAGGAAGGAAACAGCCACAATTTCTATCTGATCAGGAATATATATATATATATATATATATATATATATATATATATATATATATATATAATCATTTATTTAAATATTATAACATAAATATGTTATAAAATCACTACAAAAATAGCCATTTTGTTTCAACACGTCTGGTGTCTTATCAAGTGATGATGTTGAATGTATACGTTTTTGATTACTTAAGATTGAATGAGTGTTACCAGCACATTATGATAGTATTAAAGAATTATTTTACTGTCGTTATAAATAGTTACGATCAAAGTCTTGATCTTTTAACCGTCAAAGACGAGCACTTCATTCTATATATATATATATATATAATTTGATAATATTTTTATTTAAAAATATTTTACATTGCGGCACGGAAACTTTTATAAGGCCACTTTACGGTTGTTCTTAAGTATATATAAAAATAATTTAAAAAAACAGAAATTAACCTGTTGTTATATATATATATATATATATATATATATATATATATATATATATATATCCCGGATTATTTCATCGTATCTTAAAAGTATACTCTTAACCTGATGTATGGTGTCGCGTCTTAATATGACAGTATGAATACAACACACACCCCTTAAATCTAACGTATATTTTTAACTTTTTTGCTTTAGCTTTGACCTGTCTTTTGATTGGTCAATAGTGACATACCCAGAAGATTTTAAGTACTTAATCCCCACTTCCTCCTTAACCCTTTAATAAGCAAGCGTATTGTTTTCTGTTTTCAAAAGTAAATCATTATCTTCAAAATTTACCGAATATTGACTAACGACGAGATAAGTCCCGAAACATAAAAAATTCCGTGACGCAATGTAAAATATTTTTAAACAAAAATATTAAAAAATATTAGCTCTACGTTGTATTGACTACTTTTTTTTATAAAAGTAAATGCTAAAGAACTGTAGATTCTAAATCTGTTCTTTCTCTTTATATATATATATATATATATATATATATATATATATATATATATATATATATATATATATATATATATATATATATATGTATTGCGTGTGTCTGTGCATATATATATATATATGCGTGAACATGTAAGTAATTGTTATAAAAAATTGTGCATTTTATGAAACTTCACAGGAAGTGATGTTTCATAAATTGCAATTTTAAGTAAGATAGTTTATTGCCAATTGTTAATTACCTGAAGTGACGTTTTATTTAAACGTCGAAACGAAACGTGCAATTTTGTAGTAATTATTTACATGTAATGTAACATTGTTTAATAAATATTTATTGCTCTACTATTGAGCCCTGTTTTAAATTAATATTTTGAACGTTGTAATTTTATTCTTCGTTCTTTTACATTTGTATATATGAAGAAATATAGTTTTAGGGTTTGCTATATTTATGGGATAAAGTGTTCAATATCAGAGATAGAGCGTATGTAAATATATACATAAGTGAACATTGAAGTCAACACTCAGAGGCGACAGGCTGTTTCATGATAAACGCAAATGTCAGGCAGCGAATGTTGGATTTTTTCTCGACTATTTATATATATGGGTCAGTGGTGCATTGTGGGTAATCCATTCTGGTGGTTATTTTGGCGGGAGTGGCTTGTTTATTATTTATTTAGGTTAATTTATTATACTTGCTTTTTATTTTCATTTTATATATTTATTTATTCTTTTCGGTTTTCGATGTTTTATTAACATAGTAAAAAAATGGGGGGGATTTGTTTAGGTTGCTTATTTAATAGTTTGTTTTGGTCTGGGTAGATAATTAAAGCTATTTATTCGTTCAACTTTTAAATTGATTGCCGTATTCTATTCTGTTATTTTGCCGGGGGACAGTTTTTAATTTGTTTATTATTTAATTTACTTATTTGGATAGATTATTTTTACTTGTTTTTGCTTATTTATGTTTATTTTCATTAATTCTAACGGTTATTTTAGCGGGAGCTATTTGTTAATTTGTTTATTTATTTATTTATTTGGATTAATTTTTACTTGTTTTTTCTTATTTATTTACTTATTTTTTTATTTTGTATATTTTTATTTACTCTATTCGGTTTTCGATTTGTGAGTAACGTAGTGATTTTTTTTATCGTTATATAGCAGTTATAGCTATTTTTTCGTCCAAATTTTGGATTGATTGTTGGATTTAGCTACTATGATTTCTTTTCCAAGATCCGTGCTATTCTAAAATAATTCAACACTGTCAAAATTCAACAATTGCCTTTAGAAAGTTATCTAACTTCTGCAGGTGAAGTTAAACTTTTCATTATCAGTACAAACTTTCATTATCAGTGCATTCACAAAACTAAAATTGTGTAATTTTTTTCTACAGTCAGAAAAAACGGTATTTTCAATACCCGACTAATTAAAAGTTATTCAAACACTAAGTAATTAGTAAATTTACATAATCTAAATATATTGAAATTATTTACATAGATTTAATTTAATTAATTTAGGGACTAGTAGTCGATAAAAGATCTGTGGGCCATTCAATGAGCTGTAAAATTTTTGTGACCCATTTTAACTATTTGGCTCTAGTTTGCTACACTGTCTAGATAAACAAGGTTTGAAACAACAAGGTCAAAGGTTGACTATCGTCAAAGGTATTATGTGACTGAAATCACAATCACGAGACACGGTAAATGTGTATGTGCAGGAAATTCTAATTTTAGTATCACCGAAATTTAAATCATATCTGATTTTCCGACTTGAATCAAATTTCCTCATCTTAATTCAATCATATATGACAAACATTAATTCTTTTTTCAATTCCTTTTAATGATATTTTACATCATTCTGACAGAATTACAGAATTTTCGTCGATTTATTTTTAATGTTGCACAATTAAAGCTGCCCGGAAAATTCAGTAACGGAAATTTTGGTAATTTTGACAAGATAGGAAAATTCGGTAACTATGAAATAAAAGTCAGTTGATTTTAAGGCTGTTATGGTGTGGGGATTTGGGGGCTAAGGCCCCCACCACCAATATTTATAAAATAGAAATAAGGTTATATAGTTTTTGCTTCTTTAAAAAAAATACCTATCTAAAATTTTAAAAATCTAAAATTTATTTACTACACTTTTATTAAAATAATAATTTGAAAAGAAGATACAAGAACTTTAACTTAGATAACTCGATTTTATTTGCTTGAGAACATTAAATAAATTCCTATTTAAAAATATTTATTTAAAAATATTGGAGGGGGAGGCTTAGCCCCCTAAACCACCCAGAAAATACGGTGTCTGGTATTGTTGCAGTGAGGTTTCATCTGGACTGGAATCCATGATTTTTTTAGTTAATACTTATTTAAACGTATGGGCAGTGGGGTGGGGGAGGCTAGCACCTCTAGGAAGTACGGCCCTGGTATTGTTGTAGTGAGGTTTATCTATGCCTCCATAGTTAATAATACTTTAAAAAAAATATTGGAGAAGGAGGCCTAGCTCCCTAAGCTTCCCTTTCTCCAAATACGGTCCTGGTATTGTTGTAGTGGAGTTTTATCTGCCCCCAACGATTTTAAGTTATTTAAAAATATAAGGGAGGCGGGGGGTGCTTATCCCGCAAATACCCACTCCAGAACGGCCCTAAAATCAATTTTCAATCAACTTTTATTTCATTGTTATCGAATTTTCCTACCGTATCAATATTAGCGAATTTTCCGTTACCGCATTTTCCTAAATTCCAATTGAAAAGGTTTACTTTGCACTCAACACCTATTTGAAGCAAAGAATGCAGTAATTGTCTCCCTTGGTAGCTAGGCTAAGTCATGCAGTTGCATAACATTTGGAAGACAAATATAGTCTGTCCATACCAAAATAGTTCATAAAAACTCCTAAGGAAAAGTGTCTTCATGAAAAAAAGGGCAAAAAAGGAGAGTTTTCCCTCTTAATTGAATTGTTCACGCTCCATATAGGTGGAAGGCGGGCAAAGATTATGATCTTCTCTCTTGGGAATTATTGACATGACAGTACATGTAGATTAGCGCTCTGTCTAATATAAAATGGCGTTCCCTGGTTGAAATATGACATCATGTTTTTTTCACCCACCTGATTGAAGTATGACGTCCGATTTCGTTTTGAATGAGTTCGTGTATGAGAAAAATAAATAAAGAAAAAAGCAAAAACAAGAGTAGCAATAGAAATATTGAAAGAGAAGATAAATGAAGTAAGAGAATGGGAAAGAATGAACTGAAAAAGAAAGAAATAAAAAAGAACGGGAGAAAATGGAGGAACGTAAATCTGGAAAGAAGAACAAAGGAAATACATACCACAAAATAGATAATTAACAATAGATAGATAATGGGTTGGTGCATAATTATCAGGCGTTTTTGTAGGCGAGTTATTTGTTAATAAAAATTGCAGTTTTGTCTACTTTTTTTTAAATAAAAATATTTTATTCTCAGGTTATAAAAATGCGTGTCGATAATCATACTCATTTAAAAATGTTATTGTTGAATTATTATGTTTCTTTTTTTGTAATAAATATTGTTGAAAAACGCCTGATAATTATGCACCAACCCAATAGATATGAATAGACACATATATATATATATATATATATATATATATAGATAGATAGATATATAGATATATAGATAGATAGATAGATATGAATAGAGTGAGATAGATAGATAGATAGATAGATAGATAGATAGATAGATAGATAGATAGATAGATAGATAGATATGAATAGTTTGAGATAACAGAAATAGATATGAATATCTATAAAGATAGATAGATAATGAGCAGAAATAGATTGATGAACAGATCGACAGATACGGGCAAAGATAAATAGATAAAAAAAATATTTTTCATTTTATTTTTTCCTAATAACAGGGCAGTTCTTCAAAATCAAATAAACTGGGGGAATGTCTATTCAATTGTCTTTTTTCTTCTTTTGTTTTGCATCTTTGCCGTTTCGTCGACTGAAATTTACTTAATCTTCTTCGTGTCATATTTTCTCATTTTATCGAATTCGTTGAGAAGTTGTTCTCGAGTTGCATAGTGACCCGATAACAAGCAGATTATTTTTTGAGTGTGAAAATAAATTAGAATGTGATAAAAGTAAACATTTCCGTGGACCGATAAAGCTGTGTGTGCATGCGAAGATCTTTCATAAGTTGAGTACGGTCATGCGCATTGCAGTGTTCTAAAGAAAAGGTAATTTCATGGCGAACAGTGTGTGACAGTAAACGTTAGAAAGACGACACACAGACAGATAGATTATATATATATATATATATATATATATATATATATATATATATATATACAGAGAGAGAGAGAGATGAGTGAGACATATGCTTGACATGCCAATGAGAGAGATAAGTAAAATATAAAGAGGGAAATATATGGTGGAAGTAAGAGTGTATATGAGTAATAGACTAAAAAATTGAAAAGAGAAAAAGAGAGGAAGGAAGAGAAATATTATGTTAAATTTCAAGCAAAGATTATAAAGATTTTGTTTGTTACCGATTAAAATACTTGATCAATTGATTATGAATCTCTTCTTGTGGGTTATTTAAATCCAATACATAACTTGTATAGTAAAAATAATTCTTTTTTTGCTAGTGAACATTGTGGTAAGAACATTTTGGAGAGTAACAATGATTTTCTTGATACAAGTACGACTATTTAACACATCTGAAGTCGGGGGAGGGCGCAAAACAGGTCAAAATAGTAAAAGGTGGAGAAAGAAAGAGAAACTGGAAGAGAAAGAGAGCAAAAGAACACACACATATGACACTGTAGGTCTAGAAATCAATATTGGCTGGTGACAGTCAGTTTCATGGCTCAGTGCGATCTTCAGATCTTCTTGCTCTGAATATTGCATTAAGGCGTGAAACTGGCAGTCACCGTACAATGTTGATTCCTGTGACCATACTGGTTGTATCCACAAATGTTCTATTTCCAACACTGAGTAATTTCCTTCATAAATATAGCAAATATCTATCTATCTATCTATCTATCTATCTATCTATCTATCTATGCCTCCAAAGAAAGGCTTACAGTGTATTTTTAAAAATAAAACAATCTTCCTTGGAGGTTTTATTTTATTTTTTATTTCAAACTAAGAAATTAAATTTAATATTTTCAATGAGCAAAATACATTGGTGTATTTCAAACTAAATTTAAATTGATTGAAATATTTTTTGTTATCAGTAAAACCGCTAAAATCGGCCATATTGACAACTCTGTCAATACAACGTAATTATCTTTATTAAAAAATCATTCAAAAATAAAATATACTTTTCTGAAACTTTATTTGAGAAAGATAAGCTGATTTAGAGTTTAGAGTTTAATCAATGATTTGAAACAAATATTACTTTTAGTTTAAAATATCGCAGAAAAGTATATTTAAAATGGAGATGCTTTTTTATGATATATTGGCACAATTCTCGATAGACTTCAGTTTGGAATTTTTTTTTAAGGGAGGACATAAATTTTATAATTACTCCATGAATATAACGTGAAAACTTTTAATATTATTTTTTTAACTACCCAGTAATCTCATTTATGAAAATATTCTAAGCAATCTAATATTTTATTGAATTTTATGTACTTTGGCATAGTAGTTTAACTTACAAAAATTTACATCTTTTGACATATAAAATAAATTCAAAATTCTTTTTAAAATATTAAGGGATCGTTGCATTGTAGTGAGCTTTTCTATTTTTGATTAGTAAATACGGTTTTAATTTAATAACAATATCATTTGACTACTACAAATAAATACAGAATTCTAAAAAATTTAAAAGTGTATAAATTATTCTAATTAAAATTAAAGAAAAATGAAAATAATTCTTGCAAAAATTCATTATTCATCAAAAAATCTTTTTTTTTTAAAACAATAGCGTCCATAAAATATTTTATGCATAAAAGTAATTAAAAGCTTTTTAAATTAAATAATGTTTTAGTTTTATTGCTTTTTTTATTTTACGATTAAAAACCAAATTTCTGTAACTGGGTTCCTGTTTGACCGACAAAATTTAATGATTTAAATTCTCCGAAAACTTGTCCTCATAACTAATATAAACATTAAGTCCTAAAAAAATAAATTTCTCGAAATTTCATAAAATGAAATAAGTGAGGGAGTTTAACAGATGCAAAAAATACTTTAATAAAGATTTTTCTAAAAACGAAACTTTTGGAATAAGTCCTGAAAGTTTCTTAAAATCCGAGAATTATCAAACTTTTGCAAGAATTTCCGAATCAAAGTGTTTTCACTGCCAAAAGATGCACACATTTGATTACTAATTTATTGCCACCCACTGACGCAAGAAAAACAACATTTTTAAGCAGAATTTCGAAGATTCTAAAAAGGATAAAAAATATAATTTAATAATAAAAATTTCATTTCCCTGAATAAAAACATTGATGGTTTGAAAGTTTGGTGTATTTTGTCATCATATATGCTCACTTTTGAACGAATTTTTGGTGGTACCTATATATATATATATATATATATATATATATATATATATATATATATATATATATATATGTGTGTGTGTGTATGTGTGTGTGTGTGTGTGTGTGTGTGTGTGTGTGTGTGTGTGTGTGTGTTTTGAACAATAAAAATATTAAAAAATTAAAAATCTTCAGACACACTGGCTTGTATATTAATATTCTTTCGTTTTTATGATTTCATTTAGACTCCTCGACTAGTTTCGGCCAACATGGCCATCCTCAGGGGAAGAATAATTTTCTGCTTGCTGGTAGCAGTGAACTACAGAAATTAATGTCTTGATGGAGAAAATGAACTTTTGTCTGTAGTTTTCATTCGTTTTTTTAATTTTTTTAACATGAATTTTGGTCAGTCCTTGTGTTGGTCAAACAGTCTCTTTTAAGTTGTTATTTGAGATAAGTGCTGAATGGATTCATGCTGCTCTGAATTCTCTTGGTCATTTTGACAGTTTTATTGGTTCCTGGAAAGGGGATGTGTCTCTGTTAAGTGTGTGTGTGTTATTTGGTTCTTAGAGAGTGAGTGAGTATGATGTGTGTAAGCGTGTATATTACTATGGGTGTGCGTTATCATTTGGTTCATTAGGGAGTGAGTGAGTATGATGTGTATAAGTGTGTATATTCGTGTGGGTGTGTGTATAAGTGTGGGGCCTCAACACCTCCGTAAGCATGTCTGTCTTGTGTGGGTGAGGAATGTGGGTAGGTTTTGATTTGTAGGGTTATATATTAATACTATCTATGTTGTTAAATTTATGGTTAAGCCCGGCTGGATAGTGTGTTTTTAAACGTTGTATCTATTTATTTTCATGAAACTCTAAAATCTACCTAATGTTATCTGCTCTGGACTTTTCTATTCTCTCAATTATAGAGAATTTGGTATGGGTTTTGAAATCGTGTTTTTGTAGGCGGAAATGTTGTTCTACAGGTAATAATCTTAATTCGATTGCGATAATTATTAATTCAGTAGTGAAAGGGCCATTCAGATTTCCTACATATTGTTTCTGGCATAATGTGCATTCTAGGAGGTAAATTATGTTATGACTTCTACAGTTAAAGTCGTGGTAGATTTTGAAAGTAGATTTAGTGACTGAGCTAGTGAATGAATTCGTGTGTCTAATGTGGTTGCAGCATAAGCTCTTTTTGCTGTTACATGGTTGGGAAAATCCTGTTGTTTTAGTTTTTGTTTTATTACGAATTACCTTGTCCCCTGAAATGTGGTTACTACTTATGATTTCCTTTAGGTTCTTAGGTCTACGATATGCTAGAAGGTCGGGTTCCTCAAACAATTTTTTTAGGTCTGGTTTGAGATGTAGTATTTCCCATCGACTTTTGATTATTTGGGATAGTGGGGGCAGAGTGAGGCTGAAAGTAGTTATTGTAGGAATGTAGCTGGGTTTATTTTTAATCTTGTACATTAGGGTGTCTTCTCTAGGTGTGGAAATTGCTTTATTTATTTGTTCCCTGATTAGGTGTTGTTTATAGCCACGTGTTGTGAATTGATGCTCCAGATTTTCAATGTGTTTGTTTAATTCTTCATTGTGGGAACATATCCTTCTGAGTCTAAGTGCTTGTGAATAGGGAAGGTTCTCTTTGAGGTGTTTAGGGTGGGAAGTGTAGATAGTTGTGGGAGTCGGTGATTTTAGTGTGTAGTGTAGTTTGTAGTTTCCTGTTTTCATCTATGTAAATGCGGGTGTCTAAAGATGTTACCGATCTTGTGGACTTTTCATAGTCAAACTTAATTGAGTCGTGTACTGTATTTAGGGTCATGATGAATTGGTTAAGTTTGTTTTCACTGCCCGTGTATATAAAGAATATATCATCGATATATCTTGCATATAATACGCAGTCGCTACCGATGAGGGGATAGATATGGGTCTCCTCAAATTTTCTCATGAATATTGTAGCATATGATGGAGCTGCAATGGTGCCCATGGCACAGCCTCTTACTTGCAGGTAGTGTGCTTCATTGAAGTTGAAAGTATTCAATGTCAGAATATGCTCCATGAGCTTTATGATAACTTTTGTGGGGGGGGGTCTTGTTTTCTTCTTTTAGTAAGTGCTTCCTGAAGGGCGGTTAGTCCTTCGATGTGTTTAATATTTGAATAGAGTGATCTTACGTCCATAGTCACTAGAATAGCATTCTCTGGAACTGTTTGTATGTGATTAATTTTGTTTAGTAGATATGCTGTGTCTCTGATGTAGGATTTTACTTCCTTAGCTAGGGGTTGTATGTAATAGTCTATGTATTTGAAAATTTTGGTCGTGTTGCAGTTCAATGATGAAATGACCGGCCTTCCTGGGTTGTTGCTTTTGTGTATTTTAGGAAGGAGATAGAAGCGAGCGGGTGTGATGTTTGTGGATGTAAGTGTTGTGCATGTTTCCTTGTCGATTAGATTGTTGCGAAGCATTATGTTTAGTGAGCTAGTTAATTCTTTTTAGTATTCGGGAAGGGGATCTGTAGGTAAGCTTTTATAGGTTTCTTTCTCAGCTCGCTCATTTTTGACCTCTTTAATGTATTCTTTGATTGTGTGTGTATAAAATTTCAGATATGGCTAAAATATATGAATAAAGACAAAAGGTAAACTTGATGGACTTTATCAAGGAAAAGTAAGGATTTTATTTTGCAACAAAAATAAAACTATTACATTTTCAAAAGTATTAAATTTAATAAACGTACATAAATATTCATCAGGCTAGCTGAGAAATTTAGGTAAATTATGGATCATGATAAGTGACATAATTTAATGTCTAATAAAGAAAAGTGAGTAAATGATCTTGTTGAATTTTTTATAATGTAGTTAATGTCTATTATTTTAGCTCGTGATTAATTTATGTATTATATATTTTAAATACCAGGAGGTTATGGATTTAACTGTTTTTTTTTACACTTTAATATTTTTGAGTTATGTAAACTGGCTTAGGAAAGGAGTCATTTTTCAAGAATGGATATATTTATAAAATCCGGGCGCAGATTTACATTTTGATAAGTTTCGATAGCCGTATTCTTGATAATTTTTATTCTAAGTTACTTTCTCTTTTAATATTTGTGACATTCTTTAGATCGAAGTTGTGCTTTAATTTATTTCTATGTATGACTAATGCATTTGATGAAGTCTTGTATATAAGATCCTTTTTGAACTCATAGATACGTTTCTTTAAACATTTCTACAAGTTTCGCCACTGTATTGTGAGCAGCAGTTGTGACAGATTCAGAATTATTATTGGTATAGATATTTTGGGTTCTGATCCTATCCATAATAGTTTTGGATGTGGTTGTAATTATTTTGATATTGTTTAGATTGCATAAGTTGTTTTGGATAGTGGATGTTATAGAGTTAGTAGGTAGTATTATATATATATATGTTTTTATCTAGTTGTTAATAATGTTTATTTTTTTGAGTTGCACATTTTGTATGCCTTTCTCTTAGCAGTGTGGATGAAATAATAAGGATATTGGAAGTTTTTGGAAGGGTTTTCTATCTATATTTCTTATTCAGGTAAGTATTGAGGCTGCAGGATTCTTAGATTAAAAGGGAAATTCAATTATGGAAAGATCCGCTGGAAATGTGAGAACAAATTTTAAAAAAACTAAAATAAAGTAAAATAAATTATCATTATTTTTATTATTATCATTATTATTATAATTATTCTTATTATTATATCTTTTCGAATTTCTCTCATTCGCTTACTATGTCTTCAATCTCTAAGAAGCAGACGTGGACAATCTCTCTCTCTCTTTCTCTCTTTCTCTCTCTGCTTTGAAGCGAGTGTTGTGTTGCCTTATTATGTTCCTAATGATTATTAATAGAATATGTCTTTCTCAGAATTTATTTCCTCTGATCCTCAATTTTCTCCTTTGAAAGCGACATGGACGTCTACTGGATATTCGCAGCTTTTAACATTTATTTGGTGTTAGCTCATTATCGACATCTTCGTTTCATTGGCCCGACATTTGTTCCAATGCAAACCTGGAGACATCTTAAGAAATATGAATCCTGTCGGCTGAGGTTAGCGGAATCATTACTTTTTGAACTTCCATTATTATTAGGATTTTTATCTGTTTATATTAGAATGACATTTACTTGGCTAAAATGAAGTCGCCTAGTGATGCTTAACCATCTAGTCTAGTTTGATTATATACTTAGTAGTGAGTTCGATCCTCACTGATTGCTCCATACTTATGGCTTTGTGACAAATTAGTCAAAGCGTATTATATAACAACCCCTAAAAACACTACCTCAATCATAAAGTATTTAGCTCGGGTATAAATACGTTCTACGTAAAACTAAGTTGGATGTAGCATTTTTATTACTCATATTATACAATCCTTGTTTTCTAACCTTAACCTTAACCCTTGACCCTTGACCCTGGAAAATTCCTCGTTGTTTCCTTGGAGTATGAGTCAAGTACTGTGTATTCCTGGTTCAAGTTCGGATTATATTAAGTGTCCTATAAATCAATAAAAAATTCAGCTTAATTTTTACTACCTCCGTTAAAAAAGAGGTGAATTTGGTCGATACTTAACTGTTGAAACTTGACTAATGCATGGAATAATAATGCAAACACAAAATGTAGTTAGAATAAAATGTATTGAAACAAGAAAGTGTACACAATATTTACATATAGTCTTTTGTATATTCCTGGGAAGACCGTTCCTGGAGAATGTGTTGACTAAGTCGCAGTCGGGCAGAGTCTCTAGTTGGATCTCTTGATTTGCCTCCCTGTCTTCCGGTACCAACCATATTTATATCGTCGGTACTCCGCTATGCAAATTAGGTGGATCCTACCAAAGTTTATCATTCATTTCAATACACGAGCGTTCTTCTCTGAATCTCATTTCAGTAAAATAAATGTTGACGAGGACTTGATTGATAACAGATTACTTAACCAATAATCTCTCAATTAAAAAGTTAGTTGATTAATCAAATTGTACATTAAAAGAACTAATTAAAACTGGAAATAGAAAAACAAAGATCGATAAAAAGAAAGAGAGACAGATATAAAGAATAAAGAATATGTAAACATTGCAATTTTGAGTCACCATCAACAAGTATTGCATCAAAGTCCAACTGAAGAAGAAATGAGATAAAAAGCTGTTAGATTCCCCTCGAAAAAATTGATTCACTTTCATGTTAACATTCGTCTTCTAAGTTACAAAGTGTTACAAAAATGTATCCCAATTCTAAACGTTTCAACCATATCGCTTATTTTATGTTAAACGCATCTGAAAAAAAAAATGACTAAAAAAGGGAAAAAAATTAGAAAAATATTGCTGTTGATAAATGGCAGTAGACATTTAATGAATGGTTGCTTTCTCTATTGTTCCAGGCAAGCAACATTGCTTACTGATGTTGCGTTCATTTTGAGAATTCACTATCATTCGCACCTTCACCGTCGAAGAAGGTTGATTCAGAAATGTTAAACTCCATGCTTTATTGTTATCATTCACAATCGTCAGTCTTTGTTATGAAAACGATGACATCTTCGAAGGCCGTTAGCCTAAACAAAATGGAATATATAAGAATTTCCAACGTCTGAGCTTTAAGATGTCTGCTGGCTATCATAAAAGTGTTTGACGTCATTAATGACGTCATTTGTCACAAAGCGCTCTTGAGCAACTAAAATTGTTCAGAATAGCCTACATGTAATGACAGATGAAAAAGAAAAATATAAATTTTGTACATTATTTTCCATGAGAATATTCCAAGGAAAATAGACAATAATTAGATTTCTTAGAATTTCTCACCTTCAAAAAATTGTCTTCTTTTTATTAATTCTCTTTTTCTTTTATCATTAAGATAACGCTTTTCAATAGATTCATATAATTCACCATTTCCATCAAGAATATGTCTTATAGAAGTAACCATAGACCGTTCAATACTGTATGCACGATGTCAGATTTTATTATGTAAGGCACCGTTTTCAATGATAAAATTGGTATTAACTAACCGATGATGGTAAAGTTTTCATTATATAATAATATTTATGGGAACAATATATCGTGTGAATTTCAGCTTACCATGTCAACTTTATTAAAAATATTGACAGTAATTTGTTTGGGATGTTAGGTTCTGTTATATAAACAATATACAACATACATCTTTATTTCTATAGAAGTCAAAAAATATGTCAGATAAATCTATTTTAATGATCGCCCACAAATTCTCGCTTTGATTAATATTTCGAGAGGTTGGAGATCACTGCATTAATTTGTTGACTTTGAAATCATTTTTAGTGATAATGTGCGCAAAAATAAAATGTAGCAAATGTGAAGTAATGTTGTCTTGGACGGATCTCCTCTTTGGTTGGCTTTGTGCTTTGTTGAAGCTTTAAACTGAACACATCAGAAGATAGCATGTTTAAAAATTGACAATTATTAAATGTATTTCTCTTGAAGTTTTAAAGTTTTTCTGTCAATATTTCACTAACTTATAATTTTGCTGCCTACATTAAAGCCGAAAACATAGCTCCACATATTTCACTTTTGTCTTGTAAATCTTAATAGTTGCTTATTTCCCTAAATCACTAACCCAAACATCAGGTTCATTCAATGTAGTTCTAAATTCATCACGACCAATTACTGTTGAGAAATTAATTTTCAAGTATTTTCTCTTTGTGATGTTTACTTAAAGGTGGGAGTTTCAATGATTTTGATGCCTTTAGCCAATTTCTTAATATTCTATATTCGCAACAGCAAAACTTTCAAATATTTATACAGGTCAATCCAATTTTCCTGCTTATTTACTATCAATGAAAAGTCAGCCTTTTGTTAGCAATGTAGATATTAATGTCAATGCCCCTGATCCCGTGCAATCTTCAAAGAATTCTACAAGTGTAAACAGTGAATTATAAGCTTCTAATTAGAACTCATTCTCCGCTTGCAATCATTTTCATTTCTACGTTTGTAATCGTCTCGGAGTCTCGTTGTTTTTCAGGCCCCACCCATTCCAAATTTATGTTTAGTGCGGGGGAGGAGGAGTGTCTATCCTACGGTAAATATCTAACCTACCTTTGTGATTTAAAACTTGCAATGAGAGAATATTTCACACTAGAAATACGTGCAAATGCTGAAGTTGCAACCCGAGCAAACTATACCATATTATTCAAATCGGTATCTTCACATGCAATTTCTGTCTACACACAAGATGTATTTTGTACGAAGATTATCCTTACAATTAATGTAAAATCTCCTTTTGTAATCAGGATCAATTCCAAACTTTAGTTCTAAGTCTACCCTTCTTAAGGTAAATCCCAAGTTAATCCTTGGAATCAGTGTACCTGCTACTTTGCAAACAACGTCCGTTCCATATTTGCAATTTATGCATATATTGCATTTGAAAGAAATGTTAATTCTACTCTTGCAAACATTGTCCATTTATAATTTTACAATCATAACACATTCTGCCATTGAAATCAGAGACTTTTCTAAATTGC
Source organism: Acanthosepion esculentum (assembly GCA_964036315.1). Taxonomy (NCBI): domain Eukaryota; kingdom Metazoa; phylum Mollusca; class Cephalopoda; order Sepiida; family Sepiidae; genus Acanthosepion; species Acanthosepion esculentum. The sequence goes on along the minus strand of OZ038487.1, from coordinate 4,340,265 downwards.
AATTCCTAGACTAACAGTGTAACCATTATCCATTATCTTCTTGTAATCAATCTCCATTCTAACTTTGTAAGAACTGATCATTATATCCTTGTAACTATTGCCTATTCTATCTTGCCAATCAATGTATTGCCTTTCCTATTCTGTCATTGTTATCTGTGTCCATTCTACTTTGTAATCAGTGTCAATTTTACCTTGCAGTCAGTATAGATAGTAGGCTTGCAACGGATACAGTTCCCACCCTTACACTCGGTGTGGTGTCCAGCCTGTTTGCTGATTCTATCTTTGTAGTTTCAGTGTTGCGATTTTATGGAAGGCTTTTTTTTAACTGATTTCTTGAATTCGTCACGTGGAGGCGAAAATAAAATTAGAAATATCAAGTCAATTTCAAACCCCGATTCTGCACTTTGGTCATATTTTCCTTTGAAAATATTCGGATATATTTACTTTCTGTTTAAATGTCTCTAATGTGACGTTAGCCCATACCTTAAAATGATTGAATGTATTTGCGACTACGAAATAAATATTGTAGGCTTCTTTGTCCGCTGTTTGTTGACAGTTTCATTTTCGAATGAATGACCCATGAATATGTTTTCGTGCCAATACTTAATGAATAATACATAATAAAATAGTAATGATTTTGTTTCATTCTAACAAAATGAACTGACAGATATTTTGGATGATTAAATCTTCGGCCAACAAAAGTTGATTTTCGAACGAAATTAGTAAAGTTTTTTTCTTTTTAAATTTTTACTTTCTATCTGAAAGTCTTGAAGCATTTCGAAAGGTTTTAATCGTGTGGCCTTGTATAATAGAGCAAAACAGAGGAAACAAAAAAAATCATTTTCTTTCTGTATTTATCTGGTGTCTCTTATCAGTAAATCGAACTCCATTCAATTGAAAAGCGACAACTTATTGACTTTTTTTTCCTTGTATTTCTACCTGGAAAAAATGGTTTTAAAATGTTTATCTGTACAAATAACTCAGGAAAATAAACAATTTAAGATTTATAAGTCAGAAAACAATTTATTAATCATAAAATTGATTTTTCCTCAAAATTGTTGAATGTGTTTAGGAAATGATAATTTCTTCGTGCCTATCTTGATTTAAAGGAAAATACGCCCAATTTGTAATTTTATGGGTTCCTTCAAAAATTGGTTCTGATACAAAGGAATAGAGCGTTAGTATTTCTCCTCAAGTGTCAATAGCAATTCATTTATAGATCTGACTGCTTGACAGGAAACTTAAATTGACCTCAAATAGAAACAAGGATTTTTTTCTGGTATTTGAACGAGAAAGACAAATAAAGCCACACACGCAACGTGGCTTTTATCATAAAATAATACATGATAAATAAATTGATCTAATTCTATTGATATTTAGCGTTAATTTAGTATGAAATTAAAATTTTAAATTTTTAGAAAGCCGCTTCAGAACAAACATTATAATTGTCGCTACGGCTTTAATTAAAGATTCTAATTCAACACGAATCAATGAGTGTTCTTTGAAAATGGCGACTTTAATTGATAAAATGGACGTGAATTAAAAGAGAAAACGATTAAGCTTCATGCGAGAAAAATTATTTTGTTAATTGAGACAACAATTTTATAATTAAATCAAAAGTGAAACTGTTGCTACAAAAACAATCAATTTATCCTTAAGAAAATATCCGGTGGGTTTGGTTATTGCAATTCACAACCAGTAAAAGTATTGCTTTGTGAGAATTTTCAATTAAAGCATTTTAAACTATTGATCTTCAGGACAAATACCAAAAACCAATGTGAAATGAGTCAAATGAATTTAAAGATAAACGGTCATTTTTGATACTGTTTTCAATAAACCGAGATTAAATCGATGCCATTTCTTGGCTGAGATTAACCACAGAAGAAAGTTTGGCTTTGGCTATATGAAATAATATTCTTTTTTTTAACGAGTCTTGCTAACAAATATCACGATACATAATGGCCATCAACTCGTTTCTGAACACACACGTCTGCTCGGGCAGATATCCAATCACTGTTGTAAGCATCTGCTCAGACACGTTTAGATTTGTTCAACATCCACAGAACCCACCTGTGCTTTATACTGTACTGACTGACCTTAGTTACATTCACATATAGGATAGAGTACCTCGTCTGCCATGGTGAATGGTTGGAACAAGGCCATAACGCTCTAACCCTCTATTACAATGACTTGTGACTTTGTGATCGCAACACACACACACACACACACACACACACACACACACACACACACACACACACACACACATATATATATATATATATATATATATATATATGACAGTGAGGACATGAACTGGTTAAATGTTAATTTTGAGCAGCAAAGAGTTAAGCCTAAAATGAAAGATAGAGAGAGAAAGGGCGAAGACATTTTCCCTGGTGGAAATGGGGCCGTCTGGATTACCTTTCTCCTAAAGTTTTTTTTTTTATCTATCGAGAGTCTGGCAAGCGGACGAAAACATTGGGAAATAATTTTGTCTCTCGTTCGGAAAGTTAAATGAGAAATAACGCGTTTATATATGAAACAGCCATTTGAATAAAAAATAAAAAAATAAAATAAAACAAAACAAAATTCTCTAGGCACTTCACGACATATCATGGTGACAAAAACTATCTTTCGCTGTAACTGACCAGACGATGATCGTACATGAATAACATCATCCGCTTTGAAATAGATACCCCACCTACCTCGGCTTGACCTCTTTTCGAAGGTGACTGATATGTGGATAAGAATTAACTGTTAGACCTGCTAACCAAAATGGCCGCTCCAGCCGTTTCCATAGTAATTAATTTTGCGAACGAACATGCTTATAAAGATGCGTAAATTTCAAGATTGGTTATTCCTAAATTTTCGCTTGAGAATGAAACAGGGCTTGATACCTTAATTTAATTTAATTTTAATAACTGAAACATGAGAACTCTTATGTAGCGAAGGAATCATATTTTTTAAAAAATAATTATAATTTAACCTCTACTTCTGTATGGAGCACTGTTTTTTAAAAATAAAAACAAAATTACTAAAGAACTCCGGATATTGACCTAACGTATTCTTTCCTATATACCTGCGTATATATATATATATATATATATATATATATATATATATATATATATATATATATATATATTTGTGTATTTAGGCAGCAATCCTTCTTTCATGCACATTTCATTAAAAACGACTGACAAGGTGCTTTTATTTCTCATGCGATCTAATAATGTTTTTCTTTTCGGATGATAAATTATATAAAAACTGTCCGAATCTTCTTTTTATCCGAGCGCTTTCGGCTATACATTTAGCCATTTTCAAGGATTATATTTTAACTGTCAGAATTAGAAATAATTTGTTATATGTATGTTTTATAAAATATTCATTTTTTTCTGTTTCGAAACACGGTCAAGATATTATGTCCATGTTCAAAGTTAATATTATTAAGTGTTGGTTTGTTTGTTTTTATTAATAAGGTTTCCATTATTTTTAGCCTATTTTTGCATGTGGATGGTGCTATTATATTAGTGTTGTCAACAAGTATGTTCCGAATAGTGTCCGGTAGGTCTCCATGAATATTTAAATGAGATCTAATTGAGCTATTGTCAGAAAGGTGTAGAGTTAGTCTGCGTGTTAAACATGTTGTAGTGTGGCCTATATAATTATTTACGAAAGTTGATTATTGAGGAATACAATTCCTTAATGTGCATTTGAATTCGTAAATAATATTTGCTCTATTTAACTTTGTTCAGGAGGTGAATTGTTATTTTTAACTATCAGGTAGAGGTTTTAAATTTTTTATAATAAATAATTAATCTAATATATATATATATATATATATATATATATATATATATATATATATATATATATATATATATAATGCCTATCAGAGGCATCTCTTCAACACAAAGTTGATGGAAGCAATCAAAGTAGGTCGATGCGAATTTTTTATGTAATTAAAGTCAGAAATATCTGTAAGTATTGAAAGCTTCGTTGTTTTGATACAATTGAGATGTAAATTGAAAAAGATGGTGGAAGATAAACAAAATGTGATAATAAAATCTACAAATTATAAGTTCTGTAGATTCTTTGCAGAATAATTGGAAAATCTTTGATGAATCGGCCAAAAAAGCGAAAAAGAAATACTTCTTTATTTTGCTTATTCTTTTCAAACTGCTTCACCCCGACATCAAACAAAAACTGTAGACAAGATGGGAATTGCCAGCCGATTGTTTCATTTTCTGTCAGATCGATTTTGATCTTTGATTTCTTACTTGAATTCCTTTCACGATTTCGGAAATCTGATCAGGGGAAAAACTTCTTATTTGATGCATATATTGGAATCTGGCAAAGAAAACTGAAGAAACAAATACAATCTATCTATCTATCTAGGTCCTTTTCATATCTATCAATCTATCTATCTATCTATCTAGGTCCTTTTCATATCTATCTATCTATCTATCTATCTATCTCCTTTTCATATTTATTTATCTATCTATCTATCTATCTATCTATCTATCTATCTATCTATCTATCTATCTATCTCTGTTCATGTCTATCTGTCTATCTTAGCCTGTTTATATCTATCTTTTGAATATCTGGTCCATTTTCAAAATGTCCAACATGAAACTGCCTTAAAATTCTTCCTTACAAGGAAGAAGGAATTACTATTCTTTCATTGTACATCATTTACTTCATCAAAGATGGAAAAAGTCTTATTATTTTCATTAACACCTGCTTAATGTTTTCTTTCTTTCCATCTCACTTTTACGTCATTCATCATTTTCAAAATGTAGTTATCCTTCTTTGATTGTATTTGAATTTCTTCCAAAGTCACGGATCATTTTCAGAAATGAAAGAAGCAATCATCGGCTCCTCAAAAGGTTCCCTAAATTTGGGGATTAATCCGAACAAACAATCTGTATTTCCCAATTTCTTTGATGATAAATACTCCATCTTAAAATCATATTTTAGTAAAATTGTCCCCCATGTTGCAAACTATTGGCAGTATGTGTTGGAATACCTTTTTTACAACCAGAAATACTCAATAACAGGCGGGGATCTGTTTGCAGAATAATTTTCCTAGAGTTTGATATTCTATGAAAATCTTTCATTGCAAATATAATAGCTAGAGCTTTTCTTTCCGATTCGACGATACCATTTTTCAACCGCTATTAGTACTCTAGATGTATGAGCAATTGCTTTTATTTTACAACCATTGAATTTATGACAAAGAACAGTTCTAATGCCATAATCTCTCGCATCTAATGCTGCTATTATTTCTTAATCAGGAATGAAATTTGTTAACGATAATTCAGATGTTACCATGTTCTTTATGTCTTCAAAAACTTTTGACATTTTTCGGACCAGTTCCATGTCGCATCTTTTTTCAATAATTTATTTAACGACGCTCTCAATTTGTACATGTCTGGCACATAAAGATTGTAATAGATTGCGACCCCTAGAAATGAATATAAAATAGCAACGTTTGCCAGCATATTTTTAATAGCACTCGTCCTTCATGGGAATATTGGAATAAGTTCAACGGATTATTTTTTTTTTAATACGAATGACTTAGTTTTTTAAATTTTATCGGCACACAAGACATTACATGCAATTTCTCCTCGAAAATATAATTTTCTTCCTGAGACGCCGAATGCAATTTTTTGATTTTTCGTTAATGTTGGTTCACCAATATTTTTCCAAGTTTTTTCATTAATTATAGTAATGTCGATAACTGCATCTATCTGAAGTTTTACTTCAACTTTATTCATCATAACCTTTACAAATTTTCTCTTCTGGGCTTCATTCAAATTTTGAGTTATCGATACAACTTTTACTGTATTAAAATCTCTCACATTTTTCTTTGCTTTGATTTGAAAGGACTCTGTCTATGACCTTGTCTTCCCCATTGAAAACAATTTTTTTTGACCGAGAAATCCGCCTTAAGATGAAGTACTGTGCAACCGTAACACGGGTTTGTTGCAGTCATTTTTTCTTCATTTTTTCCCCTTTGGTCGCATTGTCTGCACTTGTACAAGATTCCTTTCTTCAATCTATCGCGTCTTAAATTTAGAATTCTTTAACATACTTCTGTCACCGTCTGTAAGGCTAATTTTGGTTCCTGCTCAAGTTTGACAAGAACGTGTGAACGAATGTCTGCGTTTTACAAAAATTAATCATTTAAACATATCTGGAGATATTTCGTTCAGTTTAAATTTTTCGGAATCGTGACTGACATCATCTTCACTATATTTTTTGTGAAATTTAAGCATTGCCAACGTGTATGAAATAGGGAGCTTCTTTTACTGAACATTTTAGACAAAAACGTTTCATGAAACGTAATATTTCCTGGTTTTGCAGGTAAAATGTAATTACAATATTTTTCGTGCTTTGATGGACAGAATTTCCTTAAAACTAGACGTACCTTTTTTCATCTGGCCAGTAGAGGCAATCTTTTTCTCAAAATGTTTTCATACCCTCTGTATTACGAGAAAAAAGTAACACTTTTTCAGGGTTATATACAAATTCTCCAGTGGAGTTTGCGACCGCATCAGTTGTGAATGAAATTGCAATATTGCTTCAAACATCCTTGTCTGATGTTCCAATATTTGTAGAGTTCATTGTTGTTCCAATAACTGTTTTGCTACCATTTTAAGTCCTCCATATTGTGTTTCTCAAATCCTTGGTTGATGTCAGTTCAAAAATCCTTACCACGTTTGAATTTTTTTTCAAACGTGTCTTTAGAATCCTCGTTGCCACTATTATAATGGCCCTATAAGGTCGTAGTTGTGGTTGATAGTATTGTAATGAAAACACCGGAACCAAAGATTAATGAAGAAAAGATTTAAAAGCATGAGGGACATGGGTTAATAATACAATGAAATCGAATAGCGTAGTTCAGTGTGGCAATGCTACGCCTTGCGAGACCCACCCTTGCAATTGTTGTTGTTATGAATAGACACGTTCCACTCACAGCGAACGGACGAGTCTATGTACAACAATAAGTGTAAACTCCATGTAAACTCCACATGTGACATATATTCATTTTTATCAGACGTTTATTTTTATCAAATTAGCATGATACTATTCCCCATTACTGTAAACAAAAAAGTTTCTATCGCTAAATTTACTCACTTCCTTAAAGATGTGTATTAATTACGAGAAAATAATTGGAACAGATTTTTCCTGCGTGATTTGAACTTTTTTAGCATATTTTTGTGTGTAATTTTTTAAAACAAGACCAAAAAGAACTAAAGATACAGAGATATCATTGCAGCAACTTTCGATAAAATGGCTGCTTTTTATTCAAACGACTTATAACTACAATTGCGAATAATGTTTTCGAAGAAAACATTTAATCACAAAACCAAACATTTGCTTGTCTCGTTTCAGTGTTACCCCAGGAAACAGCGGCTGAACATATTTTATGACAACCAACACAAAGCAAGATCCGGATGACAAACTAAAAGAAGAAATTATATTTCGTACCTCATTTCTGAAAGAAGCAAGAACCAAAGTCTATCAGTAGTTTTGGGATATTTAGTATCAAAATCTCAAAGGTTTTGAACAGTTGCTTTCACATCTTTAGTTTTAGACACAGCGTTCCAGCCGATATATTTTCCTTAGCCTTCTTCAGATGTATACTGTATCCAGTGCCCTTTGCGAATTTACTCAGTCCCCCTCCCCAACTCATATTCCCATCTTCGCAACAAGAGGACGGCAGTCCAACAAAATCACATTAATATTTCTAAATTGACGCCTTCATAGTGAATCGTTTGTCGATTTGTGATACTTTTGTCGAGGGTAAGATGAATAATAATAATAATAATAATAATAATAATAATAATAATAATACTGGCTGCTTTTACAACAATAACCTAGTTGCTGATCTCGAAAAAGACCTCCAATCTGTGGTTGACTGGGGCAAGAAATGGCTTATAAACTTTAATGCCTCCGAAACGAAACTGCTCTCCTTTACCCACCACAGAGAACCCTCCCTGCCTCCCACCAGAATGACTGATTCCCAATTCCTTGAAAGCGCCTCGTTACGCCTCCTTGGTCTCACGCTGTCCACTGACATCAAGTCGAATAAATGCATTGCATCAATAGCTTCATCTACCGCAAGGAAAGTTGGCTCTCTGTGTCGTGCCAGAAAGTTTTTTCTCGTCTGAGTCCATCCTTCAAATCAATAAATCAACCATCTGTCCTTGCATGGAATATTGCTGTCATATATGGTGTGATGCTGCTGCTATACGTCTCTAGTTCCTTGACAAAATCCAGAGACGAATATGCAAAATAATAGGTCCTGATCTGGCATCTAGTCTACAATCGCTATCCCACAGACGTGCTGTGGCCTCCCTCTGTCTCTTCTACAAATATATTCACGGCAACTGTTCCGATGAGCTACTTTCGCTGGTTCCCGGACTACATGAATTTAAACGTGCTACAAGACTGGCATCTCGGTCCCAACTTTTCACTGTCAAAACGGTTAAATGTAACCGACTCTTCTACTCAAACATTTTCTTCTCCTGCACTTCCCGTCTGTGGAACTCCCTTCTCCTTGCTTCCCCGATGACTATAATCTTCAAATATTCATGTATAATGTCAATCGATATCTGACACCCTGAGCTTGTTTTCCGTCCTTCTCTGTATCCTTCCCGCCTCTTTAATCTTGTTCTTAATCCTCTATAACCTCCTTGCGTGCTAGTGGCACCTTGCTTGGGGGGAATTGCCTTAAATAATAATAATAATAATAATAATAATAATAATAATAATAATAATAATAATAATAATAATAAAGAAACACTTGACCATCTTGTATCAACTAGAAATTATCAAGCATGCATACTAAAACATTGTGTTGACCCCAAATACAGATTCTTTGATAAATGTCCAGAAACAATTGGCCATATCAGGTTATATGGTGTTAACACCCACTGAATATAAAACTCAGCATGATAGAGTGGGCCAGTAACTGCACTGGAAAATATGCAACTTTATGGGGAAGGGAACTGCAAGAAACTTGTATGAACATCACCCAGACCGGGTTACAGAGATAGAATCTGTAAAAAATTTATGAGACTTCGCAATACACACAGACGGAACAATCAAAGCTAACCGCTTAGACGACCAGATCAATGATCACAAGAACAGAATATGCTTTGTTATTGATATAGCAGTCCCTGCAGATTGTAATGTAGCTTTGAAGATCTTCAAAAATTATCAAAATACAAAGATCTTGAAGTGGAAATCCAAATCTTGTGTCACATGAAGAAATAGATAATTCGAGTTGTAGTTGGAGCCCGTGGATTGATTGGAAAACATTTCAAAAGACTTATTGAAGGGATTCCTGGTAGCACATGCCTTTTGGAAATACAAATAATTGTACTCATAAGTACAGCTAACACATTACGAAGAGCTTCATCTAGGTAAATTGGGTGTGATATGAGGTCATTATTTTTTTACAGATGTGATCAGTTGAAAAAATCATGAATCCTCTTCTGACCTTAGGTCTCTGGTTGGGACCCGGAAGAAAATGTGTATACAACAGAAATCAAAGGAAATAATAATAATAATAATAATAATAATAATAATAATAATAATAATAATACCCAGTTAAGAAGATAGGACTTGTAACAATTTTATGGGACTTTACAATACACGCATATAGATCAATGAATGCTAATCACTAAGACTTCGTGATTAGAGATTGTAATGACAAATATGCCTCCTTATTGGCATGGCGGTCCTTGCAGACTGCAATGTATGTTTGAAGATCTTCAAAAAGCTATCAAAATACAAGGACCTTGAAATCGAAATCTCAAAAATGTGGCATATGAGGACATTAATAATTACAATTGTCGTTGGAGCCCTCAGATTGATTGGAAAAGATTCCGATAGACTCATTGAAGGGATAACATGTAGCTCATGCCTTAAAGAAATACACAAAATGTTTTCACAAATACAGTCCACATCTTACGAAGGGCTTTATCTATGTAAAATATTGTGACCTTTTTTAAAAAATACTCAATTATGATGCCATTTCTGACCTTAGGTGCCTTGTTGGAAGAACTTGAACATACACCAGAAATGAAAGGAAATAATAATAATAATAATAATAATAATAATAATAATAAGAAGAAGAAGAAGAAGAAGAAGAAGAAATCGTAAAAAGATGTCAAATCCAGCTGAACAAAGGCAAAGAACATTTCTTATGTTTCGGTTCTTTAGTTTCTTCTTTACCTCCGCACCCCACGCCAAAAAAAAACAAAAACAAAAAAAAACAATGGCGGTCTCTTTTTTTCCTATTCTTTCCTATTCTGAATTTCTTCCTCTCGTCCTTTAATTACTCTTTTCCATGACCAACGACTCTGCTTTAAAAATGTTTCGCTCCCCGACGCCCAATTCTCCGTTTGTTTCTTGCAAGTTCTCAACGACAATTCTTTCGATTGTCGTCTCAATAATCTGTGTTTGTTCAAATGTCTAAGGAGCCTTCAATTTCAGGAGAAAAGACAGAAGCAGACAAATGTGCTGATGTAATTGGAAGATCCGGACTTTTCAATTAACAACACATTCCTCCGCTGTAAATGTTATAATGATAGTGGAAACAGAAAAGAAGATCAGCATTTGTCAGTCTGCTTCGCCATTGACACCCTTGACAAATACTGACATTTATATTGGCCACAACATATACTGAACACGCCAGCCAGTTTCTATCTATCTATCTATCTATCTATCTTAGTCTGTTCATATCTATCTATCTATCTATCTATCTATCTATCTATCTATCTATCTATCTATCTATCTATCTTAGTCTGTTCATATCTATCTATCTATCTATCTATCTATCTATCTATCTATCTATCTTAGTCTGTTCATATCTATCTATCTATCTATCTTAGTCTGTTCATATCTATCTATCTATCTTAGTCTGTTCATATCTATCTATCTATCTATCTATCTTAGTCTGTTCATATCTATCTATCTATCTTTTCATATTTATTTGAATGTCTATATTGGGCTCATCAGTTTTCTTTGTTTTTATGTAATTTTATTATTTTATATAATTCATAGTGTGTTTAATGGTTAATTGAACTTTCATTAGTTTTTGTGTACAAAAATAATTGTCTTTGTGTGACATGTCATGGCGAATATTTGCTCATATCTGTGGGTCGGAAAAGTGAAAGTTTCAAAAGACAAAAATCATTGATTCAAAAAGAAAGATTTTATCATCTGTCAAGAAAGAAAGTTTTTTTTCAGATCACAATGCATGTATGTTCATAGATGGATATTTATATATCAATGTGGAATGGCTTGTAGGTCCCTTGCGGTCTTTCGATCCATTTAAGACTTCATCAATGATATGGAAATCATCCCTGAATGTTCGTTTGGGAGTTATCAATCCTGAGGATGGTCTTACTCGGTCACAATTCGATATCCATCATCTATAGTAGCAGTGTAAAAGATATGTACCAGCACTGAAAGGTGAGAATCTTTTTTAATACTTAAATGTAATCCACAGATCATAAAACAAGTTTTATTAAATTCATCCGAAAACGTCTCTGTTCAATTTTTGTTATATTTTTAATTTTCGAATTAATTATTGCATATCCACTAAAATATGTGAACAAAACGTACACATGGGGAGGATGTGTGGGTTTGTAAACAGTGACTATTACGGCTAATAATGCAAGACTCTTCGGTAAATCGAATCGAGTTCTCTCAGTCACTGTGTGTTTATCTAAAAATAAATACGCTTAAATTCAGCTTCTTCTCTACCGTGCGCCAACGGCTTCAGGGTAAAATTTCCGACTGACGCGAATTCAGCCGGTTTTCGATTCTAGCCAGAGGCAACCGGACGTCTAGCCACACTGATGAGCTGTGATACAGCGAAACAGTCTGTCTGTGGATGACAATATATATATATATATATATATATATATATATATATATATATATATATATATATAAAGTGCATCTCTCTCTCTATAGCTATGTCTACTTATTGCGAGACTAGCTTGTTAAACTTTACTCTATGGCAGGTGCTTTAATATATATTTTATATAAAATTTATAACACGTTGAAAGAATCGTAAGAAATCTACCCTCTTAAATATCTGACTTAGATTTCCCCTTTTCCCTGCCAGTCTATTTCCATTCATATTCAAGATGAGCAAGTTTGTAAGGTTAAGAATTTCCGGCAGCATCTTTTATCCAAATTCAAACGTCCTTCTGGACTCTCTTATCACAAAAACAAAATTAAACAGAATTACTGATTTATTTTATTTTACGCAACGTTGTTGAGTGAATAAATAAAATATTTTGTCTAAAATACGCAAATTTCTCAGTGTTTGTCTGGAGGTTTTTTTTTAGCTTTTTTAACAGAATTAGATGAATACACATTCCGTATGTTGGGGGAGGGGCAAACATAAATATATATCATTTAATAACAATGTTTTAATTTGGATAATAATTATTTTGAAACATAAATTATTATGTTATGTTATAAAAGCATAGATTTTACAATTCAGTGATTGAAGTCGTTTTAGTTTAGGAAATTATTGTTAGTTAAATGTCCAATAGATGACTCTGTTAGGAAGGAAAATATTAAAATTCTTTTTTTGCTAGTGATGAGGGAGATAAAATGCTAGCTGCCATTTCGAGAAGTTGATTATTGTTTTTAATCGATGTAGAGGGTTACAGAGTAAGAGACAGAGCTTATGCGGATGTAGGTGAAAAATAACTGGTTAAGATTGTAGTGGTCGAGGAAGCAACCTCTTAGGAGCCGGTTTCAAAAGGCAGTGGTTTTGGGGAAGGAAGCAGCTTGAGTGGAACTTGCATTTCATCATAGGGTGGAAAATACTTCATCAGTTACAAGGACGCGGAGACGAGCGTGGAAATTAAAGCTCATGTAGAGAGTGGAAAGTGAAGACTGTGCAGTTCCTGCCCATATATGGCCGCACTACTCCACTTTCGGCATGGTTTGGCTCTGGTAAAGCTAGAGGAAGACAGGCGGAATCAGGTACTTTCTAGAACCGACCATTTTTCTAGCATATTTAGCGATGTGTCGTATGTACAAGTTTCACTTGACGCCCGGGCTGAGTTTAAGTCCTAAGAGGCGCTCAAGGCACGGAATCTCGCGATTGGTGAAAGTTCTGGGTAATTGTGGAATGCCAGCTGGTTGGTTTTCGAGGCATTGAATATGACGAAACTCTCACCCCCCCACTGAGCAATTAGAGCTCGTTCATAGGAGAGGTCCGTTGACAAGGTCCGGTCGTATCATCAGCATAGATATTCACAAATGATCGGAGTCTACTCGTAGGCACATCACCTATGATTGGAGTGGGAAGAGGATTGGGCCAGGAAGCAAATCTTGGGGGACGCCTGTGTTGATCGCTTCGAATTCGGGGAACTGACCGTTAAATGAATATTCTATTCGCATCAACTATGAAAGAAAAAAAAAGGTTGGTACCTACCTCACAAAAATAAATAAAGAAAAAAATAAAATAAAAAGATAGAAAAAAGAAGGAAAAAGGTGTCATTAGGACCACAGACCTTGCAATGAAAAGAGTTCATTTTAATTTCACAGATTGATAGTCAGAAATTAAAAGGAAGAAAGAAAAAGAGAATTCGTATGAAATTTTGTTTTATTTAGCCTTCGTAGTCAAAGTGAAAAGAAAATGTAATTTACTTTTGACAGCCGGGAGATAATGGCTTAAGTAGTATAAACTTCAATTTAAGGTTACTATCTACTTTGATTTCTTCCTTATAGCAGTAAAACGTAAGAATACGTCACCGATCTCTGTCAATGGTACACTAAATTCTATTTTCGGTGAATCAAAAAAGATATAGATTCGGATAATAAAAAAAGGAGTGTCAAATATCATAATACGGCTCTGGTAAAATGGCAATTAACATAAGCTGTCTACCGCCGAAGAAAATTATCTTTAAAAATCCAAAGTACAATGATAATTATCATGTAATGTTTAACGTTCAGTGTCAATTATAATACGAGGTTGAGAATCAATATCAATTATTCTAAGACATACAGAGAAGAATAATATCAATTAATATGTCTGCAGTGCAATGCCAATTATCATAAGACATACAAATCAATACCAGTTCTCATGGGATGTTTACAATACAGCGCCAATTAACAGAAGGAACGTTTAATATAAAATGCCAATTACCATATGACGTCTGCAGTTCACTGTTAATTATCATAAAACATTTAAATTTCGATGTCAACATTTCACTAAAAATTATCATGAAATGTCTATAAGGCAGGTCCATCTATCATAAGATATCTACAGTACAACGTCAGTTAATTATAAGTCTCCTATAGTTCAGAGCCAACTACCATACGACGTTTAGATTATAATTTCAATTATATGATTTATACAGTACAATGCTGTGCATCATAAATCTTCTACAGTTAGATATTAACTATCATATGACATACCAAATTAAAACGACGAGAATACATTGGCAATTAACTCAAGATTTCTAAATTACAATGTAACAAAGCCGTATACCCACTAAACAGTAACTGCCTACAAACCAATGTAATGCACCAAGATACTGTAGGATCCAATGGAAACCCAGGAAAATTTATATCGGAATAAAAGAAGGCTACAGAAAATGAATGCGTCCAAAATAAAATACCAATTATTATATAATGTTTACAACTTAATGAAAAATGATAGACATAAAGATACAATATCAGTTATGTTAAAAATCATAAAATACAGTGTCATTTAATATGTCTTCATTACAATGCCTAATATCATACGATATGTACAGTCTAACTGCAGTACAATGTCATCTATCATATGTTATCTGCTATACAATGCCTAATATCATACGGCATCTATAGAACAATACCACGTATCATGATATTTTACAGTTTCAAGTATTTTAATAAGTTTAAATATTATTACTAGTTATCATGAAACGTCTACATTACAATATCAGTCGTCAGAAGATGTCTACATTACAATGACAATTATAGGAGACTGTTTAATGAAATCTATCATAAGACGTCTAATGAAATCTATCATAAGACGTACAGAGTAATGACGGCAATCATCATTTTATGCAAATTAAACCTCCAAAATACATTTTCAATTTTAAGACATCTTCATTTCAATGTCAAATATTCTAGACTATTGTACTAATCATCACAGGACGTATTCAATGCCAATATCATAAGACGTTTACAGTACAAAGCTAATTATTAGAATACTTTTACATAATATATCATTTATCATAAGACATCAAAATATCATTGAAGACCTCCTTACAACTACTAGAATGATTCTTATTATGAGACATGTTTGAAGTATGATTTCCACTATACAATTTAATGCGAACTATAATAAAATGCTTACACTGTTTACATTGAAAATGATAACTGAGATATTAGGTTAATAAGTCCCCCAAATTCATTCACTGATGTCCCCCAAGGACATATGGATAAAAGAGTTAGTTGAAGTAATCCAGTGACCTGACCCAAGGAGTTGTGAGTTCAATACCTGGCGACCTGGAAAATATTCAGAAATGTCATGGCAGGTGGAACAATCTACCCCAGCGGACGAAATTCGGTTCGAACTGAAAAAGAGGCGTACAATGACGTGAATCTAAAAATAAAACCCGAACAATGTAAATAGTGTAAGGATCTCATGTCAGAAATATAGAGGAGATATAATAAAATAACTGAACACCAATAAGCATTAAACTTCTACAGTACAATGTCACTTATTATAGGACATGTAGAAAAAACAATGTCACTTATTATAGAACATGTAGAAAACAATGTCACTTATTATAGGACCTGTAGAAAACAATGTCACTTATTATAGGACCTGTAGAAAACAATGTCACTTATTATAGGACCTGTAGAAAATAATGTCACTTATAGGACCAGTAGAAAACAATGCCACTTATTATAGGACCTGTAGAAAATAATGTCACTTATGATGTCTTGAGTTCAGTGGCAGTTAGGTATCATAATTCTTCTTAGTTTTATGCTTTAATTTTAAACAACCACGCTTTAGTTGGATGTACATAAAATATTGTTAGGTATGTTTTGTGTTGTGGCATGAAAGTTATTTATTTCGCTGTTAATCGATAGAAATATATCGGTTTATGAAGCGTGGGAATAATACTGAAATGATTTTCACGGCACAACATGCATGGCAGCCAGCAAAGCTTATTGTTAATGTATCAAATATACTGAGACTGAAACTAAACGTGGGAAGAAAATATAATAGATAAGAGAAAGGTAAAAATAGACAAATAAAGAGTGTGCGCTAGGTTATATATATATATATATATATATATATATATATATATATATATATATATATATATCAACACATATACACGTCATGCCGCAATCTTCAGCTGAGCACCGTGCTTCAGCAAAGTCTCGATCCATTAAGTTTAGTACCTCTCCACACAGTGGGCCCGGGCCCGCAATAGCTGGATGATGGTACGTTGCAACCGGTATATATATATATATATATATATATATATATATACAACGTAACATATATATATATATATATATATATATATATAATATGGATAAAACAACTGAAAAGTTGCAAATTAAAAGAAAAAAAATTGGGTGTTTTTTGTGAAAGTATTTATTTGTATGTTTTTATATATTTGATATTTCAGATCGCCTCGATATATATATATATATATATATACAACGTAACATATATATATATATATATATATATATATACAACGTAACATATATATATATATATATACAACGTAACATATATATATATATATATATATATATATATATATATATATTTAAATGCTACTCTGATCAAAGGAGAAAACAATTAACTAGGACGTAAATGACTAGAGAGTGCCTTGATCGCAAGGTTATCCACAGTAATTTTGCGCTCTAGCTCCTACAACATGTCATAATTCCTGGCAGACCTTCTAATATCACAGTCTGGAATACCTACTAACAAAAGTGATGCACAGAAAACGACTCTAAATAATTCGACTAGATATATATAAAAATAAAAATTCTAAAATTCCTAGCACCACTTGTTTTTGCGCATGTGCAGTCGTACCAACATAATAAATTTAGTCCGATAAAGTCCTGATGGACGAAACACGTCACAAGTAAACATTTTACACTTTGTCATACAATTTCCCCATATATATATATATATATATATATATATATATATATATATATATATATATATATATATATATATATATATATATATTTGTGTGTGTGTGTGTGTGTGTGTCTGTGTGTGTGTGTGTGTGAGAAAGAGAGAAGGGAGAGAGATTAACAAAACAGAGAGCGATGTAAGGTCTAATAGAGAGAGAGAGAGAGAGAGAGAGAGAGAGAGAGAGAGAGAGAAAGGTAGGTGTTGGGTGAAAAGGGAGACAGAATGGATTGAAAATCAAAGGAAATAAAAGAAGAAAGTGAGAGAAACGGTGAGAGAGTGGGGAGGGAAAAGAAAAGGACGGTTTTGAATAAAAAATGGCAGAAAAATGAAGATGAAGAAATGAAAAAAATAAAATGAATAAAGAGAGAAAAAAGATTTGAAAAAAGAAAAAATGAATTAATGAAAAAAATAGAAAGGAAAAAAACAAAACACAGAATGAAATTCGCAACTTTTCAGTTTTCGTCAGTGGAAATCAAATCTTTTTTCCCTTTTATTTCAACATTTATGATTTTATTGATTGAAAAATGACAAAAATGCATTTATGTGAGGTGAATATGAAACCTGTTAATGTTTACAGCGTTATCTTGCACTGGGATTTACTGGAAAACCTAATTGAATCGAAGGTACGTGCACACATTCTCACGCCCTACATAGGGACGCACTCACGCGCGCAAGCAAGCTGATCCACAAATAATCCACAAATCCTCCTGCAATGATTTTCAGGTTCGCCATTGCTTGCGAATTCGATCCATAATTGGGTGTTCATAAATCAACTTAGATTTTCTCCAACACATGTACACACGTTCAGACATACACACGTTCAGACATACACACGTTCAGATATACACACGATCAGATATATACACACGCATACACACGCTCTCACATTTTTTATTTTTTAAGCCCAGTAATGGTAATGTTAATATTAGCCATTTCCTTACAAAGAAATATTCGGCCTTCATTGACCTAACAGCTAGTGCTACATTCAGCTGAAATTTATAAAATCTTTCTCTTAAAACAATATTTCAGGAAAATAGGCTTCTTAAGTCCAATAGCTATTATCACTCTTTCCAGTATTGATGAGGAGTTTCCTTCCTAACCTTTTATTCGAAATAGTATAGAATGTCAACATCTAGATTATGTGATTATTTTCTTTTCGAGTTCCATGTAAAATCAATTTTAGCTGTTGCTGCTTTTGAAAATCATCAAGTTATGTGTTTTTTGTTATTTGGCCCAGTTTTTTGTTTGTGATTCTGTAGCGCCAGTCTGTAAGTTTGGAAGAATTGTTATCTTTGCTAGAATCCACTGGCTTCACTTCGCTCAAAGACGTTTTAACTTCTTAGAAAGCGATTGTATACAGCTGACAGTGTAAAATATTCCGGAAATAAGCTATTTTAAAAAATTCGTATTTCTTTGGATGGCGATTTTATTTTTGGCTGGTTTTTATTTACAAAATTAACATTTATCATTCTGTATGAGACTTTATATAGGATAAAAAAAATGCTTATTCTGAAGATGACTCTGATCATTGAATTTGAATTTGTTTGAATTTCATAGTTGTGTTGTCATATCCTGCTATGGCAACAGAAAACAACTTTTAGTGAAATTAACAATAAGGTTACTGCAATTGAAATGCCTTGATAAAGAATGCGGTGGAAAGGGAAGTAATGTTAACGCAAAAGGTTAAATGTAACATTTTACACTAAGCTCCGTGAATGTGGAGTGTCTACCATATTAATAGGAGTGCATGTATGCGTGTGTGCGCGAGCACGCGTGTATGTATAAGCGTATATGTGTCCGAGTGTGTGTGCTTGTGTTTTGGTGTAAGTCTGAGTTAATTTAGGAAGACCCAATTATGGTTCAAACCCTCAAGCAATAGCCAGCCCGAAAACTTGCAGAAGGATTTATGGGTTAGCGTTTGTGTGAATGCATCTGTTTATGTAGGACGCGGGATGGAAAATGTTTACAGCAAGAGGCAGTTCTCTCGTCAGTCTTACTTTATGTGCCATGTCCTTTCAGGACGTAGGTGATCATGAGCCTCCACAACTTCTTGTCTCTTATTACTCTCAGTAACTTCTGACCCTTTATTACGTTCTTATTCTGCCATATTCACAGAAAATCGTTGTTTTCCTTGTTTCTTTAGTTTTCATTATGTCATGTGAGTGTTTAGTTCATCACACCGTGTTTCCTTATTGAATGTCCTAGAAATGTCAGCTATCTCTTTTTGACGGTAAACATCAGTTGTCTTGTACGTCCTATTTTCCTCAAACCTCCTTCGGTGCTAGAATAACATCTCTATCGCTTCATCCGTCGGCCATAGAGGAAATGAAATATTACATAACAGTTCAGCACTCACTTCTTTGTTAAAGACATTTTCATATCTCTTAATACTTTGCTTAGCTCTAGAGAGATATCTTTCACTATTACATTTTCCGAGTGTGTTAACACTCTACCCAGACAGTTACTGCAGCATCTAATTGATTTTGACGTCCTCAACATATAGCTTATTCTTTTACTGACAACTATGATTTCTTACAGCTAATAGTTAGTCCTTTCTTCTAGCTTTCCATGACTAACTTATGTAAGAATTCTTTCCCTTTCCATTTTGAGCATCCTATTAACAATGTCATCAGAATATCTTATATTGTTAAAATTATATCCGCCATAATAATAAATCCTGGTAGGTCTTCTAGTTTTCTTATGTAACGGTGAAATAAATCCAATGAGAAAATACACCCTTCTGTTACGCGTCTCTCTTTTTTGTCTATTCACAGAATTCGTTTTCTCTGCATGTTAGTACTCTAAAAAATCTAATTATATATAATTGCACAAAGAATTAATGCATTTAACTTTTATTTAATTTTTTCTTTAGTTTTCTTTACGTTTTAAAAATATATCTTTCGTGATTTTCCACAGAACTCCCTTCAGCAAATTCCCATTTAATTATTGCTACCCCCCACGCCTCATCAATAAATCAAATCCGAGAAAGTAAAACTCGAGGTTCAGCTGTATATAAGCCTTATGAAGCCATAAAATCGTATATCTCTACTTAGACTCACAGTGACAAGTTCATGACGACACCAATAGATTCCGATATTCCTGTCTTAAGAATACGCGCATATACGCCATGCTTATTGTAGGAAGTCTTGATTGTTGAACAAACACACGCACATCTGTCGAGCGGAATTTATCTCGCCAAGCTACTAACGCAGAGAACCATCTCCATGTGGAAAATTTCATTTCCTGTTATCAGCCATAAGGATGTGAAATGGTTTTCAGGAATTCACATCCAAAATGGCTTCCTTTTGTCCCGAAAAGGAAACATTGAAATGGTTTCACAGTAAATATCCTTTTTGATTGTTTACTGAGATCTACATGTCGTCTTTTTGTTGTCTTTTTTTATAAAATTTTTTGTAAATATATTCAGCTTCTTATTTTACTTTCCTAAATTATAATAAAATGTTTGTTCAGCCTGTGATAATAACCCCTTTCCTCACTACCATTAATTTCGAGTTGAACCAGTGCAAACATAGTGTGTAACTTTGTATTATTCATTTGATATGCTGTCCAGAACGCGTGTATGAGTGAAATGAGTTTAATGGCAGTGATTGGGATGTACGGTGGGCAGCACTATTTGTTTCGTATCAATAATTTATTAAGAAGAAATATATTGATTTTAAAGAGGGGGGATTTTTGAATGTTTCTTTCCCAAAGTGTGAGATATGAGAAGATTGCTTGTTCTAAATTTGTTAGCTTTCTTTATCAACCAACGACGAATGCCTGTGAATTGGTGTCATATTCTATTCTGGTAAAACAAAATGTGAAAAGAATATTTCTTTTTGATTTGGGTTTGTGTTGGAATCTTCCCTGGAGAGAGAGAGAGAGAGAGAGAGAGAGAGAGAGAGAGAGAGAGAGAGAGAGAGAGAGAGAGAGAGAGAAGAGGAGGAGGAGGAGGAGGAGGAAGATATATAACAGAAATATAAGGGAGAGAGTGGGAGAAAATAGCGCGAGGGAAGGGGAAGGAGACAGGAAGAGAGAAAGGAGGGTTGGGAAGGGACATAAAAAGAGAACGAGATTGATAGAGGGGATAAAGAGTGGAAGTTGAGAGACAGGGAGAGATAACGAGGTAAAGGGAGGAAGAGGGAAGAAGAGAAAAGGGTGAGAGAAAGAGAAAGTGTGATAGAGGGAGAAGACTGACGTGTGAGAAAGTGGAAAAGAGATAGACAAAGAGAGAGAGAGAGAGAGAGAGAGAGAGACTAGGTCATTAATATAAGCAAAAATGAGATCCTAACATCATTGGGATTCCATTTCCTAAAAACCAAGAATTAAGCCCCAAAATGAAGATGAGGTGCTTAGCATTTGTATCTTTTTTTACATTCATCCAAGTCTGTTCATTACGTATCTATTTCACTAACTACATACTTTTCTATTTAGCAAGTATCTGTTCATTACCTCAGTTTGCGCTTTCTTTCTTTCTTTCTTTCTTTCTTTATTTATTTATTTATTTATTTATTTTGCTGTAAATGCAAATTGATAAGATGTGAAATCCCGGGAAACAAAATGGCTCGATCTCAGCAATACTTCTTGGGTAATACTTACATATTCATATTTATATCATATTTTCTTTAGGTTTTCCAAATCCTGAAATGGTTGCTTTGATGGAAAGTTCTTTTTTTTCCAGTTCAATTTTGGTCACTTCATTAAAACGAACTGAAAAGGCTAAACAAATCCTTATTATGGCCAATATATATTTGTAATATCTGTCCCTATTTCTGATATGAGATATTATAATTATTTACATTGTTCAGACTGTTGTCCTCACATTTGTTGCCATATTCACGACATTTCGGCCATTGTACGCTTTGGCCTTCTTCAGGTGATTGGAATTTTGAACTGAACCATTTGTCCCTGTGGACATAATTGACCCATTAATAGGAAAGTTACTGTCATATATTCGAAACTCCGTCCATTTCGTGGAAATAAGCAAAGATGCTCCCATCCTATCCAATCAGATGATGAGTCTGGGCGTGGTACCCCAAGGGACAAACTGGCCTCGGACTTATCCATAGTAATGTGTATCAATAGCTAACCTGATGGAGATGTTTACTTTCTCTACACAAACAACACACTTCGGAATGCGATCAGACATATATCGACAGAGTGAAGTTTTAGTCACAGGCTTGTCATTATCACCAGCAATCAGTAACATATACATGGACTACTTCAAGGAAATGGAATTAGAATCCACATCACTACGTAGATGACACTTTTATACACTAGCTCCATCAGGAAGAGGTCCAGATACTCTACTGGACCATTTGAACTCAATAAGACCATTGATACCATTCACAATGGAGAAAGAAAACAACAAACTAGCATTCCTGGATGTACTAATATCTTGAACAGAGCATGAATTCAAGACATCCGTATACCGGAAGTGAACATTCACTGGACAATACCTCAATTTCAACTCCCATCAACCATACAGTGAAAGAAAGGCATCGTCCGCTGCTTACAACATCGAGCAAGTCATGTGGCGACTCAGAGACATATGAACAAGAAATGGTCTGTATAAGCAGTACCCTACAACGTAACAACTACCCTGGGTACATGACAGCAGCTCCGACAAACTGGGATAAAAAGGTACAAGAGGGTAACAACACTGAGAAACCAGTTTCGGTCTGCCTACCCTATGTGAAGGGATTATGGGAGAAAATACAAGAGATCTATGGTTCATATATCAGGACAAACTCCAAAGGTGGTTCAACACTTCGTAGACACCTCTTGTGAGTAAGACCCCCCTCCCATAGAGGAGAACATGACTAAGTACTGTGTGTACGTCATCCCGTGCAGCTGTGGTAAGAAATATAAAGGAGAAACAGACCGCCCCTTTAAGATAAGACTGCAGGAACACCGTAAAGCCGTAATACGATGGGAAATAGAAACATCAGGCGTGGCTGACCATATATGGAGGGAAAAGGGAGACCATCGTGTCCCCTGTGAGATGAAGTTGAAATAACAGAGAACATAACTAAAACTACAAAAACTTAAGGAATCGGCGTCAAAATTCTGCCAAGCCGGCCAAGCATAGAAATGAATACAATATGGGAAGTGATATGGGAAGCAATATGGGAAGTGATATGGGAAGCAATAATAACAACAAAATTACAATATGAGCTCTGGTATAAAAAAAGAGTTACTGCGACATTAGCTTTATAAGTCCCAGAAATTCGTACACTCATCTCCTCAAGGACACATGGCCCAGTGGATAAAAGCATTGGTTGAATCCAGTGACTTGATCCAAAGAGTTCTCTGTTCAATATCTGGCTACTGTGGTGATGAACAAAAACTTGGAATCTGAGACATCCGGGAAATGCATCGTATGTGGAACTAGAACAATCTACCCAGTTGGACGAAATAAAGGGTTCGGTTCAAAATTCCAATCACCTGAAGAAGGCCGGAGTGTACAACGGCCAAAACGTCGTGAATATGGCAACAAAACGAGGGACAACAGGCCGAATAGTGTAAATCGATATTTGTAACTGCGAAGATTTTGTTTAAAATAATTCATTCCGCCTTGTTTCCCTTAAGTTTCCTCCAGAAATGAAAGCAACAGATTTGATGTCGAGATGTCACCAATTAAACAAAAATGGTAAAAATTGTCATTCATCAATACAAAAATTTAAGTGGTTTTAAAAGAGCCTCATTTTATTCAGCCTTCAAGAATTTTGTCTTCTCCTAATTCAATGATTGATACTGAATGTTGTGTGAATTGTTGCGTAAACAGAAAAAAAAGCTTTTGATGTTGCAGCTTCATCTAAAAAGTAACACTGTTTTTTGTTTCAAGAAAGTTTTATAAAATTAGTTTCCTATCAAAATGGGATTCAGAGATGTCAAGTGGCTAACTATATTTTGCATGAAAATATATATGAACGAATCATTTTGGTATTTGCTTATATCAGGTCCGTATTTACAACGAAATATTCATACTGGATAATACAGCTAAATATGTTTTAAATAGGGCTGTAACGATTAGATTTTCCTATAAGATTCTTCAAAATTCTAGCTAGACTTTACGTTACTTAACTTTTCTTAAAAAATGTTTAAGCCGAAATCGATTGCTTGAAATATTACGAAATCTTCAACAAAATCATTTAATGTATTCTGTTCAAGTGAACAATTTCCTTTCATCAACGTCAAGCGAAACATTTGTCCTAATCGATCTTATTGATTTAACTAAATTTATTGATTTAACTAAATTTAAACTAAATTATTTTCCACGTAGAGAGTCGGCTTTAGAATTAAAATATTTGAACCGATAAAAAACTGCTTATCGGCATTTGCAATCTTAATATTTGTAAAATCCATCTTGAAATAATCGTTAAATAAAAATCGAAGTTTTTAGATGATTTTTCAACGGATAAATTGAGCAAGAAAATTAATTGCATTTACATTCGGAAGTAATTACATCACAAACTCAATAATGCGTGTAAGACAATGGTGTAACTGAACAAATATGAAATATATTTTCGAAAAACTTCCTAAACGCGCCGAAATCCTTTTAGTGCTCGTTCTTTTAATATTCAACATTATGTCAAAATCGACCTTCGATTTTTGAGAATTCAGTCGTTCATTGACAATATCAATATCTTTTAGGGCTTTTAAGGCTAATGGAGCAAAAGTTAAGCAGAAAATAGACTAACAAAAATACAAAGAAGAAATATGAAACAAACAAAAGAAAAATAGAAAACAAAATATTAGGCTAATAAATGATTATTAGATTAAGAAAAGAAAATATATTAAACAAAAAATAGACCAAATACTAAGCAAAAATATTAAAAAAAAACATTCGATAAACCAAATTATTAGTAAGAAAAATTTAGAATAACATAAAATATTAAACTAACAAAATATATTGCATTAAAAGTAAATATTTGTTTAAAGTAACAAATAGACTAAAAAGATGAAGTTAGAACAAAAAATATACCAAAAAAGAAAAATAGAACAAAAAGTTAAACTAAGAAAAAGAAATATTAGACTAACAAAAAAAATTGCAAGCCTAATAAAAAAGTTAGACTAACAATATTAGTCAAAGAAAGCATCATTTTATTGTATATATGCCATAAAGCAAATGTTGTAACCTAGGGAAGGTTACTGAATAGAATAATTACTCGAAAGTTGGTAATGAACGATAATACTTACGACAAGAACAACACATATAAGATTCGCCAGCACCGCGTAGAAGCAGTCAACTGCTAGAAGTGTGTCAAGTGAATTCCACAATGAATTCACAAGAATAACTGCAGGATATCTACCAACAGCCCCACGCGGTCAGATGTGGCACAAGGCCGAATTTAATGTGAGGTATCCGAACCCGTGGGCTCGGCCAAAAGTCGGCCGTAGACCCGTATAAAACGTCGTCGGGTAGCTGTTTCCCGAGACGAAACTCTGCCCTTCGACATAGCCTCATCTGGGGATCCTTTCTGCCCGGAGGCAGAGAGTTTGACCAGCACAACTGAAGATCAACATACAATATTTATTACTGTATTCATGTGAATGGGGACATTATCGTCCGTAGGTATGCTTCAACAGCACGAAAGGCATTTCACGAAACTGTCACTAAATTTTCTATTCCAATGCTCTGTTGTTTCATATTGTAAGTTACTGTGTAGTTGTCTACTTTGGTTTTACTCTGATAAATTAAGGATGTGGATTATAAATGTGAAAACATCAAATTCGTTTTCATTAAGGGGCATAAAGTCTGACAATGTCTACCCGATTATCCACTGGTGAGAAGATGCCTATATCAGAATACAGAAAGAGAATCCTTTATCATTGCAGTCCAGAACAAGTGCATTACCAGAAAATACATGAAAGCGAAGATTGACAACATCCAGAAAAACGGTAAATGCCGCAAACTGATCCAGAAAGAATAAAAAGTAGACATGACAAGATGGCGATCATAAAATGAGGAGCTGTTCAACCATGAAAACCAATTGTATCAATTCAAATAGCAAAAAATATTTATATACCCTGGGAAACAAAGGGCACAAAATACTTTAGAATTTCGATACACAAAACGACTACATCATCCAAGACTATATATAATAATCATGAATTGAAAAGAAGCGATCAGATTTTGTTAAGAGGCTACAGGGTGAACATGAAAGAAAATTATAAATTAGGAAAATATCAGCTGATAAATATCTGAATATGAAGGGTCGAGTCGTGCCGGTGACAGTAGGTGTACTTGGAAACGTGCCAAAAATATTGGAATTGTGATGAGATAAATTTGAAATCCGACGAAAGTTCAAAACTGCAGAGTCCACGGTATCAATAGGCTCTGCGTGGTACCGAAAAGGGCGGTTGAGATTCGAAGAAATTTAGTGTCACCCAGTTTTCAGCGATGGCTACAATATGACCCCAAGATGACGTCTGGAGAGAAGAAGCAAATGAACAAAATGCAAAATAATAATAATAATAATAATATATTACAGAAACACACTCAATAGATTTAGATTTTGGTACAAAGATTAGGGAACTGGAACAAGATGAAGACTATAAGTACCTAGAAAACAGTAAGGAAGATGAATACAGCATATACAAATGAAGGAGAAGGTAAGAAAGGAGTACTACAGGCGTTTGAGTCTGGTACTGAATATCGAGCTGAATTCAAAAAACAGAATATCAGCCATAAACACCTTGGCTGTCTCTGTGGTGCAATACTTTCAACATTCTTAACTGGACCATAGCTGACATCAAGCGAATGGACGCCAAAACGAGAAAGCTTCTCACCTGCCACGGCATGCATCATCCCAAGGCTGTTGTTGATTGTCTGTATGTGTCCAGATCCGAAGGAGGCAGATAATTAGTTCAACTAGAACTGTCTTACAAAACTACAACAGTTGGCCTTCAAAGATACCTATGAACTACAGAAGTCTAGATGATGATCTGTGTCAAAGTACATGAAAGTAGTAAGCAACTTTATTCAGTAATAAAGGAAGCCAACAAGTTCAAAATGGAGTTTCAAGTGGGTGAAGAAATACAAGTAAAGCATAATACACCGATTGAATCTGCGAAATACTTAAAAAAGAAAGTAAAAGCAAATGCAACTGACCAGATAGAGAAATGATGCAAGATAAACAGCTTCACGGTCAATACTCTGCCCGTACCAAACAATCTGATGTAGACAAACCCTGTACCCATCAGTGGCTACGTAGTGCAGTGTTAAAAGCTGAAACTGAAGGTTTTATTCTTGCTGCATAGGACCATTGTTTGCTAACTAGAAATTACCAAGCACACATACTGAATAACTGTGTTAGCCCAAAATGCAGACTCTGTGATAAATATCCAGAAACAATTGGCCATGTTGTATCAGGTTGCGCGGTATTGGCACCCATTGAATATAAAATTCGGTATGATAGAGTGGGCCAATATCTGCACTGGAATATCTGCAACACTTATGAAAAGGAAACTGCAAGAAATTGGTATGAACACCACCCAGACCCGATTACGGAGATAGGGTCTGTAAGAATTTCATAGGACTTTACAATACACACAGACAAAACAATCAAAGCTAATCGCTCTGATATCGTGATTAGAGACAGCAAAGAGAAAATGTGCCTCCTTACTGATATGACAGTCCCTGTAGACTGCAATGTATCTTTGAAAATCTTCAAAAAAACTATCAGAATCGAAATCTCAAGAATGTGGCGCATAAGGACATTAACAATTCCAATTGTAGCTGGAGTCTCGGATTGATTGGTAAAGATTCCAATAGACTCTAATAGAACCTCATTGAAGGAATCCCTGCTAGCCTATGCCTTAAAGAAATACAAAAAAATGTACTCATAGATACAGCCCATACGTTCATTGTGTACCTTACAGCTTCATTTATGTAAAAATATGTGCGATTTTTTATTCAAAACTGCTGAGTGGCAAATGTCATGATGCGATTTCTGACCTTAGGTCTCTGGTTGGAAAACGGAAGAAAGTGTGTATACAACAGAAATCAAAGATCAACAATCTCTGTTGTATTGAACATCAACAATCCCTGTTGTAGTTGGAGCCTTAGGATTGGTTGGAAAAGATTCCAATAGACTAATTGAAGGGATCCCTGGAAGTCCATGCCTCAAAGAGATACAAAAAAAATATTCTGACAAGTACAGCCCACACTTTACGTAGGGCTTTATCTATGTAATATTTTTTTTCCAGTGGAAAGTGTCACGATACCATTTTTAACCGTAGGTCCCTGGGCGGGACAATGAAAGAAATGTGTAAACGGCAGATATCAAAGGAAAAAAAATAACAACAACAACAACAACAATAATAATAATAATAATAATAATAATAATAGGTATATGAAATTTTTCGAGTAATTATTTTAAATGGAGACTGAATACATTAGCTGAAAGCTGGTCTTTTACTAGAAACTTTTGAACACATGTGTTTTAAAATTTCTTTCTATTTTGTGGGAAAACTGGTTGATTTGCTTAATTTAAATTCTTCCAAATCAATAAGCCTAATTGGGATTTTAGATTTCCCTGAAGGTCTTTGACAAATAAGAAATTGTTTAAATAGTAAAGTAATTAGCCGGCGTATTTTCGATCGATTGAAAAAGCAAATGATAATGACACTATCCACTGTCAGCCATTGTCAGCGTTTTCTAAAAGCTTAACATATCGCCGAAGACATTTCCGTATAAACTCCAATGAAATTTGGATTTATTTCAAATATAAAATAAACGCAAATGAATTGAAATCCTCTTCCAAGGAATTCAGCGCCAATGGAAAATCATTAAGTTATTCTATTTTCAAAACTTATGAATTATGTTTTAAGAATTATTGCAATCATGTGAACTGTAGTTAGCCAAAAATTTGGATCAGCGTAATTTTCATTCTGGTACTTTCACAAAATAGAAAAAAATACAAACAAAAATGATCGCCACCTTTGGTGCTTGTGGAAGGAACGTTGATCAGCCCCATGTAAGCCCAGAACATTGTTTAATCCTTTTTGTTGTTATTCTTTCAACAAGAAGTTGATGTGTTCCTCCAACAGGGTAATATCCACCCACATGATGTCGATTCTATTCAACATGATCAGCAATATTTTCGATAACTTCTATGACCGACACAGTTGTCAGACCTTTAACCCATTGAACATGTGTGGGAAATGATGGGACGATGGCTGACTCGTTCAGTTAGCCCCCCTATAATCTTTAATGTATTACATCAACAGATGAATAATGTGTGGAATAATGTACTGCGGGATAGCATTTCTCATCTGCATGATTGTATGCAGGGCTCTTTAAAAAAGCAAATAGAGTAGACAGTGAATTTTTTCTATTGATACGCCCCTTATTTTGGGACCTGTGCATGTGTTGATTAGGATATATGTAATTATTTACTTTAACCAATCTTTATTAGCAGAATATTTCATCTTTAGCAAATTGAATCCCATATTCATATTTGGCTATTCATTTTATTTTCTGTCAGTAATTATTATGCATTGTATTAGGTGTTGTTGGCTATTTGGTTCGTTCGCTTTTACTCCTGCATTAGGCATGAAAGGCATGAACCCATGTAAATGTCATAAGTGAAAATTACAGAAATGTTGCAAATAAAAGCAAGTCATTTTTATGTCCAAGAGGGAGAGAGAGTAGAGATTAATGCCAAGTCTTCCAGTGATGGTAATGGCGTCATTTAGATTTGTTTGTTCAACATTCGGTATTTTTTATTTTCATAATGGAATTATAAACATCAAAGGCGAACGTCAGTCGGTTTGTCATTTAATAAAATCTCTTAACCAATGAATAGATTATAAAAGTAGTACATCCCAAAATAATGTGTCACAAAACATGTGGGGCTCAACTTAAAACTAGAAAATTAAGCAAAACAAACAAAAAAAGCCCAAGTAAGAAATCTGCGGCATAATTAAATACTGTGACATTCTCTTCTCAGTGGGTTCTTACCAAAGATGGAGAAGGACGAGAAACGTTTTAAATAAAGAAAAGAAACTCTCTAATTTTAATATTATTTTTTTTATATCTTTAAATAAGACTATTCATTAAAATCCATGAAATTGATGTCTGGAGGTAAAATCAGACAGAATTAGCAAAAGGTCTTGTTAAAAATAGGAAATAAATTAATCAGTGCGCGTTCGTATTTAACATCTCTAAACAAGTTCTAAAGCACATTATGAGGAAAGAGGGCTTAGAAAATTAGACACTCACATGTCATATTGAAGACAAAAGGAACAGGGGAAAGCAGGGCATAACCTAATTAATATACCTGTCTAAATGCTTGACTCAGATAGCAAAATGACAAAATTTACTAAGAGTTAGAAAGAAAAGGAAGTTGTGAAGAGCCATGATTACCCACGTCCTAAAGAGACACGGCACTAATTCTTCAATTTAAAAATCGATTATTTAACGTTATATGTATAACGTAATGAACGTCCGATCAAACCTCATTATTGCCATTAAAAAATATTACATATTGTGTTTAACATGAAATAAACGAATCAGTGTCTCATAGAAAATGGAATTCTGCACAAATGGTCAGCAGGAGAGCTTTAGTAAAAAGCCATCTGTTGAGTGCTCTTCTTAGAAGATTGGTGCAATACAATCTTCTTAACCACCATTTCCAACATGTCTTTTTGCCAGTGAGCTTGAATTACGAACATTTAAGCTGAAATCAAATTCGACAATATGGAGATCAATTGGTCAAAAGATGAGCATGCGCACAGAGAAATAAATATCATTATTAACCTCTTCTGCTGATTGGTTATCCCTAGAACTCAAATGTCATTATCCACTTCACCATATATGGCTATATCTATTTTCTTAGGGCGTGTTCTTCACTTGTCCCAGTGCACCTGTTTCTTAACAGTATCTCCTCCAACCACTGCCAATGAAATGCCCAATTAATTATGACACCAACTAATTACGCACCTGATTAGAATTCAGGTGAAAGTTAAATCGAATTTTCTAAATTAATATTTTGTTAAAAAAAGTATCGTCTTTCTTTATTTCTTTTCCAGCGAAATATGAGTAGACATTTCTTCGGAAGAAGAGTTCTTTTTCATTTGGTAAAATTCCCTGATTAAAGTTGGACTTCGCAAGAGAAATGAATTCTGAATTCAATCAGAAATGAAAAATAGAAATTATGCTTTGGTTATTTGATGCTCTTTTTTTCATTGCAAATGATCGTTTTAGTCAAGTCTGGATAACTCCAAGAATAAAACCTGATATACAACTTCAAATATTAACCGATAGAAAATTCCAGGGGAAAAATTGAAAGGGGAAAAATCTGTTGCTTTAGTGTAGAATTGATTATTTTTCTGTTCTTAAAGATTTCCGAATTTGAGAATAATAATAATAATAATAATAATAATAATAATAATAATAATAATAATAATATATTTTTCAGCGCGTCCACGTCGCTACCGAATGTGACACAAGGTCAACTTTTAAAGTGGGTTTAACGACAATACCGAGAAAAATTGCCCAAGCCCCCTCGGCACTTCTCCTTTTGTGGACACCTCAGATACCGGGAAATAAACCGAAGGAGAGGTACTGCCTGGAGGGAAGGACCCCTGGGACTTGGGCTTAAAATTTTTGATACTTCCTCGGCATGCGCCAGGTAAGTAAGTAAGTCGTGCTGCAAAAAGACAAAGAATTTGAATGAATTCAAGAGGCAAAATATGATGACGTCATTCATGATAAATTATTGGGAGAGTCCAACAAGAAGACAATTGGCAATAATTAATTTTATAAGTGATGTCAACACTTTCTATTAGCTTCTCAGATTCAGAGAGAGAGAGAGAGAGAGAGAGAGAGAGAGAGAGAGAGAGAGAGAGAGAGAGAGAGAAGGTATGTGAGAGAGAATAAAAAGTAGGTGCCGTATGTAAGAAAGAAAGGGAAGCAATGGGAAGAGAGAATGAAGGAAATACGAGGAGGAGAGAAAGATGAGGAATAGAAGTAGGATTAAGAGGGAAAGTGAGTGCAATGGAAGACAATGAGTGGAGACGACAGAAGGAGAGTGAAGAGAGAAATAGGCGAGCAAAGTCACTCAGCTAAAAATTAATTTGTTTATTTTTTACTAAAAAGCTATAAGATGTCCTTCCATAAGAGAAGTCACTGAAGACTTGAATGTATCTCATTCCCGTTCATACTGTAAAAGAAGATGACATCTTGATAGGGAGTAATGTTTAGCAAACCAATCTGGTTGACCACAATAACTGAAAAGTAATTTTCAATATCTTTGGGATATCCATATATATGTGTTAAATTAAGCTAAGTTTATTAATTGTTTAGATTAACTCTTCATTAAACTCTTAAACTTTATGAATTTAAGCGCGGTACTAGATTGGCGGCAAGGTCTCACCAGTTCACAGTTGAATTGCCTCGATGTAACCGTAAGTTCTATGCTAACAGCTTTCTTTTCTCGCACTTCCCGCTTGTGGAATTCTCTTCCGGTTTCTTGTTTTCCAGTTAACGTTGATCTTCAAAAACTTAAATGCAATGTCAATCGTTATTTACTGTCTTCTTGATCATTCTTCCATTGTTCTCATTCCTTAATAATATTTCTCTTTTTTCTTATTCTTTTGCACTCATTGTTCCCTTGTGTCTTAGTAGCTTTACTGCCTTATATGGGGTGAGTTGATTTTTTTTTAAAAATGGCAACTCTATACGAGACGAGATAGAAATGTGAATGCCTGTTGATACTGAAAATATGGCCTGCGATATTTATAAACCAGTTGATCTTCCTCCTCCAATAATAAATGTCTTCACGGATAAAGATACACATGCAAATGTCTCATGTTAAAGAGACGAAACATTGGAGATCTTTGACTGTTTATTGAAGCTGATTCAATTTTGATAAAGGAAACAATGAATGTGGGGAAGATGAAGATGAGGATCATCGTAATGCCACAAAGGACACGAGTCAAAATGAAAATCACTAATGAATTTGCAACATCGATTCATCGCTCTATTCAAGTCAACAGGAAAATTCATTCTGATGCTGGAAGTGTTTTAGATAGGAAACAAGAGTCACAGTACTGATAGCAGACACGGAAAAGACGCTACAAAACCTCCTACAGAAGGTAACGAAAGAGAGCGAGAAGAAGGGACTAACCATAAACTACAAGAAGACAGGCTGCATGGTCATCAGTAAAAGGATGAGCCCGAAATATGATTTGCAGGTCGGGGACACTAAAATCAAGCAGGTGCGGAAGTTTAAATATCTGGGAAGTGTTTTGACGAAGACACTGTGATCCGAATACGTATTGGTATGACCAAGGATTCATTCCAAAAGCTGGGTAGAATATTGAGAGACAGGAGGATTTCTTTGGTGACAAAGAAAAGAGTGACGTCTGTCCTCCTATACGGCAGCGAATATTGGACGGTCTCCTCTAAAGATGAAGAAGGGATTCGAGGCAACAGAGATATGGTTTTACAGATGGATGCTAAGAATATCATAGACTGAGCAGGTGAGCAACGATGAGGTTTTAGTGAGGATGCAAGCAAGGAGGAAGCTTAAAATTAACACCAGGAAGAGGCAGATGAAATTTCTGAGACACATAATGAGAAAGGAGGGCTTGGAGAATTTGATACTCACAGGTCAAATAGCGGGAAAGAGAGACAAGGGAAAGCAATATATGACATACCTATATACATATGACATAAGCAAGTGGATGACAGATCGTGGTCTGGGGGAGGTGGCAGAGGGACGAAACTTATTGAGAGCTACAAGGGAAAGGGGGGGAGTGGAGATGATCATGATCGTCTACGTCCTGAAAGGACACGGCACATAAAAAGAAGAAAAGAAACAAGAGACTGGTAAATATTTGAAATTAGAAAAAAACTCGTGAAGTTATCAGTATATCCAACCCAAATTTGACGACTCGTCAAGTGATGGATAAAATCAGCATTACTTTTTGAAGGGAAAATCCATACAGTAAAAAGGATACTGTATTAAAATAATATAAAAAGATGCATTGCAGAACACATACACATACACATACACTCACCCCCCGTACACGCACACACTGAATTTGGTATTTACTTATATAATAATTTTGAATTTGTAGTCTTCAGTCCCATAGCGAATTTAGACAGTAGTTTGTGACAATGGGATTCAGTCTTCCTCGGTATGCCTTTACCCTTCATATCGTAGGCGATCATGGCTCTCTACAACTTCCTGACTTTTCTAGTAAGATTTGTCTTTTTTCTATCCCAACTAATACCTATTCTGCTAACCATTTATACAAGCTCGTTAGGCGAGTTTATTCACTGCTTCCATTTGTCACTCTTGCGTTCAATATATTATGTGAGTGTCAAATTCTCCAAGCCCTCTTTCTTCTTTATGTGCCTTAGAAATTTCAATTGTCTCTTTTTGATTCTAAGTATATTTGTTCTTTTTGTTTCCTTTTCCCTTAAAATTTCGTTGTTGCTCAATTGTTTACATCTTAGTATTCTCAGCATCCTTCTGTAGAACCACGTTCCTATTGCCTCAAGTCTCTTTTTCATCCGTGAAGCTAATTAGACGTAGCTAATTGCATTAAGGCCCGAAAGTTCAGGTTTGGTCTCATCTGGTCGGAGCACCTTCTTCCACATGTTTGCTGTGTCTCCCACATGGTTTATAACAAACTTCAAATGAGAATTCTTATGGCTTTCTTTCAAAAATGGCCGGATTTGTGGATTGCACTTGTCATCTAAACAGATACTCCCAGCCCGAGCTGTCTATATTTGTAGCTTCACCTACCAAGTTACCATGGGAATCTTGTTTGCTTCTCTGATAAAAACTCTCCTTGCTGTGCCATACGCTTTCCATTTTCGGATGTTTTATTTAATATTAATCCGTGAGATATTCAAAACACGAGATATTTTTTAATACCCCACCCAACCCAGCTTTATCTCTGACCTAAATGATGAGCACCTTGATCCTCATGGTGCTTTTTCTTCGTTAATCTTCTCTAATACACCCTCTATGGCCTTCACAGAAGAGTTGTATTTAAGTGTAGAGTACAGAATCAAGAACCGTAAATCTTTTTCAGTTCTTTCCTTTATTTATTAACAATTATGTGCATTCTGAAGAAAATTGGTTGCACTGGATTTTACTCAAGAAGATTTCACGGTAAACGGCGTGAATACATATGTACTCAACACTTTTCGGATTTTTAATTTTAAATAATTTTTAAAACCGTGTAACATTTTATCGCCATTTCAAAATGATGGACTGTTTGGGGTTTGTTCATTGCATTAAACCCCAAGAAAATACATTTAAACTTGAAATTGTAATATGACAAAATGTGGGAAGGTTAATATTTATGCAAAGCCACTGTATATGCAAAGAAATGAGCTGTAGAGTGATGGTTAACGAATCAATTAATAACACGGGAATGCAAACAGCGTGCTCCTCGTTTCTGGCCTTGAAACAGACACTGAGATAACAACAAACTTGCTATCACAGAACGTCAGTTAAAAACAAAACAAAGCTCAATGTAAATTCGACAGAGAAACTATATTATTAGATAACAAATTAAGAGAAAAAAGTAAGTATGAATTTGTTTCCATTGTGTAACTTCGCACTTTGCCTGAAGAATTTCCGGCTAATCGACGTGATATGTTGTTGGTTCTAGAGTTATTGCATGAGTATGTTGCACGAAGGCACATGTTCCTGTGCTGCCCATAACTCTGAGTCATATTAGCTGATTGTTACTGGAGGAAATGAAATGAAGTCTAAAAGTATGTTCCAAACAAGATTAATGGAGTTTGATTATTTCTCAGACCTTTAAGATATAAAGCAAAGTTTGGAATGTGTATGATGGACCTCCACACATTAAAGCAATGATTGCCATTCTATGACCAACTAAGGTGTAATAATGGGCGCAAAGTTCCGTGATTTCAGGTTTTCTGTTGCAGTTTCCTCCTCCCTGACCACAATATCTTCTGCGGAGTATTTCAACATGATGGCCGACCGGGGTCGACTGAAAGTTCATTTCTGGTCTTACTGCAGAATATAATAATTTTGATTTTTAAAATGTTTTTATTATTTCAACTTTGTGTTTGCACTTGATGCGTCAAGAAGAAATAGATAAGTATATATATATATATATATATATATATATACAGAACATCTAGGAAAAAGGTTTGCAGTTGTGGAGAGTAGACATTTGCTGCATTGAAAATTGACAGCTACATGTTCAGTTGAACTATCGCGGGCTCTTGGCATTTGGGCGTCTGAGGATAAAATAGTGAAAGCATACTAACGTGTATTAACCAAAACTAACCACCAACAATCACTCAGATAAATACTAGTATTAATGAGTTAATGCTTGCGCTTCAGTATATAAAACTCGGAAAAAAGAAGATGGCATAGTAACAGACCTTTTTAACAGATGCAGGAGAAGAAAACCATAGAGGATAAGTACATCTATTTACTCAGTGCCTATGTAAAAGAAAAGTACCTCAAAATTTCGGTATAGTAATAATAATTCTACGTTATAAAAAGAAATAATCAGTACTTTGGAATCTTTCATAAGTTCATTATAATTTTGAACTTTTCATAATTACTATCGAACATATACAAATCATTCATAAAAAAAGATTAAAAAATGACGTAGACGAAAATCAGCCACACAAAAAAGAGTGGCTATTCAGCATTACATCATCTACAAACAATAGATAAAGTGGTCGACTAAAGAATATAACAAACCACTTACAAATACACTTTCCTCACTTAACGTTAGTAAAATCTCAAGCGGCTATATCCGCTTTCCGCAGCAAAAGGATTAATGGTGGAAATCACGGAAATTTAATGAAACGCTGAATAAGAATAAAGGTAGAAAGCATTTAACAAGAATTGATATACAATGAAAAGCAATCTACCAATATTCTTAAAACCTAAATTGTATATTGATCATATATTTCCAGATATGACGCGCGGGCGCGAAACAGAGAAACGCATAAAATTGTTTGAAAACAAAACTATTTAGAAAGATCAGTGGAAAGATGAATGCTTGGTATAAGATAAAAAGAAGTTAACATGAATCGTGGAACTGACCACGTGATATAGAAGTAATCAAAAGGCAAAAATGGATTTCATTTTAATGTATGTGCTGATCTGATTAATTACGTCAACATAAGCGACATTTTTTCGTTCAATGAAATATCGATTAGGTTAAATCGAAGATGGTATAAAAAAGGTGAAGATGAAATGATTGTCTTTGAAGCATTAATCAGGAATCACTCGGATGTCTACTCTTGTTGGGATTATGTTTAGAGAAATAAAAGAAGTCAAAAATGGTGAAATTTATTCTGTTCACTTCATCGAGATGAACAGATTTTTTCTATAACGACGATATCCATCATTTCAAAAAGAGTTTAGATTATTATTATTATTATTATTATTATTATTATTTTGCATACAATCTGCTGGGTAATGTCACCTTCAATCCATTTACATAAATAATCGTTTATTCGTCCTCCGCAAACGAAGTAAATACTTCATGCATAAACTATAAAACATAATCTCACTTGTAAAAATCTTTTATAACTTCGTTTCCATTAACAAAATCTGCCTCTGGAA
Source organism: Acanthosepion esculentum (assembly GCA_964036315.1). Taxonomy (NCBI): domain Eukaryota; kingdom Metazoa; phylum Mollusca; class Cephalopoda; order Sepiida; family Sepiidae; genus Acanthosepion; species Acanthosepion esculentum. Next base: position 4,302,447 of record OZ038487.1, on the reverse strand, counting down.
TAAACAGCGTACTATTTGTTTTCTTACATAAATTAATAAGAACGTAAGTTGAATTAAAGCCATCACTTAAAGTGTTTCCTGTAACGCCCAGTGGAATTTCTTCATGATACACAGTGAAGCTAGAAGCACTAGAAAAGTCATTTATAAATATATTCATTAATTGATGTACCTAACATCTTAACTGAACGTAGAATTTGAATTGGCTAAGATTTAGTAAATTGTCAATCTGTTTTGGCCCGAGTCAGACACAGCATTACTAACTCAATTAGTGAGGACTGAACTTCAAGAATCTGTTATAGAAATTGACCAACATTACTTTCGTCAGACAAAAGGTCATTATAGTTGGGTGTCATTGCAAATTGTGCACACGACACTTGTGAATGGTCAGCCTTACATCATCTTACAATGTGGAGTAAAACCATGTGTGCGTCTATCGGAGGACGGTTCTGTATTATCTTGTTGTGTGTGTGTGTGTGTGTTAATGTGTGTATGTGTGTAGCATCAATATAAGTTGATACTACACACATATGACCAAAAAAGAAAACACAAAACAATAGCACAATGTCTCATTGGGGTCAACATTTGAGTTTCAGTTTGTTAAGTCAACATAACCACAAAGTTCTCATAGATCTCAATTTCTATTTCAAGAGTTGGGTTGATAATATTCGTAATCATTATCACAAAAGATAAAGTCACTTTTGGATCATTCCAATCAATGTAGCTGTCTTTATTTCGTTTTATCATCGAATATGTTTTCTCTTTCCTTTTGTCCTGGTTCCTTAATTTTTTAAAAATCCTTTAGTTTCTAAGTTCCCTTTTCTATAATCTATTTCTCTCGTCTCTCTGTCCTGTTCTCCGAATTCCTTGCAGTTTTTTCTATTCCTTCTTGATTCTAGTTATTCTTTGTTTCTCATTTTGATTCTTTCGGTGCTCGCAGAATCGGTTATTCGAGAAAAAGTGATAATCTTCTTCTTTATGGATAAGCCTGGCTTAGATTCATGGTTTCATTTTGGTTACGTTGCTTTCAAGGGTTTTTTGTAAAAAATCCGAAATAAGCAGAAATATATGCGTAGGAAAAACAGTTAAAAAACTATAAAATCTGTCGGAATGAAATATCAATAATTTGTAAGATTTTTTCAAAGAGAGAATTTTTGAAAATATTGCTAAAGAAGAACTTTTACAGAGTCATGTGATGAAATAGGAAAAGAGAATCGTTGATGTTTATTTGTAGAAATAATCTGCAATGGCTTTATGAGAATTAGAACTTTGGTGCGTCATGTAATCAACGAAAGGAAAACGTTGTTCCTTTTGGTATTTCGCCAAAAGAATGTCGATGATATTTACATTAGCTGATTGAAGAAAGATGTTGAAAAAGCTAAGATATGAGAAATTGAATTTCCGTCTCTATCTCACACACACACACACGCACACACACACACACACACACACACACACACACACACATATATATATATATATATATATATATATATATATATATATATATATATATATATATAATTACCCAAGCAGTGGCCGGGTATGTTACGCGTATCTGTACAGGATTCACTATACTTGAGATTACAAGTGTCTTCCCATTCATCTTCTTTACAGGTTGTTGTTCTGAAGAATTTATTTCATTATTAATTCTCTCAAACCAAAGACTGATGTGAGCGTGATTTTATTCCTATTTAGAGTGTGCTTAAACATGTGGGCATTTTTGAATAGGTGTCACACACACACACACGCATATATATATATATATATATACACACACACATGCATATATATATATATATATATATATATATATATATATATATATATAAAGACAAAAGGAAAATTTATTTTAGCTGACACGTTCTGTCCTCTGAGGTACTTTATTAAGGCAAATGACGAAACGCGTCGACTAAGATAATTTTCCCTTTTTTTTATTGATATTGCCCTTTTACAGAAACTTTTTACACACACACACACACACACACACACACACACATATATATATATATATATATATATATATATATATATATATATATATATATATATATGTATATATATATATATATATGTACTGACTGAAAATCAAATTACATGCCCTCGAATATGTTTTTCCATTTATTCAAATATTGGCAATATAGCTGATTACAGTAACTGATCACATATAGAGATCAATGCGTACAACACAGATTCCAAGTAAGTGGATTGTCAAAAATATTTAGACCTTATATTACTATGATGTATATCCATTTTGGTTATTAAGACACGCCTGTATTCTCTCAGGGAAACGCTCCTAAAATTAGTGAATACAATCTTGTTAAACTTTATTCTATGCCTGTTACATCTGTTGATGCAATACAGTAAGTGTTATAGGTGGGTTAACCAAAGAAGTCAGCCATTATTTCATCATGCCCCATACATAATCAATGGGAGAGAGGTTGTTCAATCAGACAGGGCATGGAAACTCTCAAAAATCTAGCTGGCTAGTACGGACAGCATTTAGGTTCTATGGGGGGCGGGCAGACGAATGCCTCTTCCTCTTGTTGAAATGTATGTAGAAGAAATTAGACAATGTTCTCGGTGGACACAGTAATCTCCAAAGAAGATTGAGTGCTGTAACTTTTGGCACCATGCGTCGGACTTGCGCTGGTCGCTAACGAATCTACTCTGCAAGATGTCGCTCTCTCTCTCAGTCTACAACACACTGAACAAACGACCACCAATAGCATCAAGGCAGAATCTGTTCTCATCACTGATTACTACTGAGTGATTTTTAATTTCGCATGTGGCATTCTCTAAAGAAATACTGGAGATGAGCAGGATGCATTATGGGACAAGTGGAGGTTTGGTTAGAGGTTATGCTTCCCATAAGTTCGTGATGACACAATACTGGGGTTACATTTGCTCTGATTTCTGTTCTGGACTCTTTACAGTGTATGCATATTCGGGATTAATTCACCACAACGAACTTTAATTTCACAGACGCATCACCGTCTAAGGATCAAATAGAGACGGTGCATTAGTATAAATGTGACTATTTTTAAAATATCCGAAGTTATTTTTCTACTCCTTAACATATAGACATACTGTATTCAGATAAAAATCGGTATCGTTGCTTAATATGCCGCACTTTTATTTTCCTTCAATATATATATATATATATATATATATATATATATATATATATATATATATATATATATATATATATGATTGGGGCAGCAGATCATTATTAAAACTATATTGTTAAATATGCCATACAACGAATGTCTATTAAGTTTGCTCATGAGCCGTTCTAAGCTTCGTATTAATTAAAGCAATTGTACGAAGATTAGAACGTCTCATGATCAAACATAATAGATATTCATTGTCTGTTATATTTCATAATATATGTTTGAATATATGTGTGCGTGTGTGTGTGCGTGTATGTGTGTGTGTGTGTGTGTGTGTGTGAAATACAGGAAAGAAAGTTTTTTTTTGTGGCAATGTCATACAATTCTTCTCAGTAATTAAATAAAACTGAAATGTGAAAATGAAACAAGTGAAAAGCTGTTCGGAGATTTCTTCCGAAAATGTAGCTATTTTTTCATAAACAGTTACCACTGTAATCAATTCAATGGGTAGAAAGTCGTGTTTTAAAATGAAAAGTAAAAACCTCATACGTCGAAATCAACGGTAAATTCCATTTTATATATAATACGCCTATTTACATTCCGTCACTCAGCATACACACACACACACACACACACACACACACACACACACAAATACACAATATATATATATATATGTGTGTGCGTGTATGAAGAGAGATAAATACAATTACATATATATTTTAATACATCAAATGTTTAATATAATTTACAGTTTCACATACGTACATAATATGCTTATAGGACGCATATGTAAATTTTAAAGGTGTTTTTATAAATCATATTAAGACTTTAATTAATATTCATTATTATGAGTATTAATTCATTGTCAAGATTTTTGTACATATTTAAAATATTTTTTTCTTAATTGTCTTTTCAGAAGATTGATTGATTCATTTTCTACGGCTTATCAACCCATAGCCAGAAAACATTTTTAGATGGTAAGAATTTTTTTAGTGGGGATGATAATAATTTACTGATATAAGTCTTATTAATTAACACTTAGCTGAGGGAGAAGAGGTGCATTTATATCTTTCCCAAGGGTATTTGCACGTAAGTGAATATAACGAACCCAACTGGAATTGGAACTCAGCTCTCCGATTAACAATTCTCAGCCATTATCTGTTGCACAACCAAGCTTACAGCAAGTCACCCATCTAGGTTCTGACCAGGTTCGACGTTGCTTCACTTCGGTGATTTTATTGGAATCGGCGTTTCAATGTGATGTGGCCATAAACCTCTTTTCGGAAGACATGTTTCCAGTAACTGCGTAATATTAACATTCAAACTATTTGGGAATCGTTTCAATCCATAAAAAAGAATCAAACTGAATTGTTTAGTCCAAAGCATACAATGTGGATACATTTGATGATCGTTTTTCACCCTGCTATCGTTCGGATGAGTCACACCCCCACTTCGTGTTCACTAATCACACCAGTGGACTTCCAAGAAATACAAGGCTCTGACTCATTGCAAATCTTCATATGATTCATTTGAGAAAGTAATCGTTCTCGATTGTGTGTGTTCATCTTGAAACACGAAGAGGAAAGAATTCGATTTACGCATAAGAATAGAAATTTGAACATGACTTATCAATCGAGCAAATATCGTTTCTTATTAAAACATGAATTTTGAATCATAGAATATTTACAAGCGTTCGCTTTCTAAATCTACTAGAGTTGGTTAAGGGTCACCATTTGTCGGGAAATCGAGCATCGGTAATTTAACATCTGATTCAAAAAAGCCCGATAAAAGGTTATCGATTATTTCTTTTCAATTGGTCGGGAAAACAATTGGGAGATTATCGAAGAATCAAGTGATTATAATTAAAAAATTAATATTAAAAATACATACAATTTTTTTCTAAAAAGGAATAAATAGAAAAAAAGGATGATGCGAAGAAAAAGAGAAAAATAGAAAGGGGGAGAAAGATGAAAGGAAAGAGAAAAGGTCAAAAGATAAAAAGAGTGAGAGAGGAAAAGGAAAAAGATTATATAACTGAGTGACTTAAATACTAAAAAGTAAATAATGTACATATGCTGTTCCAGTTTCTATTGTAGTAGTTCCACTTACTTTCTACCATTTTGGTTTGGCTATAAGGAGAAAAGACAGCATGGAGTTAGAATTGCAATAGGCAAATATTCAGATATTGTAAAAGACAGTATCTTACACCAGCCAGAAAGACTAATGGCTGCCGACATTGTTGTTCATGACTGTAAGATCCGAGTAATATCAGCCTATGTGCCAACTAAAAAAGTTTTGTTTCAGAAAAAGAGAAATTCGACACAGGATTAACTAAACTCTTCACATTAGGAAAAACGTCAGAAAACTGTACATTAATAGGAATTTTAATGCTACCTAAAATATTGTAAACGCCACGACTCCTTTGATGGTAAGAAGATTTCAGTCTTTGAAACGGAAGCCTTAAATAGCAATGGGAAACTTCTGTTATATTTTGTTATTCAAAATGTCATTCTATCCTTACCACATGGTTCAATCATTCCATGAAACACCACAGCACATGTTTTAGCACAAATAATGTAACAAAAGGATTATTGACTCAGACTCTTGAATTAGGCAGTTTGCAACAGATGTTAGAGTATACAAGTCCAACTTTAAATCTGATTACAGACTACTTATAAATAAGGTGATAAAATCGGCCAACAAAATAGCCCACTTCAACCCACGTAAACTACGACAAATGTCGAGGTTTAACATTCGAGCGCTTAAAAATGAAAGGGTAAATTTAGAATTCAGTAATAAACTAGAGTGAGTATCATGTGATGTCAATGAATCTTGAGCAAAACAACATAGAGGAATGAAATCATGTTATCATATCTTCATGAGCTGAAGTACGTGAAATCATTCCAAGAATATCTAGAAAGAAAACAAAAATGCGCACATGTGATGACAATCTTGATTTGAAAAAAAAATGATCCAAGAAAGAAACAAACAGAAGAGGAGTAAAAATGGATGGCGAAATAGAAAATAATCAACAAAGAAAATGAGAAATCAGTATCCCCGGAAAATTGGAAAGCAAATTAATGAAGCCAAGCAGCATAGACAAATGTGTTAAAAGGTAGAGAAAAGAAAAATCATAATAACATCGTACTATCAAAATCAACACAGAAGAAATGTCCGGGTGTCAAAAAAACAACAAAAAACAAACACACACACACACACACACACACACACACACACACACACACACACACACACACACACACACACAGATTGAATTGTTTTAAAACACTGACCACACTAAAATGTCCTCAAAAATAGAACATATATCAATATACATCCAATCATTACAAAGTCTGTCTCCAAACATAAACAATAATGAACCTAATGATGAGGAAATTAAGAAAGCTATTAAAAAACTAAGGAATAATAAAAGGTCCCTCTTGAGGGCCTGCCGATCTACGCAGCAGATTTCCGTTTTGGGGAAGCCTGTCTTCTTTTCGGGGATGAATTGGGAGAGGGAGAAGGAGTTGGCGGAGCGTTAAAAGGAGAAGAGGGGAGACTTCTTGCTTTACCTTGACTCGCCTGAGTGTCGTCTGTTCTTGCTGTCGAAACCCGGGCGGATAGGGTTTTTGCTTTGTTCATGGCCTTCTCCATCCTGCTTCATCCAGCCCTCTTTTCCTTCTTGGTAATTTTCCTCTTCCTCCTCTTTTTACTCACATCCCCTTTTCAACGAGGAGGATCGAGGTATCGGCATCTCCTCTACCTCCATAAACAAGCCCAATTGTGGTAACTCTTCTTGCTCCTACAGTTGTTGATGCTGCTCTAGCTGCTGCTGTTGTTGTTGCTGTACTTGTTCCGTCTTCTGCTTGCCGGTCTCTGGTCACTTCTGCTGGTGCTGTTCTTGTTCTTTGCTGCTGTTGCTTCGCCGGCTTCTTTGGTGATGCAGATTTTTTGGGTGGGATATCCTGCTAGGAAGGGGTTGTGGACTTTGATCCCCTCCCCATTACCTCTTTCCACTCACCGAGGCCACTAGGGGCCTGGCCGTACTTCTCTGTCCCCACTGCTTCCTTGGATGTACTCGGACGGTGGTACCATATCATTTGAGGGAAAACGTATTAGGCAATGTTCCTATTTTTTAATGTGTAACATAAAGACGTAACTAAGCCACATATAAATGGACTCATATATATATATATATATATATATATATATATATATATATATATATATATATATAACAGTATTGTTAAGAAAATTAGATTTTATCTAATTTCCACCTAATTTTTATTTTTAATTTATTTTTCAAATTTTGCGTAGCCCATTGTTTACCAAGAACAGGTTGTAGGGATGCAGGGGTCAATTATCTCCCTTTTTGACAGAAAATATTTACCGATGACTTAAGGCGCTCTACTGATCACGTGACAGCCTCTTGGTGAGAATAGTCAGTTTGCTGTTTGGTTTCTCAATGAGGACGACATTCGTCCTATGCGTTCTAAAAAGGAACAACAAACTGATGCCACAAGGCTGGAGTGTTTCCATCTTGATTAATATTCGCATTCCTCATCCTGAAAGAAACGGAATTTATGTTTATTTTTATCTCCCTCTTTTTCTTTCTGTTCTTCCTTTTCCCCACCCCCCCCCAAATTGTCAGAAAGCAGATCTTTTCTAATCAATTTTTCTAAGGAGAACAATATCTTTTTGTCACTAAATATTTAAAAATAAATTTACGCATTTTATTTCATTTAATGTTTATATTTAAAATGTTATCTACTAATTTTACTATGACTATCTATGACTATCTATGTAATAATGATAAAGACTTACTTTTTACTCGTCCCCTTCCTATACTGCTTTCTTGTTTGTATTTGCGTACATTTCTGTGTCGGACATTTTGTAACTTACTGCACGTTAGTAGAACTTTGTATACTCCTATTTAGTATATAAAATATTTTCATCCTTAACTCGTTTTTGAAATTCATTTGGGGGGGGGGGGGTATTCTTGTCCTTCACTCTATAATGGGTCTTGGAGAGTACAGAAGACCAAGGTATTTTCTATCTTTCCGAGTTCCCTCGCAGAATATTTTCAATGCATCTTCGTCTGAGTAAATAATTTATAAAAATGTCAAATGTACATATTGAAATTTTTCGAAGGTTTCAGTGACACACAACAGCATTGAGTGTGTGTTCTTTTTTTCTTTATATCTCGGGATTTTTTGTACTTTAGTAAAATTAGATTTCTGTAAATTAACATTTATTAAATTACCGTCGTTCGATGGCGCATGGGAGAAGGCATTTTGTCGCTTCCGGGCCTTTTGCCTTTAGACCAAAGTGTAGTATCTGTTCTTGTCAGCTTAATATCTGATACGTTCCCGAAGTGGGAATTCGATATTAAACTGGTTTTTGGAACATAGCGAAGAGTCAGGTGCTTGCTCAGCCTTTGATATGGATTAGCCTGGTATTGCAGTACCCCCAGGAGTCAGCCCAGTCTCCCTACCACAAAAAGTCAAAGCCAAAAACAAACTTAACTCTTTTTCCACCTCTTCTTCCACTAACTCTCACAAACACAGGCCTTTCTTCCTGGAGTGTAATTTTTATCATTGTCCCTGCTGCAGTCGGAGGTAAATAAGGGCGGTTTTGCCATTGTATACACTGCCAGCCAATGAACACTTGTCAGCAATTCTGTGGCTTTCATCACGTTCCACCAGGTGTTGTTAATGTCAGCAAGAACAGACGTAGTGGTAGTCCATTATTTTTTCGTGAGAAAAAGACATGCTTTCAAGTGACTATTTATTTACTGCAATTCTGCTAAGAAGTCCACGCAAGGATATTGTTTCCTTTGGAGCAGCTTTATGAATCTTTTTTTTTTGCTTCATTTCCTATTTCTGTCTAGAATAGATTTTCTTAGTGATGGCCACGGTAATGTGTGCAAATCGTGGGGAGTGATCGGGTGCAAAGGAAGTGCTTAGCAGTTGCAGTAGTAAATTTTCTGTAGATTTATATTAATTTAATTTTTAATTGCTTTTTAAGTCTTTGCGATAATTTTTCTCTTGAGATGAGCAAAATTTCTTTCAAGTTTATGTGTTATGAAGTTCGTAGTTAATACAATGTGTCTACATTTTTTTTTACAAATACTTTCACGGTAATTGCTCCGATGAGCTGCTTTCGCTGGTTACCAGGCCTCATGAATTTAAGCGTCCTACGAGGCTGGCATCCCGTTCCCACCCCTTCACCGTTGAAACTGTTAGATGTAGACGTCTCTTCTACTCCAATAGCTTCATGTCTCGCACATCTCGCCTGTGGAACTCCCTTCCTTATTCCTGTTTCCGTGACAAATATAATCTCCAACTATTTAAGTGTAACGTCAATCGACATCTCCAGTTGCCTTGATCTATCCACTTCCCTTCTCCGCATCCTTTCCCCTTTCATTCCTATCTGCTCTCGCTCCAAATCTTCTGTAACCCCCTTGCCTTGATCGATCCACTATCTTTCTCCATATCCTCTCCTTTACCACTCCTATCTGCTCTTCCTCCAAATCTTCTGTAACCCCTTGTGCGCTAGTGGCTTCCAGCCATGCTGGGGTGAAAAGATTAAAAAAAAAACAAACAAAAAAAACATTACAGTTCATTCCGCTGATTTAATAGATCGTTATTTTTAGGAAACTTAATAATATGCAGCTTCTCATGTAGACACAGCGGGCATGGGTCATTTAATGACTTACAAATTCTCGTTTTTGTAATATTTTTCATTTTATTGTGTGGGTTTTATTGATTTCATTTAAGCACCAAAAGTATTCAGATATGAGTGTCGTTTTCGGTACCCATTGTTATTAAATGTTGATACCATCTTCGTTTAAAAGAGTTTTTGTGCTTCCAATATAAAATTTCTTAACATCTGTGTCCTCTAGTATGATTAAATCATTTATATACATATATTGTTTTGATCCTAAAATACAACACTCATTATATTCAATGTGCCATAAGACATCATAATAATCATATATATATATATATATATATATATATATATATATATATATATATATATATATATATATATGTGTGTGTGTGTGTGTGTGTGTGTGTGTGTGTGTGTGTGTGTGTGTGTGTGTGTGATTATTTCATTGTATTTTAAATTTATATTTCTTAACCGGAAGTAATGGTGTCACGTCTAAACACGACAGCTCATCTAGACAAGTATGATTAACACACACGCTCCTAACCTCTAACCTACATTTTTCACTTTTCTGATTTATCTTTGACCTATCTTTTGATTGGTCAAATAGGACATACCCATAACATTTTGAAATCTTGTTCCCACCTCCTTCTTATCTCTTCAATAAAATACCATTCTGTTTTCAAATGTAAATCATTTTCATCAAAAGTTACCTAACATCGCTTGATAATAAAACAAAGTATATTCTTAATCTGACTGTTCTATTTCTTTATATATATATATATATATATATATATATATATATATATATATATATATAAATATATATATATATATATCAGAAATGATACACGCTGATTAAAATCAGTATATTTCCTTATCAATAAATAATGAATACTAATTTTAAAATCTTCCTTCTAACCATTTTGGTAAAAGTAGTTCTCTTCGGTTTCAGCCGAGATTTATTCCAAACGCTGTACAAAACATATTCCAAGCCAGAGGATGAAACAAAGAATTTTGAAAATTTTAATGACGATCATGAAAGGCGTTTTTGTCGGGTGTTACTGTGTTACCTTGCTGTTCACAATATAAAAAACCGAAATAGAAATTGCAATGTTTCGTGTCTGTCAGTCAATAAAGACACCAAGCAACAAAAGAAGTATATTCTTATATTTGTAAGGAAACACAAATTTTCCACTGAAATCTCATGAAAGGATTTCAAATAAAAGCAACATTATGGCGTAGATGTGGTTTATGCTTCCATAAAACTAATTGTAATTATTAAGAAAAACTCGAACCTTATATCACTGCAAAAGAGCCTAAAAAGAGTTATCGATTATTCAAATGGTAAGTGAGTGGTTATTGGAGTAAACGTGTTGTTCATAAGGTGACGTCATTTCTGACAGTGGCAATATTGCATTTCAGAAAAAAAGGGTAATTGACTATCGGAAATAATCGATTAAGTATTTTTGGCAAAAGTCGAGATGAAGTGAAAAAATCAAATAAAAATCTGCTGTTACTCGATGGTTACCACTGTACGAAATGGTATTTGATGAGGTTTTTTTTATTTTTTTATTTTCTATCATTATTTTAACCCGAACTGGAGTGGGAAATTTTCTAAATTCATAAGATAATGTTGGTTAAATGACATGTTAATATTTTGGGAAAAAAAAAAAAAAACTTTCTTTTTTTATAAAGTTGAAGAATTTTATAACTGATTTCATGCTTCAATAATAAAGGCATACAATCAGTCTGGTCTCTTTTTTCGTGTTTTGCACAATGCCTCACTCAAAGACGCACGTTTGAAGGTTTCTTAGAACTGTCCTGCTCCCCTAAAAGGACTGGGATTCTTCTTGAAGATGAACATGCATCGGCCCACTCGGACAAAGGTTTAATCAATCACAGAACAAAATTGTATGGTGTGTTTGTTAGAGATCGAACTCTGAATAGGTTTTCAAAGGGACTCGTTAACTTCTGCATAACCACAGTTGCCATGGATGTCGATGTTAACCAATCTTTGCACAGGTTTACATTAAATAAGCAACCAGCGTATAGTGAACTCAGTGTACCTAGATTACAAAATGAAGTCGCTAACCACTGCACTGTGACAGCCACTTTGAAATGATGCCAATATGTGCGTATAAATGCAATCGATGACAAGTCCCTATAGTGTCTAAGTGTATGTATAATCCTTCCTACACATGTTTCTCTCAATCGCTCTCACTCTCTCTTTTTCTCTGTGTGCGTGTGCGTGCGTACGTGCACGTTTGTTAATGCTTGTGGTATAAACGGCAGCAGCACTCAAGTTTACTTTGATGAGCAAAGAATCCTTTCAAAAACACAAATGTTGGATCTCTTTACGATAAGAGTTCGGCAACTTCACATCGCGGAGGAATACCAAGAACATTAATAGCGAAAGACACAGCAAAAGAAGAAAAATGCTTTGAAGGTATAAATTAAATTTGTCTTGACTGAGAAGCAAATATACGACGAAGCACTCCACCTGTGAATGACTTTCTATTCTTTTTGATAAAATTATTCAATCGAAATATAAGGTAAAAAAAAAAGTTAAATTTTGTTCATTATTTGCTGGTTTATCTCCGTGGTTAAAATGAGAGCCAATGAATTTTGGAAACAAGGTTTCATTTGTGGAGTGTCGTGGAACGCGCATAAAAGCCAAGATCTACAACAACAGGATACAGATTATCTGTCTACTCCTTGCACTCGGTGAGAGACTATTTGATAGAAGGAGATGGGTAGTGACGAAACTGTTTCATGGTAGTTTGAAATCCATTGTCTTTGGTTGAAAAGATGACGGAAATGAAGCTTCATGTTTGTAAATAACACGAGAAGAAAGAGAAATATGTGTCTTTACATTTAGGCACACGGTATCATTTTAGACACTGTAACGAGAGAGAGAGAGAGAGAGAGAGAGAGAGAGAGAGAGAGAGAGCTATGGTAGAAAGATATATTCTCCAATTTGAATTTCCCCCATTATGAGCATATAATAGCAGCGTAGTTTGTGGATGGAACGGACTGACTGAAAGGAAAAAAAATGACAAACATGCTTTGTTCTCAGAGAAATTTATATTCCTATGACATACACAAAACTATATATATATATATATATATATATATATATATATATATATATATATATATATATATATATATATATATATATATATTTCCCACACGGACAATAATATATCACATATATCTACACAGCAAAGCAGAGTCTAGGAAGAAACTAAAAGAGGTTACGTTACATATAATATGGAGATACTCATGTATCTGGAGAAGCCATGTTTAGGACTCTAGATTCATCTATGTCTCAGACGAGGACATATTCCACGAACGGGAAACAGCGAGCCTTGGGTTTTCCCAAATTGAGGACTACGAGCTAGAGTTTCTTTCTATATCTGGGAAACGTATATTCTCAAAGGGACATGACATTATGGACTTGTAAGCTGTTGGGGAGGCAGATTTAACCTCAGTATGGGCCCCCTGGTTCAAGCTATAAGAAAGCAATCTCACGTGGTGGATGCTGTAAACAAAACTGAAATTTGACTGTCGCTATGGTCACTGAATCGAGTAACCTCACTAAGCGGCAGGTCACATGACCCATGTGACTTAACCCCACCTTTTGTATCCCTACAACAGAATTTTTTTTTTAAATATCTTTTCTTTTCTAGTCGGGGATAATCAATGGAAACAGTTGCGTCATATCGGTATTTTATAGCAGTTCAATTGAGGTAAACTATCTTTATCTTAGTTTTTCTCCCAAACTTTATTGGGAAAGTTTTTAAATTAGTTAAGAAACATTAGCACAACATAACTTCAGTCAAACGTATAAACCGGGAGCCGTATTAGGGATTTTTGTTAACATGCGTTTACCTAAATATCGAAATCTTAGATTACAGGACAAGACAAAATAGCTTTATTTTTTCCAATTAAAATTGTGTAAAGGCTTAATGTTAAAATATCTAATAGTTGTAAATTTGGTTCATTGGATAGAAGAGAAGATCGATTTGATGAATGCTATTATCTGATATTCAGCATGAAGAGGAATATTGATTTTATCTTTTAATAGTTTTCATCCAGGTCCAAATCGAAAATCTCCGATACTGAATTATTATTTTCGCGATTCAAAAATATGAAAACGTATGAAAAAATTGGTATAAGTTAAAATATTTCTTTAAAAAATGGACAGGGTATTCCCGATGGACGATCGTTTTTATTACGAATCAGAATAGACGAGAACGCGGCAAAAAAAGTTTAATGGGAAATAATGAAAAAAATGTCTTTTTCAATGACTGCAATGTGGAGAACTGAGAAATCTCATCAGTGGCGAATATTCTATGAGGACATTTTTAATGAAGATGGAATTGTAATGAAAGAATTTTTTTTGTTTAACATATGAAGGGTTTCAAAACTGGAAATGGCGACAGGAGCGTCGAAAAATCACTTGTTCGAAAACCGGAAATGGTGATATAACCGAAGAACAGAAATCAGGAAGTTATGGGTCAGGGTTTAAAAAAAAAGAAATGAAAAGATGGCGAGAAAGAATTTGCTTGTGCATGACATAAAAAGTTAAATAAATCGAATAAAACAATATCGGATAACGCAATTTGTCTAAATTGTCATTAATCGAAAAGCAAGTAATTTAATACTTATCTATGCTCCGGGAAATCTGACCTTGAACCAAGCTTGGATCAACTCAAATTAATGATGTATATGGAAAGAAGTGGATGAATTTTAATTCGAACAAGAAAAAAAATAAAATTATTGAGATTTATTAAGATTAACTCTACAAGACTACAATGAGGATCGAACTCATTATTGCCGTATTAATCCGCGAGACCAGATTGCCAAACAAAACTACTCGACGAAAAGTTTAGATTAAAATTGTACATGAAATACGAACATTGTGAGGTTTGATAAAGAAATAGTCTTTGGCCGAACGTATATTACGGACTCTCATCTGAATAAAGATTAAATAGTCCCATTAGTAGGACGCCCACGGACGCACCCACCACCACAGGCACACCAGAAAACTTATGTTCATTTTTAAGTGTTCGCTTTCATATAAAAAGTATTTTTCTTCTTTGTGTTTCTAAACATCAGAAGACGTTTGCGTGTTCATTTGAAAGCATCTCTTCCACGAATTTCTTTTGCTTTTATTTTCCTTCTGTTTGCCTCTGGCTTTTCGCATCTTGTTCTATAGCTTCTTAGGAATCAGTGACTCAAGCCATTCAGTTACCAACCAGCCCCACCCCCCTCAGAAAATTTTACAAAGGCATCCACCTCCCTATATGCCCGAGAAATAGGCTCATAAAACTGGTTGAGTTTTTCTCAAAGACTAAAAAGCCTTGGCTACAATCTTTAGCAATAGTCATTATTGCTTTGGATGTTTATTAATACTGTGATCAATTTTGCTTCTGGTTGCTTCAACAACATTCTCTCATGTCTGTTAAAAAAAATGACCGATGAATTGAAAAATCTTAGCATCGGTTATTTCAATCGAATCCCCCAACAAAGACATTTCAGAATAAAATAGAGTAAAAAAGACGATTTCTTTGTCGTTTAATGATAGTTTTTATATTTGCGAGAATAAATATATCGACACTATTATTCTCAGAGGTTAAGCATCAAATTTAAAGTGCATATGTCTACATAGATAAGTATAGATAAATACGCATAGAGAGAGAGGGGGCAAAGAGAGATAGAGAGAGGTGTATAGATATATGATAGCCGCTGAAAAGTTCTCGGCCTGAATATTATGAAATTTTAAAATGTGAATAAATGGCTGAGCGCTAACCTGTTTCTGCTCAGTTTTTGGACTTCAAAGTGGACAAACTCATAATCGACTTGTTTCGCTAAAATACAATGTAGATTCGTTTACTTGTAAAATATGAGATGACGACACTCTACATTTGTTAAAGTCCACAATGTTGTCCGGAAAGTAAACGTGATTTTCTAATTAAGCCGATATTTTGATGCTTTACTGACCAGTGAATATCTGTTTACTTTTATCAGATTTACCACCGAAAACACACTAAGCACAGATTTCCGAAGGGTGTCAGTCAGATATTAATGAATATTGCAAATATGAATGTTGTATATATATATATATATATATATATATATATATATATATATATATATATATATATATATATATATAACATCGCACATTAAGTGCTGGTGTTAATAACTCAGCACCTGAAGATTGCGTTGTGCATGAAACTCAGAGTTATTCTAGTGGTGAGAAAAATGTATATTTATTATTAACATACATATATATGTTTATTATTAATATTTGTATAACGTTACATAATATATATATTAAAATTATATATATATATATATATATATATATATATATATATATATATATATATATATACAGTAATGACACCTATTCATATAGGTAAAATTATACCATTCAACGAACGTATGTAGAGGTGAACATAATTTCAGCCAATTTTTGTTTGTTTTCTGATGCGTGAAGGATTGTGAAACTCTGAAGTGTTATGAATTGTCATGTTTTTTATACAAGAATTATAAACGAGGATGGCATGGAAACGTCATAGTTTGATTATGAAGGATTGATGCTAGATCTGTGAAATCTGGCATACATTAATTTCAACTCTTAATAATAACTGCATTGTTTCTTTGCAGATAAACTGATGCCTGACTGTTCAAAGAAGACTTGAAAAGTAACAAATAGCGACTTCTCTTGAAAATTTCAACAAAATTTGGCATCATGGTCTTATCAAGTATCTGCAGAAAAGGGATTTAGGCTCCTGCTGATATGGTTGCTACATTAGGAGAAGAAGCTGCAGCCTTATCAACAGGGCAAAAGTGGACAGCTGAATTTAGGATGTCTTGAATATGACCCAATGTTTAGGAGTTCTGTAACTGCCACCCTGAGGAAAACATTGATCGTGTTCCCCACATAGTGATGGATGACAGGCTATAAATCAAATAGCCATTGCTATTAGAATATCCTGTGAGAGAGTTGAAAATATTTTGTATAATGAACTTCGCATGATGGAGGTTTGTGCTTGGTGGGTGCCACGTCTTCTGATCCTGTCACAGACATATCTAACATTGTTTGAGACAGATACAGCTGATTTTCTTGAATGATTCCTAACCCAGGATGAGTGTTCGGTTCATCGCTTTGAGCCAGAGACAAAGACACAATCTATGCTGTGGAAAAACTCCTACTCATCTACTTCAAAGAATGCCAAGGTTATTTCATCTGCATGGAAAGTGATGTCCTCAGGTTCTGGGGTGCAAACGGCACTCTGCTCATTGACTATATTCAAAAAGGCCACACCATCAATGGCGAGTACTATGCCAACTTGATGAGGCAGTCACAAAAGGCTATCAAAATCAAACACCTAAAGATGACGAAAAGGGATTTGTTTCATCAGGACAAAGCACAATTTCCCCTTATTCTTCTGATTTAGCTCCCTCCGACAATCATCTGTTTCCCAACATGAAAAAACACTTGACTGGGAAGGATTATCACAGTGATGAGGATGCCATATCTGGTTCTTTGAACAGTCAGATGTCAGTTTACCTGGAAAGTAACAATACAGTTATTAATAAGAAGAGTTGAAATGAATGCATGCAAGATTTCACAGCTCTAGCATCCCTCCTTCATAGTCAGCTATGAAGTTTTCACCCAACCCTCGTATATATATATATATATATATATATATATATATATATATATATATATATATATATTGTGTATTTAGGTGCAATCCTTCTTTCATGGAAGTTTCATTGTATATGACAGACAAGGTGCTTTGATTAAGTTTTTATACAAAAAAAACTTAAAGGACCTTGTCTGTCATATGCAATGAAACTTGCATATATATATATATATATATACATATATATATATATATATATATATATATATATATATATATATATAGGAAGGAAGAGAGGGAGGAAGGAAGGAAGATAGGAAGAGTGGCAGAGTGGAAGGAAGGAGGGATAGAAGGAGGGAAGGGAGAGAGGGAGGAGAGAGGATCTGACAATACAGAATGAGTTTTATTTTCTTCTTCACTTTACTATCCTTCATGTTTTAGTGCTCGAGATTTCTTTCTCTTTCCTTTTCTTTTTTTCCTTTCTGCTTTTTTCATGCTTCTTCCTTCTTTATTTCATTGATCTTTCCTTCTTTCCTTTGTTCTTCGTTTGCTCTTTTTCTTTTTCTATCTGTTCTTCCTCTCTCCTTTCCCTTCCTTTTTATATCATTTCCTTCTCTATTTTATGCTTTCTTTTCGTCTTCGTTTTTGTTATTTTTATTCTTTACACACTCTCTCTTTTTCCTTCTTTTCTTTTTGGCTGCTTTCCTCATCTTCCTTCTTTTCTTTATCTCCTTTTTGTGTTCTTATTCATTTCGTTGCCTTCTACTTCTTTTCCGTTGCTTCCTTTCTCTTTTTCTTTTCGTTTTCCGTTTCCTTCTTTTATATCTTTATTCTGTTTGTTTACTTATTTAGAATATACGTAAATGTTGATGGAAGAGGAAGTTGGCAGGTAGATTTCTCCAGATAATGAGGTAAAGTCGAACTGGCACTGCAGAAGAATTTTATGTGTGACCAATTTAATTATTCTCTTCCGTTAGATAAATTTACTAAATACGATACGAGACGGCGCTGACGACTTTAATAGCCTTACAAATCGATTGAATAAAAGGAACGAGAGAGAAAGTAAACAGAAGTGAAAGAGAGGCACCATGTAAAATAGGAGAGTCATAGACGAACGGAAGGCACACGCGCATGCGCACGGGCAAGCAGACACACATACACACACAGTATGCGTATGATAGAGGAAGAAACAGGGAGAGACATGGAGAAACATGTAGAGAGGGAGTTGCAGTCATTGAAGTTGTTAGCTTCCAGTTGACAGGAACCATGGAAATATAATTCTTTCTTAACTGATTTTTCCTTGGAACTTGGCTTATGTCAAACTTGGTTTTCCCGAATAAAATTCTCCAGATACAGACATAGAAATCCGGGCAAAAGTTTTAACATTTAAACAATAACAACAACTACAACACACATATAGACAGACACACCCGCCTATATATGTAGGCGCAAGGCGCCTCGGTGTGGTGTAATGGTTAACAAGCTGGCCTTGCTAAAACTGTTACAACTAAATACTGAGTTCGATCCTTACTGGGTGCCCCATACTTTCGGCCATGTGCCACATCTAAGCCTCGCTTAGAAAATCAATATATATGTAGGCGCAAATAGACTTTTAAAATATAGCAAAATGTGTTTTTCATGGCTAAGATAACTACGCATCATGCTCGAGTGTCAGCGGTTTCTGTTTGGATTTTGGTAAAAAAAAAAAAGAAAGGAGAATGCGGATTCTCACAACGCAACACCATCTTCCAATCTCTCATACCCCTACCAATTCGACTTCTTAAATATTTACCAGATGGTTATACGGAATGTTTGCGTTTATATGCAACTGATGTCATGTAGAGAATTTTCATTTATCAATAAACACCTTAGAAGAGAAAAAACAGTTACCGGTACTATTCGACAAAAACAGGAATTTTTATCGTTGCATGAACACTTAAGAATTGCTTTACCATTTTCCAAGACGAATAGAAGAACTGGAATACAAATTGTCAGTTTATCTATTGTTGATTTTTTTCGTTTTTCGTTTCTTTTTTGTTCCTTCCGGTCTTTGTTATTTACCTTCAATAATTTTTCTTTTTTCTTTTTTTTTATCGCAATTTCATCCATTTGTTTGTTATATTTGTTTGTCTTGCTTTTTACGTTTTTTTTTTTTTTCAAATGTACGCATGTCTCAGTAATGTCTCGGCTGTAATCTAGATTCATTTTTGCTTGCTGACAAATTGCCTCTTGTCATCAACCTGCCAACCGAACTAAATTAAAATGGTCATAATCCAAATTCAGTAACGGTACCTCCGCCTCCCCTAACTCTCTCTCTCTCTCTCTTTCTCTCTGTCTCTTTCGCACGTTCATTTTTTCCAATGACAGCCATCCTATATGCAATGGCTATACTGTTCGCTATTCAATAGTGATAATATGAGACTTTGTTAACCAAATGTCGTACAATTGTTATTCGTTAACTCAAGATGTATTAAAGATTAGTTATAGATGGAATCCTTGATCCATTTGTTGAATGTAGTGTGGCTGAAAATCCATTTGTTTAAGTGTACATTTAACCTAAAATTATTTGTTCTTCATTTGTATGTATGTATGTATGTAAGGTATATGAAAGAGTATATTTGGAATTGATGATGATAGGAATCTCCTTCCACCACCAGGAGATGATTTGACATGACATATGTGACAAGAAATGCAGATCGATGGCTGGTTTTATAAGCCACTGTCGTTCACACAACCGATGAATGCGGTGTTGTGAGAGGTGGGGGTTAACTGATGCGCTGGACATGTCAGTGATGGTCATACTCGCTTTGTGAGTCAACAGCTACCATGTATGTATGTATGTATGTATGTATGTATCTATCTATCTATTGTTATATCGTTATTCTTAATAATTGACAAGATGAGTAACAAAGGTATTCCAATTATACTCGTGTATAATTCGAATTACTAAGCAAATGATTTTAGGTATTC
This sequence comes from Acanthosepion esculentum, assembly GCA_964036315.1. Lineage (NCBI taxonomy): Eukaryota > Metazoa > Mollusca > Cephalopoda > Sepiida > Sepiidae > Acanthosepion > Acanthosepion esculentum. The sequence continues at coordinate 4,282,019 of OZ038487.1, read as the reverse complement.
TGGCGTCGCATTTGTTAACAGTTTTGTTAGTCGGAAATCCGTGCATGACAGGAAGAGCGACATTTAACTTCACATACAACAGATATTTATCACTTTTGAAACAAAGCCTTTGCTTTACAATGATATAATATTCAGAATGATTTTAATAATTGAGGGGAAATATATAAATATTTTTGATGAATTTTTCCGTGTTTCAATGCTAAAAATCACTGAAATTATTATTTATTATAATAAGCGGCAAGCGTTTCGCCATTCGGTGTTTTATTAATTTTTATTTTTTTATATTCAGTCCTGTCGCTTTTTTCCCCAACTTACACAACAAGAAAGAATATATTAAATGTCAGATGAACTTCATTCCAGCGGGGTTATGTGTTGATAGAGAAAACAATGAAGGAACAGACATTCAAGTTTTACTCAATAACAAAAAATAAATAAATAAATAAATGAATAAATAAAAATACCTTGGGATCATAAAAGTAAATGAACTCTCCATAATCCCTGGAGCAATGGGAACAGCCTCAACAATTTTTGCGATGAATAATTGAAGTGCGATGCAGACAAAGTGGATGTGAATAGGGAGAAGAGAGCTAGAGACTAGAAGAGACTTGCTGTCACTTGATAAACCGTTTGTGAAAAATTACAGATAATAGTAACAAAAATAGCGCATTTTATGTGAAATCCAAATCCTAACTAAAAGATTTTCCCTTTTATTCAAAGACTTTAGACTAAAGAATTAAATCTTTTCATTTGGTCAGGAACAAATAAATGTTATATTTTTTCCAAATAAGAAACACTAGCAAAAAAGATAAGATTTCTTTTTGTTGTTGAAGCTTTTCAGATGAAGAATTATAATTAATATATGTTTTGCTATTCGACCAGCATCCTCATCTTGGCCGTTATATACACAACTTGTCATCTTACAAGTGAGGCTTGTTTTCAGAGAGATAGCGTTTGACACTGCATTCATGTTTGGCTCTGAAGACCAGATAAAAATACAGTGAATGTTCGGTTACGATATGCGGAGAATTTTAACTCAAAGTAACTGCAAATTATTAATACATTTAATAAGACATTTTTATGTTTATACATTCTTTTTTTTTTATAGATATAGATATTTAAGTAAATGCTCTGTTTATAATAAACAGTATTAATAACATTTACCGGCCTGAATGTCCGAGACCTTTTCATAGAAAATATTCGTCCTCCGACAGGAATCGAACCTGTATGCTATACGGAACCGCCATATAGCCTAACGTACCTTACCCGATCGAGCCACGGAGGATTGTTCGATTAGCAAGGTCGATTTTACTGCTTTTAAACTTCAATCTTTGTAGGTATAAACAAATTCTCGCGCATTCAGGCCGGTAAATGTTATGAATACTGTTTATTATAAAGCAGAGCATTTACTTAAATATTTGTATATATAAAAAAGAATGTAAAACCATAAAAATGTCTTAAAATAATTGTCGGACTTTGTCTATTTCATAATGTATGACGACATTTAATAAGGCCAATACATTTTCTGCTTTTTTTTTTAGTTCTGAAATGTATAGTTCAGCAATATATGCACATTTTCCTACTAGGATCAGAGCATGAAAGTGTCAATGACATAATTAAGCAAGATAGTTGACTTTAGTGGCAGCGGTTCTATAGCCATTTTCTCAAAGTATTCCATAAGTTTGCAATTTTTAGAGATAATGGCGATTCCATAGCTAAATATTCTTCCTCTCGGTATACGCCAGAACCCAATTGTGCATAGAATTGCTTGTACAGCATCTTCAAGATTATGTTCGCAACATCCATGATCACCATCCGTTTGCTGTAAAATGATGCGTCTCTGAAGGTATTGATAAAATGAGCACATTTCTTTAAATAGGACGGACCCATGAGTAGGTTCATTATAAGATGAAGTGTACATAATAGACAGAAAAAAAACACTGGATAATAGGACGTCTGAAAGAATCACAAAACATTTTAGGCACTGAAAACTTTCTCAGTAGACCTAGCATAGTGATGAGCACAATCTGGAAGAATATCATTAAGCTTGAAAGAAGCGAGATTCAATCAAAGTTCCACCACGTGAGGCAGGACACATATACAGTTTCATACCTGACGACATACATTAGATTTAACGTTCCCAAATTTCAAGACGGATTTGCTGGTAAATGTGAGTTTAATCCCTAGTTCTGGTTGGTCTGAGAAGTCACTCTGATTCAATGACCCCCCCCAAACGAAACAAAGGTGATTAACCGTGGCGAGTATTAACACATTTGAAATATCCCTTAGGAATAGAAAACTGATTGAGAGCAATCTACCATCCTCAAAATTCCAAGGCTAGCGAGTATCAAAGCAGGCAACTGACGAAGGCCGGAGGGTAAAAACGGCCGAAACGTTGCGAGTATAAGAACCAAGATGAGCTGATTCAAATAGCAAAGCATATGATAAAGAGTCAGAAGAAGAGTCAGAAGAAGAGTCAGAAGAAGAGTCAGAAGAAGAAAAAGATTCAGAAGAAGAGTCAGAAGAAGAGGAAGTGTCAGAAGAAGAGTCAGAAGAAGAAGAAGGAGAAGAAGTGTCAGAAGAAGAGTCAGAAGAAGAAGAGTCAGAAGAAGAAGAAGAAGAAGAAGATTCAGAAGAAGAGTCAGAAGAAGAAGAAGATTCAGAAGAAGAGTCAGAAGAAGAAGAAGTGTCAGAAGAAGAGTCAGAAGAAGAAAAGTCAGAAGAAGAAGTATCAGAAGAAGAGTCAGAAGAAGAAGAGTCAGAAGAAGAGTCAGAAGAAGAAGAAAAGTCAGAAGAAGAAGTATCAGAAGAAGAGTCAGAAGAAGAGTCAGAAGAAGAAGAAGAGTCAGAAGAAGAAGTGTCAGAAGAAGAGTCAGAAGAAGAAGACGTGTCAGAAGAAGAGTCAGAAGAAGAAGAAGTGTCAGAAGAAGATTCAGAAGAAGAAGTGTCAGAAGAAGAGTCAGAAGAAGAAGAGTCAGAAGAAGAAGAATCAGAAGAAGTGTCTGAAGAAGAAGAAGAAGAAGAAGAAGAATCAGAAGAAGTGTCTGAAGAAGAAGAAGAAGAAGAAGAAGAATCAGAAGAAGTGTCTGAAGAAGAAGAAGAAGAAGAAGAAGAAGAAGAAGAAGAAGAAGAAGAAGAGACAGAAGAAGAAGAAGAAGAAGAAGAAGAAGAAGAAGAAGAAGAAGAAGAAGAAGCAGAAGAAGAAGAAGTTAGGAAACAGTTGGCCCTAACGAAAATATCTAGAAGGACAGGGCATTCTGGGTACAGGGAGTGTCAGCCATGGCATCAAGGTGAGCTAGAGAGATCTCCAAGGCCCACATCTTATTATTACGCATCCAGGGGCTTCACTCACCACCTGAATTGTATTTCAATTAATAAAGTTTTATTAATAGTTTATCTTCTCGTTCCATCTTTTTATCTTTCTCCACATAAACATATTTCAGCCCCTGGAAACATAGAAGAAGAAGAAGAAGAAGAAGAAGAAGAAGAAGAAGAAGAAGAAGAAGAAGAAGAAGAAGAAGAAGAAGAAGGAAGAGGAGGAGGTGGAAAAAACGTGAATAAAATGGGCCAAAACAAATCTTGAGATGAGAACGGTAGAAAAATGTGAAGGAAAAAATGGAGTATAGAAGAAAAAAGACGGAAGATGTTTCTAGAGAGAGGGGGTGTAGATGAATAGAAGGGGAGGAAGATGAATGGGGTGTCAGAGGAGAAACGATAACGTAGAGAAGACACTTTCAAGGAACTGCGAGTGACGGGGAGTGACGGGAAGTGGGGTGGGATGGTGCGAATAATGGCATGATTGGCATTCAGAATGCTGGTAAATCTTAACCTTTTGCGTCAATTCAAAATGCAGACGAATGAATTTTCTTGGAAGGTGTCTATCGGCAATTCAGAAATCCAATCTCGGATGACCGGCAATTGGCTGCCTGATCGAACCTCTCTCGAATCCGTCCCTGTCCTTTCGCTGCGAAAAGGTCGAGTATGAAATTGAGTGAATTAACGGCAAAACGTGCAACCGCATGTGTGGATGACATGAAGTTCAGCCCGAATGACGCGTTACACTACACTTACCACAATTCAACCGCTCGCAATCACTGAACCAAGAAAAGCAGTGAAAGGGAAAATTGATGCAAGAAAACTTTTCAATCTGATCAATAATTTTAGCGTTTGTTATCAGGAGAATTTGTGATATGTTACAAATTACATTCACTTCAAAATGTCAGTCAATCTGTGTGTTTTGCCTGTTTTGTTAACTACAATTTTTTGTTGAAATCCTCACAGCATTCTATATTGTTGAAGTTATCGCTAACATTTTGTCGAGATTTACAAACTCTACGTTTTGTTCAATTTCGCAAACCAACCGATGAAATTTGAAGAAACTGATTTGTTTGGAAAAATACTTTGACAAAAACTTTGCTTCGCGGTTTAATAATTTCTTTAATTTAATTTAGGACTTCATAATAAAATATAACAATATTTTTTAAGAAAATTTATTATTTTCCTTTTTCTTTATAACAACAAAGACCTGGAAAATATAAAATAAATACGTACAGGGGTTGAACAAAATAATTGTTAAATTCAAAGAAAATGTATTTCATATGGAATTGGTCCTTCTTTAGCCTCACATACAGCTTTAATATGTTTAGGAATGGAATCATACAGCTTCCTGACTTCATCCAGAAGAATTTTCAGCCATTCTTCCATTAAAACCTGCTCCAGCTCTTCCAGATATGACGGTGGGGGATAGCAGTTCCTAACTTGTCGCTTCAAAATGCACCACAAATGTTTAATAATATTGATATCTGGAGATTGGGGAGGCCACTCAATGTGTTCTAGCTCACTTTCATGCTCTTCATACCAATTTTTAACCACTCGAGTAGTATGTATTGGAGCATTATCCTCTTGGAAGATGCAGTCACCATCAGGGAATAAAGTCTGGGACATTAGATGAATATGATTTCCCAAAATGTTCAGGTAATCTTTGCTGTTGATTCTACCATGTAGGGCAACTATTGGACCGAGACATTTCCATGATATGGCGGCCCAAACTATCACTGATCCACCTCAATGCTTCACTGTTGGAAGAAGGCAGTCAGGGTTGTAAGCTTCTTTGGGCTGCCTCCACATATAAACTCACCCTGAAGTTGGGAAAAGAGAAAAACTGAACTCGCCTGAGAATATGACTTGCTTCCATTGGTCTGCAGACCAGGCATTGTGATCTCTGCACCACTTCAACCTCTTTTGAATGTTTCGTGTGGAGAGAAGAGGTTTCCTCACAGCGGCTCTTCCATGATATGCAGCCTTATGGAGCTTACGGCGAACAGTTTTAGTAGAAGCTGAACTATTCAGATGGTTATTCAACTCAGCAGTCACTTTGGCCGCATTTGTCCGATGATTTTTTGCCACATTGCGTTTCAATGCATGTCGGTCCTTGTCAGTAAGTTTGCAAGTCTAGCTTGAATTGCTACGGTTGCTAGAAGATTTGCCCTGTTTCTCGAAGTGCGTCATAGTTCTTGATATAGTAGCTCTTGTAAAACAAACAGTTCAGGAACCTTAGTGATCGTAGCTCATGCTATGCGAGCTCCAACAATTTGCCCTTTTTTGAACTCGGACAGGTCACGCCTTTAGCTTAAATTTTACTAAATTCTAAAAATAAATAAGACAAAGTCAGTAAATTAGATAAATAAACATATTTCTAATAGATATAACCTGCAATTATGAAGTTTTAGTTAAAGTTCTTAATGTAATCGGTCTTTGAAATATAGGTGTGGAATTTGCACCTGTTCCAATTATTTTGTCCAACTCCTGTAGTTTACTAATTGTTCACGCAAATACAAGACCCAGGCGCAACTGAAGAAAGAGGACTGCGGAATGAGGTTCTTGTATGGACGTAAGAGGAGAAGGCCAAATATTCAGATTCTGAAGATATGTAGTAAAGATAACGGTTAACAAGAGCCATGAAAAGGTTAAGATTTTAATGAACGGGGAAACATCATCTCGAGAGTGCGTTCCACTAAGTAACGACTCTTGGATAGAAGCTGTCTGAATGGAACTCACTCTTCTTAATAATGGAATAGGAAGGGAATGGAGGGATAATTCATCTCAGTGTTCATGGCACGGTGGGTCTGTGGGTGTCTGAACTGGTGGAACTAAGGAACGTAGCTCGTCAGAACATTCGCCATAGAAATAGCGAAGAGTTCGAGAGGTTGGTGGTAACGTTTCGTTAGTGGGAAAGTGGTTGTAGGGTGGAAACAATCAACCACCCACAAGGCCACGTAGATATTTTTGAATTCTGTCAAGCCTGAAAATTGGGGGCGTGAAGAGCCAAACTAAATATAACAGCAGTAATCAGTTTTTCGATTAATATTTACAAGATCCGTCGAACAATAGAAATATAGAGCCTAAAAATAAGAGTCAGACATTTTCTGGAGTAGGACAAGAAACCGACCATTGTTTTAGCATCTTCAGCGATGAGTTCGGCTTGAGGTCTGGATTGCTCTTTACTACCAACAGGTGCCAAAGGCGACGGGACTCCGAATCCCTCCCCCACCCCGGAAAGGACATCCACGTCATCAACGTAAGCGAAATATCAGGGACTGCTCTGTATAGGCATAAGAAAATTGTCGTAGATATTTACCGAGCTCAGGAATAAATTAATCGTGAATCCCCCGTGAGGATCGAATTCACTGTAAATATGTCAAGTGAGATTTTATTCCTGACATTCAAGAACAACAACAATTACCACGATCACTGCTACTACTACAAAAATAAATAATAACAGAAAAATAAATACTAACAGAAAAGGGATAAGAAAAATGGTGAAAGTATAAGATTTAGTTTACCAAAAAATCAGGTTCTTCAGCGCACCTGCACGCGAACAAACAAATACACCTGAGTAAGTATAATGGTTTCAAATCAAAACAAAGTGTCTTTCATTCGTGCTGTCTGTCTGTATATCATTGAAGTTGTTTTATTCAACAGAATGTGTTGAGTTTTTCATTTTTTTAGAGCCTAGCATTATTGATCTTTGAGTTGTGGTAGAGCTATCCAAACTTTAAAAAGGTTTTCTATATATTTTTGTCTAGAGTTGTCGATTACTACAGTTTTTCTGTAAATCCTAGGAAAAATCATGAATTTATTTTATGAAAAATAAAAAGTTTTCGTTTTAAACTTAGGTTGGAACAAAAAGAGCCTCCGAATACGAAATATTTTATAAGCATTCAATTATACTCATCTACGATAGCAGAGAGCTTGTACATTGTACAGGGTTCGACAGAAGTATCTCCCACATTTTAAACTGTAACCTGTCTAGTACTAGTGAACTTAGGCAAGTGGCAATGATCTTTCGCATAGCTAATGCCTTACCATTTTTTTCAAGTGCCATCAGTTACCGTCCTGGCTTGGACCGGTGCACATGGTGCGTTTGATGTTGAAACGTTTTTTAAGATCTGTAATTACAACACAGTTTTTAGTTCTCATTTCATATAATGTCGGAATGATGCTGGTCCGCATAGACAATCGATATTGCTACGGGGGTTGAAAATTTCAGGGCCTCAGGTTCAAAAATCACATGGAAGACTTAGAAGTACTTGAACTTCCGGCTGATGGAAAGATTTAGAAATCATCTACAACAATGGAGGCCACTATTTGGAGGGTGTCATTTAAAAAAAACCAAATGAATAAAAACTATAGCATTTTGTTTAAAGTACAGGGAAATGATTTTTTTTTAATAGCAGTTACTTTGGTCTTTTTGTCAACCTTTAAAAAATGGAAGCTATTTCTGCCGCATCCTTCATTCAACAGCAACGATTTTAATTTTGATGCGCACCCCATTCATTGTTTATGTTCTAACAAAAGGAGAGAGAAATCGATGAATAGTGTTCACTCTTTATAGATTACTTACTGATTTCCCCAATATCTGCAATTGTGCATCAAAATAGTTGAATTGGAAGGATTTATTCTCCGTTCGAAGAGAACAAGGCTAGCTGCCATTGTTAATGGCGAGTCACGTTAAAGAGACGACTGCTATTTTATAATAGCTTTTTTTTTTAAATAAAAGTTGGTCGACCTGCATTAATCCTATTGTGCTGACCAGCTGAATGTCACACAATTTCTTTTAGATTTTCAATACATTTATTTATTCTTCTGTTTCTTATTGCTGAAACCAGGGGAGATAACTCTCTGATTATTACGCGTTTATATATATATTCAAGTGATAGAAATAATACTATTCTACACTGATATTCAATCAACCCGGTGTTTTCGATCAATTTCCGTTCTACTACTGAGTTACAGGATAAATTAATCACACCAGCAATTTATCTTTATTTGCTCACATTTCTTTGAATGTAGAAGAAAATCCCAAAGAAAATTTCCGCTTCGTTTTACCTGATCGTTCCGCGCATGCGCCAATGGTTGGGTTAGTTTCAATAACTCAAGCACCACCTGTTGAGGAGACAAGCAATAATCAATAAACGCGTGTATGAAACTCTAAAGTCGAAACACGTACAGAGAGGATTCGCCTCTCAAAGAAATCTGCTCAGAAATGAGACTTGTATAAGTGAGCATGGTAACATTAGAAAGCAAGTTGCCGGAAGGGATTTTCACAAGCGAGATGTGCGAGAAAAGAAACTGCTAGCATAGAACTTACGGTTACATCTAGCCAGCTCAACTGTCAATTGATGAGATCTCCACGCCAGTCTAGTACTGCGCTTAAATTCTTAAAGTCTAGGTCCCATAGCAAAGAACTAACTCAAACAATTACTCTGAAAGTATTTATAGAAAAGACAGAGAGAAGCAAGTGACTGGATCTGAGCTGCCTGATCAGGACCGATAATATTGCAGATTCTTCTTTGGATTTTATCAAGGATCTCAAGTTAAATAGTAAAGGAACCGGACCATATGTGGCAGCAATATTCTAAGCATGGTTGAATGGTAGACTTATAGATGTGTATGATAAATTCTGGAGAGAAAAATCGTCTCGCCCGACATAGAGAACCGACTTTCTTTGCAGCTGGCCTAACAATGGATTCAATATAGTCTTTCTACTTCATGTCAGATGGGAGCATTCGATTCTTACTGGGTCCTCCCATCATGAGACGCAGTACAAATTAAAATAATTATGATAAAATTCACATATCTTATCGCTATACCGATATAGAGATACTGCAGAAAGGCGTTGACGAAAAAGCGATATTCTTCTCGTTTACTGTTTTTTACGTGGGTGATTCGTAAATTTGGCCAACAAATATAAACATACGTAGAAAATGATGCTCACTTGGAATCGCATTCAGGTAGTAATAATAATAATAGATGTTCAAAGACTCTGCTTAATTAAATGTAATAAAGAAAGGTGACTCGAGTAACTATCAGGTGAAGTCATCTAAAATGAAGCTGAAAGAAAAATGAGAAAATGAAAAATATATGAAAACCTTCCACAAGAGCAACCAAAATCGGTGAGTATATAAGTTTAAGTAGTGCCCATAATCATTAGCTGACTGGGATTTACTAAGAATTTGGAGGTGTTGAAGATCCAAAAGATTCAAACAATGAGAAGAGAAATAGAGCTTTAGAAATATTTGAGCTGTTGTTCCATCCCCAGGGATGACTACGATAACCACGAGATGTCACTGGTGTAACCATGGAAACCATGATACGTTATTAATGGATGAGTCAAGTGAACTCAAATAAAACATTCAAGATTCAACAGGGACACAATTTCAGCGGGAGTCTGGCATTTGACGTGAGTTCATTGAGAACAGGAAAATTAAGATAGTTTGTGTGTGTGAAATATATAGTGATTACGCAATCCCCTTTAGGGCAGCAGGTAGGGTTAGGGTTAGGGATAGGTGAAAATCTAAGAGGCTATTGAAAATATGAAAGAAAATAAATATCGTATTTTTCTTCCAAAAGCTGTGAAAACTGTGGAAGTTTATGATTGCATCAAAATTCATTGAAAAAATCAGGACTTAAAGAGACTAGAATGTTTCAAATTTGAAGTGGTGCCCTAGATTATGGTTTGGTGTGATAATATAAGAAGATAAATACTATACAAGGGAAATAATAATAATAATAATAATAATAATAATAATAATAATTTTTCTATCAACGCATAGAACAATACATACAAATTGCTTACTGATTGACATGAGCGTACCAAGCGACAAAACATCTCAGCGAAGGTTTTTCAACAAAAAAAAAAATAAAAGCAAATATAAAGACCTGGAGATGAAAATAGAAAAAAAAAAGTGGTATTTAAAAATTAAAACTTTTTCTGTTGTGGTTGTAGCCTTGGGTCTGATAAAGAAAGGATCTCAACAACAAATCAGCAAAATTCCTAGTGCAACATCTGTCAAGGAAATCGAAAAAATAAATTCTAACAAGCAAATCCCATATCCAGCGAAGAGCTTTGTCCATTCATGTTTTTGTTTTCTTCATAGCTGTCTTTTGGTTAATTAAGTGGAAACAACAAAAAATCATATCCTCCGCTCGACATAGGTCATTGACCATGATCTGGCATAAAACAAATGCAGGTCAAAAAGAAGTATTTTGTTTTTTAAATAATAATAATAATAATAATAATAATAATAATAATAATAATAAGAAGAAGAAGAAGAAGAAGAAGAAGAAGAAGAAGAAGAAAATGATTATCATAACAGGCATAAACACGTGTCATTAGCCTGGATAGTTTACAAAAAGCCTTTTGACAGTCTTCTTCATAGTTCATGAATAATCAGAAATTTCTTATCTCATATCACGAAACTGTGGAAAACAAGATGAATTCTAAACACGGACAGTCCAGCTATAAATTCTGTAGATGTCAACATCAAACTCACTTTCTCCTCTGTTGTTTTGTTTGACATTGACATTGACATTGACATTCCTCCTAAGCAAGTTCCGGAATAGAACAAACTGGATATAAAGTGTATGGGAAAACTATAAAGCATTTTCTCTACAGTAATCAGTAGAATGTAGCATTTCAAGACAAGAACATTACCTGTTGTTATTGGGACTTTGTGAATGATATCAAAAGGAGCAAACAAATATGTTGGGTCAAAGCCGTGGCAGCCCTAAAATATGTGAATTGTAAAAAGAAAAAAAATCCTATTCATGAATACTTCTCAGATTTTGCTTTCGATTTCTCTCTATAAAGTGAGTAGAAAATTACTTTTTAGTCTGAGTGCATGGCACCTCATCGGTTTGCATCTTCGGATACAAAAAAAATTGATGTCTCTAGAAGTCGCTGCTTGAGACTTGGGGAAATTCGTACTTCACAAAGCAAAGGAAAAACAACAACAACAACAACAACAACAACAACAACAATAATAATAATAATAATAATAATTAGCTTGGCCTTCCATGGGTGTTTACAAATAAGATATTACTATTATTCTTGCATATCTATTTCTGCAATTATTGGGAAAACGGAGTCGTTATATCAAATATAAGTTTTCACATATAAAATTAATAAAGAAAAATAATTTAAAAATAAAGAAAGACACTTCCGTTGTGTCGCTTGTGAAACGATCATCAGATTCGGTCTTGTTTGCAAAGTGTTACAATGGAACATGCAAATAATAATAATAATAATAATAATAATAATAATAATAATAAAAACTCTGTGAGAATTATTTTCAAACGTTTGAACAATTGACTCTAGAAGGTTATCTCTAGTCATTGTAAACAATGAAAAAATGATGCGTTAGGGGAATTCACTATTATTACATAGAAATGTTTTCTAATCATTAACCTGATTCGTCCATTGATGTGCATTCGTCTTGTGTCAATTCTAGACGCTTTTCTCATTATTAAAAAAACTTGTTTTATTTTCTACTGATATTTTATCGTTCGAAATGAAACGCACTGACATCGTCTGCCGGTCGACTGTCCAACTGCGTTGTAATCTAAGATCTGTCGTTAGAATCCAAATCATTTGTTGCAACCCGACTTACCCACAATCCCGCTTTTATCAAAATCGATGGGATAGAAAATAGAAGTGAAAAAATTGCCCGGAAACAATTACTTATAGCCAAAGGCGAAAATTAGAATTGTGCGCTCGTCTGTGTCGACGATATTTTTTTTAAGAGGAAGAGGTTTAGATTAATTACTGTGGGTGGATCACTGTGAAACATAGTTCCGATTTCCGCCATTTTATTTTACGTGTTTCTATTAAGTGATTTATTACGTGCTTGACGAAGACAAAAAACATTGAGACGAGCATTTCATTTATCATTAATAATTTTGCATTCATCACAGCGTTCATTATTCTTGTTGTCATTATTGTTTCTCTAGTCAATTGGATTTCTTTTCTACTTGATTTGACGGTGAAAAAAGAAGGGGTTTTATGTATGTTGAATCGTTCCTAAAGATGGGAAGAAGTTACAAGAAAATGCTAGTTGTTTCCGTGGAAATTTGGGTGTATATACGTAGAGCCTATAATTAACATCATGTTGTACTTAAGATCGAACATTCTCTCTACATCGTTGGAAATAATAATAATAATAATAATAATAATAATAATAATAATAATAATAATAATAAAAGAGGAGGCCTGGTTATGAACGTGATAGCCCACCATGGTATGGATATGCTCGGGCGCCAACATATCAACATATCAGCCCCCACGTATGGCTAAATATGAACTAACTATAATGTTGAAACAACGAAAAATATCGCTAAACCGCATCGGTCGTCACACGGGTCAACAAAGACCGCGATCCCCAGTGAAGAACCAGACTAGAATCGGAAGGTCTGCAAATGGAACTAGCTCTATCCAACAAGAACTAGAGGAAAACCACGCCGAGGATAGACATCACAGAGGCCCTGTATGTTCATTAAAAGAAAATCCCACAAAAAGAACAATAAATAAATGGTCTACGGAAGAGTATGTTGAAGTAATGATAGCATTTTACACTGCTACGATAAATCTAACGACAACAACAACCAAAGCCGCCTATAATATCTGGCGAAACAAACAACCTTCAAACAGACTAAACATCGATGCCAGCAAACTAGCCAATGTCAGGCGTAACATCCTCAGACAAATAAAGAAAGAATACCTGACACTCGAAATCATCCGAGAAAATATCAAAAATAGATTAAACGTTAACGTCGAGGGGCTAAATGCCAACAACCCAGGGGAGACACATGCAGAGGAACAAATAGAAACCAGTTGTGATAATCCCTCTGAAGTACACAAAGAGAGGAAGATAATGATGAATATGAGAGAGAAACAGAGACGACAAAAAACACCAGATATAAATGGGAGAATGTAAAGGAAATATCTTTCGAGGAAAGGCCAACAATTCCAAAAGTAAGAAAGAACCGTCAAGTGAAGGAAACCATCAACCTCGCTAATCAAGCAATTAGAAAAAAAAGGGACGAAATGGAAAGACCATTGAACCTGACAGAAATTAGTCATTTATATACGCGTTCTTGCATCGGCAACGATCGCAGAAACAATAGCAGAAAAAGTAAAAACACAACGTAAACGAAAAATAAAATGTCAGTCTGGAAAGAAAAAAATAGAAACTGAAATAAATAAACTACGAGGACAATTGTCACTTCTAAGTGAAGTAGACAAGCGCTCCAAAATGAAAGAAAAAAAAAGGAGAAGCCTTGACATAAAGAATAAGACTGACTTACCAAATGTTAAAGAGAAGCTGAAACAAAAATCCAAGCGAAGGCACAGAGAATCAGGCGTTATGGGTAAAGAAACAGATTCTTCTGGTAAATCAAGATCTTCAAAGAAGGTGCCAAAAGCCATATCGAGAACTGAGACAAAATAAAATTGAAATAAATGACCCACCTAATATCCAAGATGTCGAGGAGTTCTGGTGTAAGATGTGGGAAAACTGCAAAATGCACAATGAAAGAGCAATGCATGGTTCAAGCAACAACACGAACAACACTCACATATAGAGTGCCAAAAATGGACGGATATCAATATTATTGAAACAATCGCCGCTATCTGCATAACTAAAAACTGGAAAGCACCAGATATAGACCGAATAGCCAATCTTTGAATAAAAAAAACCCTATCTAGCACTCACCAAGACCTCGCACGGGTATACAATGATATAATCACAAACCCAGAAAAATGCCCCAAATGGCTCACGTGGGGAGTAACATACCCATTCCCCAAAACAGAAAAGACGTAGAACCCGAAGAACTATTCACTGGCTGACTGTGGTTACTTTTTCTCGATTAAAACAACATTCTTCCTCTGGAACAGAAAGAATGCCGAAGAGATTCATATGGTTGCAAAGATCAACTGCTGGTAAATAAAATGATCCTGAAAAATTTCCAGAAAAATGTAGAACTTGGATAGATTTTGTTATATAGGCTTTGACAGTGTGTCATAACTTTGAATTCTTAAGTCTTAAGAAATGTAAAAAGTTTCCTTGATGATAAATTTCAGGAATCATAGCATGGGACTGAAAATCAAATGAGTCCTTAATCACTGTAAGGGCAATGGCACTTTCAATTCGTTAAATATATGACGAGGAATATATCAAGGAGACTGCATGTCACACCTTTTATTTTGTCTGTCCCTAATCTTCCTTTTATATGAACTAAACAGTAATAGCTGCGGATAGAAAATCAATAATAAATTATTTAATCACTTATTCTACATGTATGGCTATATACATTTTGTTAAAGACGACAATGAGTTGAAAGGTCTCCTTAATACAGTAAAATTGTTTCAGAGAATTACAGAAACACACTCAATAGATTTAGATTTTGTCACAAAGATGAAGGAATTGAAAGAAGAAGAAGCCATAAATACCGAGGAGTCAGCAAAGGAGATCGAATGCGTCGTACTTAAATGAAGGAGAAAGTAAGAAAAAATACGACAGGCGTATGCGTTTGGTGCTAAATACCGAGTTGAATTCACAAAACAGAAAATCAGCCATAAATACTTAGGCCGTCGCTGTGGTGCAATACAGTTCCAAATCCTTAACTGAACATTTGCTGAAATTAACCGAATTGAAGCCAAAACTAGAAAGGCTTTTCACTTGTCACCGGATTCATCATTGTAAGGCCATTATTGTTCGTCTGTATGTACCTAGATCCGAATCAAATTCTGAATGACAGCGTGGGCCAATGGCTACATAGGAAAATGAGCAATTTAATGGGAAGAAAGCCGCAAAAGATTCCTACGAACACCACCCAGCTCCAGTTACAGATATCTGCCTCATTAAGCATTTTATGGGACTTTGCAAACAATATATTCAAAACTCACCGCCTAAAGATGGCCACAAAAAACAAGATGCGTTTACTTATTGACATAGCAGTTCCTGAAGTGTGTAATGTAGCTTTTGAAGATGTTCAAAATACAAAGATCATAAAATGGAAATTTCAAGAATGTGGTACATGATTCCATGAGTTTGATTGCGAAAAGTTATAATATACTCACAGAATGGATTCCTGGCAGCCCATTCTTGAAAGGTCACACCCTACGATGAGCTTTACACCTCTACATAAAATGTGTATTTTTTATATAGAAATATGCAGGGTAAATGCCATGGTAGCACTTCTAACCTTGGGCCTCTGGCTGGGGGGAAATGAATATAGCATCGAAATCAAAGAAACTGATAATAAGAAATAATAAAGAAGTGGCCATCGGTTTATGGCGAATGAAAATACCATGCGATATCAGTCGCAATAGTTTCTTATTTTCATATTTATTTGGACAATCACGAAACACAATCAAGAGGCAAGGCGTCGTAAGGTAAATTATGAAAAATCCTCAAAATAAAAATTTACAAACGTTAAGCAGAGCGTCGAAGGGCCAATTTCAAAAAGCTGCTTCATCATCTCTTTTGTCGCTTTTATGGCTTCTTTTCCTCCGAGAAGAGGTGAAATTGAACTCTAAAAATATTTTTAAAAAATTGCTTTATGTTTCTTTCTTGTTGAGATTTCAAAGATATTTTGAAAAGAAACACATTTTAAGCGCCGTGGCAAGCAATTCTCAAAGTTTTGATTTTAGTGTTTCTTTTTTTTCTTTCTTCCTCTTTTTTCTTTTCTTTTTCTTTCTTCCTCTTTTTTCTTTTTACTTTAGATAAATTCCCTTGCCAAAGAAATTGGCAGGATGTAACCCAAAAAAGAAGTTGAGAAACACAGAAATAAAGCGCATGTTGGAATAAGTGGAAAGTGCTAGTTTGAGCCAATAAGCAATACATACACACACACTCACACACACACACACACACACACACACACACATACATATATATATATATATATATATATATATATATATATATATATATATATATATATATATATCTCCGATGCGATGAGAACGAAAGTAATTTCGCGGAGCGAACCTTGCTTCTTATGTTTACAGGAGAAAATATGTATCATTGAACTCTTGAATAATACCCAATTATTAAACCAAAGATATGAAATGACCGTTTTCTGTAGACATACTAAGGATCTAACACTACAATCTTGCTAGGTTCTCAGTTCCATAACTATTAACCTTTTATAATTATGTATCACCTCCTTCGATGTAATCCCTATCCTCTTATGTACCTCTCCACTAATATAATTATGATACTTTATTTTTTTTTCCATATATATTACAGGTAATAATTTCATTTAAATCGTTTTACATCCATACTTATTCTACACAATCTACGATCCAGGAATATTCCAAAAAGTTGATTATAAAAGGTTATATTAGCATCCCTTATTTTTCTTAGAGTAGATCACCACTTCTAAATTTTAATCCACAAAACACGTTCATTGATTACAAAATAAATAGTGATAACCCCAACATAAATAAATGCAATTCAACTTTAGAAATCTTATAGAAAAACCAAAAAATAACATTCCCAATTACTACTAGAACTAACTCTACAATTACCAAACTGCTATCAACAACCACTATTGTTTCACTCCGATACCTTTATATATATATATATTTTTTTATGTATATTTTTCTTCTCAAACAAATGGAAAAAAGGAAGTGACGTTTCACATCCGGCTTGCCTACAAACAGGATTGTTCATAACCATTTTCGACCCTCACCCGTCGATGTGCAGTTGAAATGCACTGAAACCAAGTTGCATCTTTGTAGTGAGTAAATGGTTTTGTCTATATGATAAAATTATAATATATATATATATATATATATATATATATATATATATATATATATATATATAGTTCTTGAGCGAATATCCTATGTCTATACGTTCCATATTAGCTAATTTTAAAAAGTGCTCGATAGGGTGGACTAGAGCTAAATTAATATTATTAGTGGTAGTAATCTTATAAGTATAAGTAACTAGGTTTGCTCTACTTCCTGTATTGAACACTTTATTTAGTTAGTTGCGTACTCGTATCGGTTTTTTTTCTTTGGGCTTTGGACCTGCATGCTGAACGATTGTTTTCGACAGGCGTTCATGTTCTCGGCTCTTTCCTTTTATAGCTTATTTTTATACCTTTTTTCCTTCGATATTGATTTGGTTTTTTGTAAATCAAGAAACCGAAGTGTAGTTACTTATACTAATAAGATTACTACCACTAATATTATATATATATATATATATATATATATATATATATATATATATATATATATATATATATATATATATATATATATGCGAGCATTTACACACGGAGTTTCTATCATGGGAATTGAAGGTTTAGCCCAGTTTAACGAGAGCGGCGAGATCGGGAATATTCGCCTTCGAAGTTCAATGTTTACATAAAACTGTTGATAATTGCCGCCAGAACCATGGGATCTTCTCCGGATCGTATCGTTGAAAGCAAATCTTCGACTCGTTGAAAAAGAAATGGTTGACTTCATAAAGGTGCACCCGTCGTGTAGACTTGCGTGAGATTAAATGAATAGTTGAACGGTTGCATCGTCACCTATAGTGAGGCGGTCAAGGAGACGCTTCTAGAAATGGCTTGAAAATACGTCTCTCTAACTATCGTTCTACGGCAGTAACGAAAGCGTCAAGATAAAGAGCGAGAGAAAAGCAGTGCATTAGCGAGTAGGGAAGAAGAAGAGCAGATGAATGATGAGATGTTTTTCTACTCTTTGTCTCTATTTTTATTCGCATATATACATATTGAGAAAAGAACCAAGGAAAACAGTCCAGGAAAACAACAACATGCTTCGAAAACACTAGCAAACAATGATGCGAATTTTATCTCTCGTCAAAATTCAGACATATGGCTTCGAACGAAAAGAAAAAAAGTGAAATTTTCTGCTTAGTTAGGGAACGAAACAAGTACAGATAACATAGAAAACAAAGACGAGATGTAAAGTAGTAATTATTTTAAATATAATATAGAGTGGGAGAAGAAGCAGACGACAAACAAAGAATAAGAAAAAGGAAAGAAAATATAAAAGTTCAATGGTTTACTTAATCTTATCGTCGATTTTTTATTATTATTTCTTATTCTTACTTTTTTATAAATAGTTCAAGGTAGACCAATCTTGTGTTGTCATGGTGGAGTTATTTCCCTTTATATGTAGAAATATTTCGTTTGATTAGTGTTATTTATTTGTTTGATTATCGTCCTGAAAGAACTTCATGGAAGATATAGTCCATCTTGGCTTTTGAGTTCTTGGTGATCCCGGAAACTTCTAACTTACCGTCTGTGGAAGATTGGAAGACAATTTTACGTGAGAGTCAGCCTAACGGAGAAAGAAATAAACATTTGCACGTCTTAGTGTAACGGCTACGATTCATCTGGCGAATTAGAGCAAGGACGCACCTAACTTTGAATGCTACGTATGAAAGCAAATTCAACTTTTGAATGCTACATATGAAGTCAAATCGAACAGTTGAACCAATTCTAAAGCAGCCAAGACTGTTTGGTTTTGACCAAATTCTGCGATCACCAGATGTTTGCGAGTTCTTAATATTATACAATTTGGAAGCAATAAAAAAAGAATAAAATCTAAATTTTAGGGTGGGCATTTATATTGTATATCAAATGATTGATTGACTTCAATTGAATTCCTTTTGATATAAATAAAGAAGATATCATTGCAACAAATAGAAAAGAGGAAGAGAGCAAAAAAAGAAAAGCCCTGGCTCTCCATTCCATAAACACTGCTACCCTACCATATGTGGTGTCTATGGATTTCTCTTCACATTCAACATAGGACATATTTCATACTGAAGGAAATTTCAATGAGTACCCCAATATTCGGCAATGAGTTCCACCAATGACGACATATTCAAAGAAATAGATGTGAGATATGTAATTGAAAGAGGAGAAAACACAAGGGAGAGATTAACCAGAATAGCAAAAAGAGGTATAAGAAAGAGTGGAAGAAAAAAGAGAGAGAGAGAAAGAGAGAGATAGAGAGAAAGGGAGAGAGAGAGGATAAAAGTGACGAAAAGGAGTGAACATGATGGTAAAAAGACAGACGTAACGTTTATTCCTGTGAGGTCAGTCTACCCGTATTTTAGGAGAAAAATACATCCGAGTGTCTTGTCCACAAATACAACACAATTTTTATGCAACATGAAGAAATGATCTTCGCAGAAAAAAGACGAAGCTATATATGATAGTAACATTTGATACATTTACATATAAAAGTAAATGTTCTTTGTTGTGGCCATGAAGAGACAAATAGTTCAAGTGTTCGAAATGATTTGTCGCAAGTCAATCTGCAAGGTTTCGAATTTTTTTTATTGCAAATGAGGAAATCAAGTGGTATGACACGCCAATGTGTGTGTGTGTGTGTGTGTGTGTGTGTGTGTGTGTGAAGGGCACACTAATGAAACATGTGTGTGACAGCTGACTGACTGCATGTGATAGCAGTAATTTCAAAACAGTGAACAAAAAGAGGAGATATAGGACTTACTTTCGTCGTAGCGTTGTATGTAGAAAAATCATCGCAGATGTACGCGTTGTCATGGTACATGTGTCTGTGTTGTTGATCCAGTTCTGGTCTGGTTCGCTGTCTTCCACCGACTATCCTTCAGTGTCGATGCAGATCCGGTTGTTGACCAACCATTTTTATGGTTTATGGTGAGCCGGTGCTCGGCTCAAGGATGCTTTCCGAGTTTTGCGTGGGAATTTACTCATAACACGACTCTGCCGATTCCAGTTCATTTGGAGTTCAAACGCACGGACGTCGTAGAAAGCGCATTACGTGACTTGTCCTATATAATCAGGTTCCAGAGTACAATTATTTAAATTGTACAGAATTGTAAAAAGATTTTCTACTGAATTATGTAACATTTTTTGTAGTCTTTTCTTACTTGTTTTTGCTTCACTTATTGGCTGTTAAATATAGGAGTTTATATCCTATATTCCGATGAGCTGAACATATTTAATAAAGTTGATTACTTCCAAAAGATATTTGGGGTCCGTGTCTGACTTCGGATTACGGTACTAAAATATGTTGTCCATTGTGCTCCTTGTGTTAATCATCTGTTGACATGACGATCGGTTATGGCCAAAATAATTGCATCGCTTGTTGTTTCTTCTTGACCTAAAGCCTGTTTTCTTTTCTTTTTATTTTCTTCTTGTTTTTCGTTCAACGCCCATTCTTTTTGCTACAAAAGCGGATGTTTTCTTCAGGTTTGTCATAAGCGAATAAATAAACATTCGCTAAAATCAACCATTATTTTTCGCTCTGCAGATTTCTATAAACTTCTTCTATTTTAATTCTTTGTGATTTCAAGAAAAACTTGATTTCTATTCTTTTGTCAATTCAACCTATTTTTGAAAAGTCTTTTCCATTTAATGAAATCTTTAGACGTTTATCCTAAAGATCGTCCTTCCGTCCTTCCTCCTTTTGTTTGCAGTAGTTTTTTTTAAACTGCATTATTGTCAAATTCGAATCCTATTCCTTTTAGGCACTTGTATAAATTGACTGAGATCCCGGATAAGATTGCTTTTTTGCTGCTGCTACAGAATTTTCGCAAAGGGGCTTATGACTGTACCACGTTGAATCATCGGTTCTCGTACGATCACCGAAGTTAAGCAACACCAAGCGTGGTCAGTACCGAGTTGGGTGACCGTTTGGGAATAATAAGTGTTTTAAGCTTGGATATGCGAAATGTGTAATAGATAGAGGTTCAGAAATGGAAATCGGAGAGTCGAGTTCGAATTCCAGTCGGGTTGATTATATTCACTTATACACAAATAGCCTTGGGAAAGGTGTCAATTCCTCCCTTCTTCCCCAGCTATGGGTTAATGCGTAAGAATTTTATCAGGAAATCATTATAATCCTTAAAAATCCTTAGAATGTAAAAATATATTTTAGCTTTAAATAACCTGCAATAGGTTGACAAACTGTAAAAATCAATCACTCAATCTAGGAAAGAGTTCAGTTAGGCAGATGTTTGTAAACGGTTGTAATATAGCAGCGATGATGTTATAGTTAAGATATCTGACGATTAGTGGAAGAAGTGAAAAAAGAGCCTCAAGCCGAAATTGAAACTTTCTCCGCCGAATAATGGATGGAAAAATAATGGATGGAAGAATAGTAACGCTTCATTTGCAATTTCATTTTGCACATTTCTGAGGTTTAGACATTTTTTCTATGAAGTCATTACGCGTCGGCAACAAGCAATCGGAAGAACTTTCACTTTCCCCGATTATGATTTGCCATACAAACATTTTGAACACATCTGATCTTTCACTTGAGATGACTTTCTATAAAGGTCAGCGCAAATAATAAAAATACCAAGAAATTGTTCCACTTATGAGAAAAAGTTTTAATGAACAATTGTTAACTTTACAAGGTACGTAATCTATCTATCTATCTATCTATCTATCTATCTATCTATCTATCTATCTATCTGTTCTTCTGTCTTCCTCTATTTTCTTTCTTTCATTCTCTCTCCTATCTATTTCTTCCCTTTTCTGTTTCTTTACTTTCTCTCTCTCTCTCTCTCTCTCTCACACACACACACACACACACACACACACACACACACACACATATATATATATATATATATGTATATGAGCAACATATCTGCTACTCTAAATGGTGTACATCTCTAAGAAGCTTACGGTTACCGAAAAGATTCAGTCTAAAGAGGCTTGGGACTGGCCGATTTTCTGTTCACCATTGATCGGTCTTTCATTCATTCCATTCCATAACTGACAGACGGCATTTTGCAGTTGGATAAGGGATTAGTGGAGAGAGAGAGAGAGAGAGAGAGAGAGGGAGAGGGCGAGAGAGAAAGGGAGAGAGAGAAAGATGTTGGGATGATGGGTTGGTGATGTTAAATCAAAAAATTATTACCAGAAAAATATAAACTTTTACAAATATCACAAATATTATAAAGGGCTTTTTAACCAAAGTGTTCATTTTCAAATATATATTACGGGTGTGCAACATGTCAATGCCTGCTTTTTTAGTATTATTATTATTATTATTTGATTCGATTGCTTGTTTCCTACGCGTAATGACTTCATAGGAAAAATGTCTAAACTTCAGAAATGTGCAAAATGAAATTGCAAAATGAAGCGTTACTATTCTCCCATTAATTATTCTTCCATCCATTATTCAGCGGAGAAAGTTTCAATTTCGGCTTGAGGCTCTTTTTTCACTTCTTCCACAAATGTTTCATCGTTAAATTATTGAATATATTTATTAAGCATAACATCACTTTCTGTTATTCATTGTTAATATTCTCGGAAATAAAACTGGCTTCGATACAGCAAGTGTAGCATGAGATACACGCGAGTAAATACCGGACGTACGAATCGAATTGAATATTAATTGGGTAACTTTTGATCTAAGAGGAGTTGATCTGTGGTGACCAGAGTATGCAAATGAAGCTCACACTAAGAGATATCAAGGTAAGCTTTCTATTCACAGCCTCAAAAGAACTGTCTTAGAAGGTTGACGTAAAAGTTAAGCCCATAGCCTCAAATGATATCAGTGTCTGCACTGACATAAGACAGGAAGTCAAACTAGCTGAACTGTAGGATATACAGAGGTTGGACAAAATAATTGAAACTCTTGTTAAATTCAAAGAAAATTTATTTAATATGGAGTTGATCCTCCTTTAACCTCACAGGCAGCTTTAATACGTCTAGGAATAGAATCATACAGCTTCCTGACTTCATCCAGAGGAATTTTCAGTCATTCTTCCATTAACACCTTCTCTAGCTCTTTACGACACGACGATAGAAGATAGCGGCTCCTAAATTGTTGCTCCAAATTGCACCACAAATGTTCAATAATATTGATATCTGGAAATTGGGGAGGCCACTCTATGTGTTCTAGCTCACTTTCATGCCCTTTATACCAATTCTTAACCACTCGAGCGGTATGTATTGGAGCATTATTGTCTTGGAAGTTGCAGTCACCATCAGAGAATAAAGTCTGGGCCATTGGATGAACATGATCTCCCAAAATGTTCAGGTAATCATTGCTGTTGATTCTACCATGCAGGGCAACTATTGGACTGAGACATTTCCATGATATGGCGGCCCAAATTATCACTGATACACCTCAATGCTTCACTGTTGGAAGAAGGCAGTCAGGGTTTGGGCTGCCTACACACATAAACTTCCCCTGAAATTGGGAAAAGAGAAAAACTGGATTTGTTTGAGAATATGACTTGCTTCCAGGCATTGTGATCTCTGCACCACTTCAACCTCTTTTGAATGTTGCGAGTGGAGAGAAGAGGTTTCCTTACGGCGGCTCTTCCATGATATGCAGGCTTATGGAGCTCACGGCGAACAGTATTAATAGAAACTGAACTATTCAGATGGTTATTCAACTCAGCAGTCACTTTGGCCGCATTTGTCCGATGATTTTTTGCCACATTGCGTTTCAATGCACGTCAGTCCCTGTCAGTAAGTTTGCAAGCCCGGCCCAAATTGCTACGGTTGCTAGAGGTTTTGCCCTGTTTCTCGAATTGCATCATAGTTCTTGATATGGTAGCACTTGAAAAACCCAACAGTTCAGCAACCTTAGTGATCGAGGCTCCTGCCATGCGAGCTCCAACAATTTGCCTTTTTTCGAACTCGGAAAGGTCACGCATTTAGCTTAAATTTTACTAAATTCTAAAAATAAATAAGACAAAGACAGTAAATTAGATAAATAAACGTATTTACAATAGATATAAACTGCAATTACGAAAATTTAGTTAAAGTTCTTAATATAATAGGTCTTTGAAATATAGGAGTGAAATTTGAAATTGTTGCAACTATTTTGTCCAATCCCTGTATATACATAAGACAACTAGATAACAGGAACTTTTATAAACGCCCTACCAGCGAGAAGGCTGGTCGTTCACGCCGTCGTAGAGAGGAGATCGAAAGGTTCGTTCGAAGTCCCCGAAAAATAATATGCGCTTACGACCAACGTTAATTTCACGGATTCCAAAAAAAATAATTATCTGAATAAATATCTAAAAGATTTAGTTTTGAATTCATGAAATTTTGAGCATCAAAGACAGTTTAAAATTTTTAGAACAAAATGCTGTATTGATTGAAATAAATGATGCGAAATATGGTTAATATGCCGAATGAAAAAGAAATTACCATTTCGGTAATATTCTTCAATAATTCCTAATACAACATATCTTTCATATTTCATCAAATAGAGAACAACTTCCCCTCCACCAAAAAAAAAGTTAAGTTTTGCTGAAATCTAAGTTCAATCCGTAGTTTCTGATGCTTCGAGATATTTAAAAGAAAACCTTTTTTTAAGCATTTCACCCCAAGCAAGGCGGGAGTGCCACTAGCACGCGATGGGTTACAGAGGGTAGAGAACAAGAGTAAAGAGGCTTGTTTGGGGAGAGGATAGAAGGACGGGGAACAAGATCAAGGTGTCAGAAGATTGACATTACACTTGAATAGTTAAAGATTATAGTTATCAGAGAAGCGAGTAAGAGGAAGGGAGTTCCACAGATAGGAAGTGCGAGAGAAGAAGCTGTTTGATTAGAAGAGACGGTTACATTTAACCGTTTCGACAATGAAAGGTTGGGACCGAGATGTCAACCTAGTAGCTCGCTTAAATTCATGCAGCCTGGGAACCAGTGAAAGCAACAGTTGCCGTGAAAAAAGTTATAGAAGAGATAGAAGGAAGCCATGGTACGTCTGTGAGAAAGCGAATGTAGACTAGATGCCCGATCAGGACCTATCACATTGCATATCCGTCTCTGGATTTTGTCGAGGAGCTCGAGACTTACAGCGGGGGCACCAGATCATATATGAGAGCAATATTCCATGCAAGGACGGATGGCTGATTTATAGATTTGAAAGTTTAAGTAAAACTTTCTAGCACGACAGAGAGAGCCAACTTTCCTTGCGGTAGATGAAGCTATTGATGCAATGTATTTGTTCGACCTCATATCAGCGGACAGCGTGAGACCAAGCAGGCGAAACGAGGCGCTCTCGTGGAGGTGGGCATCAGCCATTCTGATGGGAGTTAGGGAGGGTTCTTTGTGGTGGGTAAATGGGAGCAGTTTTGTTTTGGAGGCATTGAAGTTTACAAGCCATTTCATGCCCCAATCAACCACAGATTGGATGTCCTTTTCGCGACCGGCAGCCAGGTTAGTTTTGTCAACGATACCAGATTTACTATTGAGGCAGGAGTAAATAGTAGTGTCGTCCGCGTAGATACCTACTTGGGAACTGATGACATCAGGAAGGTCGTCAATGAAGTCCAAGAACAGTGTAGGACCCAAGATAGAGCCTTGGGGAACACCGGCGTTCGTGATAAAGGAGCTGGAGAACCCGTTTAGGACGACCTTCATTTCACGGTTTGACAGGAATGACTGTTAAATTAAATAATCGCCCTGTATCAATGAAGCTGACGAACAAAGCTGGCATGCCAAACCCTATCAAATGCTTTAGACATATCTAGAGCCACGGCTCGAGCTTCTCCGTTATTGTGAAGTGTTTGGTATACAAATTCAGTTATGGCCATGAGCACGTCGGCGGTAGATCGGGCAAAGCGGAAACCATATTGATTGTCGGAGAGCTGATTATGTGAAGTAAGCTGCTTGACCACTTTACCGAAGAGTGGTAAGAGACTGATAGGACGGTAGTTAGATGGGTCAGAAGGGTCTCCAGAGTCCTTAAAGACAGGCACAACAGATGAGGACTTCGAACAGGCTGGAAAGCAAGAGTCGGTGAGGCAGTAATTGTATAGACTTAAGGGAGTCTAATTCAGAGATGATGTCCGATACCATCGTTGGGGTTATGTGCATCTCACTCAGTAGAGCCTCAGTTTGCGGATGGGTGGGGGTTAATCGGATGTGGGTACACCAGATGAGTCTAGCGTTGAATTGGATGAGGATTTCCGAGCAAAGCATTCAACCATGTCAGCTGTGGAAGTCAGGACCTTAAATTGGTTGAATAATAGAGGTATTGTTGGTTTGCTTTTGTTCAATCCACTCTTGCAGAGACGCCAATAATCCTTAGAACCAAACTTGTGAGAAGCAATATGCTGTTTCAATCTTACGGCAAAGAGTAACCTTGCTTCATTGAGGACTCGCTTGGACTCATTACGGGCTGAGACAAAGACAAGTCTGTTGCAATCAGACATGTCTCTACGGTACAAATGGAAGCAGAAAGCAGCTGAGAAGTAAGGGGAGGAACGCGATTTCACTTTATATTTTCTTGTGGGGATGAAAGCCTCGATTACAGCTTTTACCCTGGATGAGACCTCAGACCCTTGGATGGGGGGATTAAAAACAACATTCCAGGGGACATCGCGAAGGAAATCACGGAACGAGTCCCAGTCTGCTTGTTGATAACAGAAAGATGATCTGTTGGTAGGAGATTTTTTACTGAGGGAGGAGTAGAAAGAGATGTTAATAGACACGACGGCATGAAGAGATGTTGCCAAGAGGACAGAGCTGCGTGGCAGGACAAGACTACGGAATGGAGGTAAAACACAGATCAAGAAGGGAAGCCTTATCCTCATGGTTACTGGGGAAACGCGTAGGAAAGTCAACCACTTGTGTGAGAGATTGAGTGATTGAAAATTTAAGGGTTTGTATGCCAGGAAGGTCAGTTATGGAATGTTTAAGCCATTTAGTGTGGTGGACATTAAAGACACCGTACACAAATATGTTTGCAAACGGCTGTAGAGAGATAGTCTTGTCCATATTATCAGAAATGCTATCGAGTACACCACAGTCATGGGGGGCTGGAGAGAAATAGAGAAAGAAGAAACAATAATAATAATAATAAAAATAGAATCGAGGAGCGATAGACAGAAACACATGTATGAATGATCGATAATATTCAAATTCTGTGAGATTCTGGCACTATACTTCACAGAGGAGTCTACAGGGTGAACATAACATTCAAGTTCTGTGAGACTCTGGCCCTATACTTCACAGTGTAGTCTACAGGTGAACATACCATTCAATTTCTGTGATTCTGGACCTATACTTCACAGAGGAGTCAATAGATGAACATAACATTCAAATTCTGTGAGAGTCTGGCCCTATACTTCACTGAGGAGTCTACAGGTGAACATAACATACAATTTCTGTGATTCTGGCCTTATACTTCACAGTGTAGTCTACAGGTGAACATAACATTCAATTTCTGTGATTCTGGCCCTATACTTCACAGAGGAGTCAATAGATGAACATAACATTCAAATTCTGTGAGAGTCTGGCCCGATACTTCACAGAGGAGTCTACAGGGTGAATATAACATTCAAATTCTGTGAGACTCTGGCCCTATACTTCACAGTGTAGTCTACAGGTGAACATAACATTCAATTTCTGTGATTCTGGCCCTATACTTCACAGAGGAGTCTACAGGGTGAACATAACATTCAAATTCTGTGAGTGTCTGGCCCTATACTTCACTGAGGAGTCTACAGGTGAACATAACATACAATTTCTGTGATTCTGGCCTTATACTTCACAGGGGAGTCAATAGATAAACGTAACATTCAAATTCTGTGAGAGTCTGGCCCTATACTTCACTGAGGAGTCTACAGGTGAATGTAACATCAATTTCTGTGATTCTGGCCCTATACTTCACAGAGGAGTCAATAGATGAACATAACATTCAAATTCTGTGAGAGTCTGGCCCTATACTTCACTGAGGAGTCTACAGGGTGAACATAACATTCAAATTCTGTGAGACTCTGGCCCTATACTTCACAGAGGAGTCTACAGGGTGAATATAACATTCAAATTCTGAGACTCTGGCCCTATACTTCACAGTGTAGTCTACAGGTGAACATAACATTCAATTTCTGTGATTCTGGCCCTATACTTCACAGAGGAGTCAATAGATGAACATAACATTCAAATTCTGTGAGAGTCTGGCCCTATACTTCACAGGGGAGTCTACAGGTGAACATAACATTCAAATTCTGTGAGAGTCTAGCCCTATACTTCACTGAGGAGTCTACAGGTGAACATAACATACAATTTCTGTGATTCTGGCCTTATACTTCACAGGGGAGTCAATAGATAAACGTAACATTCAAATTCTGTGAGAGTCTGGCGCTATACTTCACTGAGGAGTCTACAGGTGAATATAACATTCAATTTCTGTGATTCTGGCCCTATACTTCACAGAGGAGTCAATAGATGAACATAACATTCAAATTCTGTGAGAGTCTGGCCCTATACTTCACTGAGGAGTCTACAGGGTGAACATAACATTCAAATTCTGTGAGACTCTGGCCCTATACTTCACAGAGGAGTCTACAGGGTGAATATAACATTCAAATTCTGAGACTCTGGCCCTATACTTCACAGTGTAGTCTACAGGTGAACATAACATTCAATTTCTGTGATTCTGGCCCTATACTTCACAGAGGAGTCAATAGATGAACATAACATTCAAATTCTGTGAGAGTCTGGCCCTATACTTCACAGGGGAGTCTACAGGGTGAACATAACATTCAAATTCTGTGAGAGTCTAGCCCTATACTTCACTGAGGAGTCTACAGGTGAACATAACATACAATTTCTGTGATTCTGGCCTTATACTTCACAGGGGAGTCAATAGATAAACGTAACATTCAAATTCTGTGAGAGTCTGGCCCTGTACTTCACTGAGGAGTCTACAGGTGAACATAACATTCAATTTCTGTGATTCTGGCCCTATACTTCACAGAGGAGTCAATAGATGAACATAACATTCAAATTCTGTGAGAGTCTGGCCCTATACTTCACAGAGGAGTCTACAGGGTGGACATAACATTCAATTTCTGTGAGCCTCTGGCCCTATACTTCACAGTGTAGTCTACAGGCGAACATAGCATTCAATATCTGTGATTCTCACCCTATACTTCACAGAGGAGTCTACAGGGTGAACATGACATTCAAATTCTGTGAGACTATGACCCTATACTTCACTGGAGAGTCTGCAGGGTGAACATAACATTCACATTCTGTGAGACTCTGGCCCTATACTTCACAGAGGAGTCTACAGGGTGAACTTAACATTCAAATTCTGTGAGACTCAGGCCCTATACTTCACTGGAGAGTCTACAGGGTGAACATGACATACAAATTCTGTGAGACTCTGGCCCTATACTTCACAGATGAGTCTACAGGGTGAACATAACATTCAAATTCTGTGAGACTCTGACCCTATACTTCACTGGAGAGTCTACAGGGTGAACATGACATTCAAATTCTGTGAGACTCTGGCCCTATACTTCACAGAGGAGTCTACAGGGTGAACTTAACATTCAAATTCTGTGAGACTCTGGCACTATACTTCACAGAGGAGTCTACAGGGTGAACATGACATTCAAATTCTGTGAGACTCTGGCCCTATACTTCACTGGAGAGTCTACAGGGTGAACATGACATTCAAATTCTGTGAGACTCTGGCCCTATACTTCACAGAGGAGTCTACAGGGTGAACTTAACATTCAAATTCTGTGAGACTCTGGCCCTATACTTCACTGGAGAGTCTACAGGGTGAACATGACATTCAAATTCTGTGAGACTCTGGCCCTATACTTCACAGAGGAGTCTACAGGGTGAACTTAACATTGAAATTCTGTGAGACTCTGACACTATACTTCACAGAGGAGTCTACAGGGCGAACTTAACATTCAAATTCTGTGAGACTCTGACCCTATACTTCACAGAGAAGTCTACCAGGTGAACATAACATTCAAATTCTGTGAGACTCTGGCCCTATACTTCACAGAGGAGTCTACAGGTTGAACATAGCATTCAATTTCTGTGAGACTCTGGCCCTATACTTCACTGGAGAGTCTACAGGGTGAACATGACATTCAAATTCTGTGAGACTCTGGCCCTATACTTCACAGAGGGGTCAACAGTGTTAACATAACATTCAAATTCTGTGAGAATCTGACCCTATACTTCACAGAGGAATCTACAGGGTGAACTTAACATTCAAATTCTGTGAGACTCTGACCCTTTACTTCACAGAGGGGTCTACAGGGTGAACATAACATTCAAATTCTGTGAGACTCTGGCCCTATACTTCACAGAGGAGTCTACAGGTGAACATGACATTCAAATTCTGTGAGACTCTGGCCCTATACTTCTCTGGAGAGTCTACAGGGTGAACATGAATTCAATCATTGAGTGAAAATCCTCAATAAAACTGAGACTAGGCCGTTGAGCATATCACTCTTTTATAATGATGTTATTACACGCAAAAAGGCCGTGTGACCGGTTTTAATCTAACAAGGGTCAATATTTATGATTAGCCACACCTACGCAGAATTTATGTTCAGGTTTAGCAGCATCAAGATCAATGACGTCCTATATTCGTCTTTACTTAGTAGTAACATCATTCGTTTATTTGCTAAAAGAAAATCTTTTAATAAAACAAATGTGTTCTATCGATTATGGACAAGGCAAAGACTTTGAATAAGATGACAAGAAATTAAACAATTATTACATGATTGGGATTATTATGGATATTAGTTTGATTACATTTAAGTTCCACCGGTCGGGGTAGTAGGTATATATATGTGTATACCATATAATTCTTTCACCCTCTCTAGACAGACATACAAATGCCTACTAGGCGCGCACGCGCACACACAGACACAGACACACACACACACACGCAAACGAACACACACACACACACACACACGAACACACACGCACAAACGAACACACGCAAACGAACACACGCAAACGAACACACATGATCATCCGAAACCTGAATAGAAAAACTAGAATTCTGATATACTTGCACATATGGATCTTCCACGCGAAAACTCTTTGACAAGACAGATGCACGTGAGGTCTGCTTAACCAATGAAAAACAAACAATCCAAAATTAAAAATACCAGAATTTTCTTTTTCTTCTCCATATTTCATTCTCTGATGAAGCTTTAATAAAAGCGAAACATGTAAGATTTGTAGACGTTTCCGATTCGTTCCTTATCCTATCATTCTGTCTGATTCGAATCCATACTTGATATATATTTGATCCCAGTTCATATATATATATATATATATATATATATATATATATATATATATATATATATATATATATGTGTATACGATGCGATGGCTAAATTGTCGCCATTTTATATTTTTTTTATTCCTTGATTTTATTGAATGCACAGTATAGTAGAGTCATTTGGGCACAGTCCATGAGAAAAAGAGCACCATGACGCAATTCACTTCACGAGAAATTTGGAAACGGCATTCTGTACTGCTTGGCATTTGTGCCGAAAGCTCCAATACGAATATTTCAGTTTTTGTCAATCTGAGGACAGTGCAGAGGATTTAGAAAAAGTTCGATGAATCTAATCGTGATTATGAAGGTGTTTGGCGACGCTATGCCTCCATCCCTTCTCCCACAATGCCTCAGATTCAACATGGAAGCCTACATCAAGTGCCTTACGGAAGTAGACATTAAAGGGGATATATGTTTTTTTATATTTTTCACCCAGTGACTGAGGATGGGAAAATCTTGATCTGGAATCATCGGACAAATGTAACATTTAAAATTTCATCAAACTCTTTTACACCTTGTCTAAGTTTCGCGCATTAAAACGATAGAATATAGAATTCGTGCCTCATTCGGCGCCCAATGTACTTGCTAGAATCAGAGCGAGGCTGGTTTACTTAAAAAAACAAAAAAAACAGAACAGTTTTCCTACAGAAACAATCAAGTCAATTACGCTTTCTAAAAATGGTGGTCATTTAACATTTGCAGTTTATCAATCATATTTTAATATATTTTGTTTCCTTTTTCTGTTTTCGTTTGAAGATATTTTTTATTCTTTTTTTAAATTTCTTTCTCATCGTTTTGTTTTCCTAGTCTTGTTCTTCATCTTTTTTCTTCTTCTCTTTCCCTTCATTTAGTTTGTCTTTCGTTTCCATTTCTGTCTGACATAAAAGAAACATAAAACCTTATATAATCAAATCAAAGTAAGAAAGTCGCCGGTAACTTTAAGAAAACAAAATCGTTTCCCTCTTCAGTCCACTTAAGTCGTAATTCACAATTTGTTTCCATCAAGCGATTATTTTGATTAATATCGCCATATAAAACTTTGTTTTCAAACGTTTTTCTTTCTAAGCAAAAAAGCTACCTAAATAACCAGTCTGTTTACCGTTGCCGCAACTCCAAAATTTGGACCAAAATAGCGACTTCCCCTTTTCACTTATGCAAAACATTCATTTCGCTATTTGTTTGCTATGAACGCCACCTGATGGGAGACGCTACTTTGTCTTGATTAATGCTGAATCGAATTTCCTTGAACTAGGTCCAAAGTTTTGCTGGAGGAAATAAGTTGGCTAACAAATATTCAATAATTTAGAAAAACTTAGCTTAACGTGATATTCTAGATTTAAATCTGAGAATAAATTATATTGTAGCCCGAAAATATGCCGTTCCGATTTGTGATTTGGTCGAATTCAGACAGAGGAAAAAAATTTAAAAAACATGCAATAAATAAATGTATGAAAAAAAAATGGAAAGAAGAGGAAAGAAAAACTAAAAGAAGAATTTCAAAGTGACATACACTGACATCTTTTTTGATGAAAGAATATTTTTATTTAATAATACAAACAAAATATTGTCTAATAGGAAAAAGCAGAAAAATGATTATTTAAGGCAAAGCATTGTCTAAGGGGAAAAATCATCAAAGATAAAATTGAGTAAAACCATAGTTCAGAAGGTGCTACGATTTATAAACTTTGTTTTTTGAGTTTTTCAGAAAGTTTATTAGTTCATGCAAAATTCAGACAAACTGGAATATTTAATAATCGAAAAATTTGTAAAAACTGAATTTGTAAAATCTGAATGGTTTCAAAGCATTTTTTATTTTGTGTAAAATGTTTTATTGATTTCTTTTGCCTCGTTTTGGACAGGAGAAGAAATTCAATGAGAAATGATGAAATTATTTAACATAACAAAAGTTAAAATCAACAAAGTTTCGTTGATCAATTTTATAAGATGCTTGGCTCTAAATCCATTCTTGGCTTTTAGATTTTAATATTATTATCACGATTTTAATTTTTTTATTAGATAAACCATTGTTAATTGTTATTAAGTTTTGAATTTATGATTATTTTACATTTTTTGTCTTTCCTCTTAATCTTCATAATCTTCACTTCCTATGATCTCCTCTTTCACTCATATCAATCATTTGTCTACCCATTTTAACAGTAACCCTCTAACTTGAATGACTCTCGTGCCTTGTACTGGGTGAACTTTAGTATATAAAATTTAATTTGTGACTGGTATTTCCTAATAATGTTAATAAACAGAACCAAATTCAAAGAAACTGTTATTCATTTTAACAAGTATTTATTTAATCTTAATTTTATATGTGATAACAGACAATAAAAACAAAAACTCAATATGGAGTTAGCAGCCATCGTCAAATGTAAAATAAGTAACAGAACTGCCCAACAAACAGAATTGACTAAGTTTGCAATCATTAATAACAAGAAAAAGAAAAGAATAGGGCAAAAATAGTAGAAAACTAGCAAAAAATACATGCAAGGCAAATTAACAGTAAAAAGACAAAGCAGACGTAAAATATGGTGAAAAGTTCACAAACTAAGAATTGGGGTTGGCGCATTAGAACAAGGTCGGATAAGTGAATGTAGCATTCTGACTTCAAGACAAGACAAATCGGGACTGAGTCAGATGAGACCAAGAACCGACCTATTTTATTGGCTAGGAAAAATCCCAGCATGCATTTGTGTGCTTCTGCCTATAAAATAGGTAAAGGCAAGTACTTTGTAATAATTCCCAGTGGTGATTGGAATTAACATTATTTCATTACAACCAAATTCATCCGAAGTACACACAAGCTAAATCAGATATTTGCAGTTTTATACGCTGCTACAACTTCATCTTCCAATACAATGCCCCCCCCCCTTACACTGACACTAATGCTTCGTAGTAGAAACGTAAACAACATCCATTTTTGAAGGGATACCAGTCACCAGGATTTATCAGTTTGAACAGTGGGCAGAAGTTTTCCTTCTAAGTACGATTCAACAGACGGGATAATAGGTTATAACTTGAAGGTAACTTTAATTAGTAACATATAGTACATAAATCCTTGTTGCGTATCTTGCTATGTATCTCGAGGCCAGTCAGTGTACCCTTGCTAATCACTGTCCATCGTTCAAAGCATCTTCAATAAGTATTCAATAATCATTATCGGACCATGTATCAATGGGACATGGTCACTTGGTCCAGTTACTCTACTTCTCTCTTGAATAAGGTAACAACCTGATATGTATGTGTCGTTATCTTGATTATGCCCGGGTGCAGAATGGGTAAACGACACGCTGGTTGAGTAAGATTGAGGATTTAGAGAACATTTCTGCTGGGATGAACTGAGTTTTATTAGTCATTATAAGGCACTTTGTTGCGCACCACCGACCTCAACATTATTAGAGACGTGATACATCTCTTCATAGTGAGTTTTCTTCAATGATTGTAGCATCTTTTGGCAAGAAAGTGTTCCCAGCCACACGATACAAGCTGCACAGGTATAGTTACAGGAACTTTTCATTGTGTTCATATCTATCTATCTATCTATCTATCTATCTATCTATCTATCTATCTATCTATCTATTCTTAATATTTAAGTTTAATTCTGAAAGGCTGCTAATTTTAACAACTCGATATTTAAATTACTGGGTAAGTTTTCCAAGTCTCTAGAGATGGAGACATTTCAGTAATTAACGTTTGAAATCGACTGAAATTGGTTTGAATTGTCAAATTATATTAAAGATGGTAGCTAAATCGAAACTAGTTGCATTATTGAACATATTCAAAAAACGGCGCTGCTGTTAACTTCATGGTTCGCCATTATCGATGTGTCTAATGACTTTTAGCATCGATGAAATTCATTTTCCAACAATGACGGCCACCGTTCATTCTTTCCTTCGATATTTCTCGGTTTTTCGAGACAACCTCAAACCTTCAAGATCCACATCTGTTTTTATAGGAACATTTTCCTCCTTCACTATTTATTTTATTAAAAGACTACATCTTTATGGAGTAATGGATAGCTGCTCGGATTGAGGAATCGGAGAGCCGAGTTCGAATTCCAGCTGAATCCATTACATTCACTTACATGTTAATACCCTCTGGTATGGATCCTCTTCTTCTCCTCCAGCTATGGGTAAATAGCAGGGCGGACCGGATTCTATAGCCTTGTATGACAACTGGTCTACCGCAGAAAGAAATGGCAACCTACTACGGGAAAAACAGCCTCGTCAGTCATGTATCGAAAGATACATGGTCGCCTACGTGTGTATCACGCATAGCGCATAACTGACTGACATCATTAAATTCACCACAGATCTCATTGTTTTCATTCTGAAGCTTTGATCATTGAAAGGAATTCGTAGAAACAAAGATAAAAAAAAAAACAGCAACTAAAACAACCAATTTAGATCATTTTTAATGGCTATATTTTATCTCTACGATAATTCGTTATTATAGTCAAGTAGCCATTGGTTTAAGTTTTTTCATAATCGTAAGTTTTAAAATTATTATTAATCAAATCGTATAAAAACAGGACCTTATTGAGATTAAATTTGTATGTGAATTTAGGGAATTAATTCTTTTTAAAGACTTTTCTTCTAAATTTGTATATATTAAATATAAATATATTTTATATCTACGTGTGTGTGCGCGCGTGCGCGTGTGTGTGCGCGCGTGCGCGTGTGTGTGCGCGCGTGCGCGTGTGTGTGCGTGCGCGCGTGCGCGTGTGTGTGCGCGTGTGTGTGCGCGTGTGTGTGCGCGCGTGCCCGTGTGTGTGCGCGCGTGCTCGTGGGTGTGTCTCGTCCGGTTCGCTGGTGCAAATTATTTTGTAAAACGTGTTCGTTTCTAAATTTGGCATAAAATCTTTATAAAGTTTGGGCAAAAGGTGAAACCATAACAATTTACGATTTACCGTCGCTCTTAAACTGATTTCTCAAACTATGAATTAAATTAACAAATCAAATTAACCGTAAAAATAAAAATATAGCACAAAATAAAAATATTATCAGATGATTCTGCCGAAACCAATTGCACAATAATTACAAATTAGACACGTATGAGTTAAATAACACGACAGACTGAGCTCTCTCGTCATAAATGGCAACTAATCTAGGAGAAGGAAAGTTTTGGATTCAAATCGTTTGTAATCCTGGCGAAGCACATACTATGTAGGAATGAAAAATTCTGGAGCTCGCAATTAATTATGGTGCAGAGTTATAGACTTCTGATATTGATTGCTGTCCATCCGATAGATAGGATAGATAGGTTTAAACAAGGTATAAGAAAAGATTGTAAAGATATTAATTTATGTCACATATTAAAAAAGAAAACAAACAACAACTTATTACCCAATACAAAAAATGAATTTATTCAATAAAACAACATTGATTGAACTGACTTTATGGTAGTAATGGTCTGTTAGGCGATCTTAATCAACGGCCAGATGCGCGATGGACATGAGGTATACGAATATTGATTGCAGCAGGTTGGTTATGATTTGCATTTTGAAAAAGAACAATCAATAAATAGTCTGCGGTATGACGATAAACTACATCCGGCAGCTAAGCCTCTGATCGGGAGATTTTGAGGAGCATGGAACCCCCCTGTTAATTGCTGTTGTCCCTATGTACACCCTGACCTGGGGTGGTAGCATCTGTTAGGGTCCCAGCTATGGGTTAATAGAGAAACACCGCGAACAAAAACAAAAAGTATGAAAGTATAAAAATACGGTTTGTGATAAAATGACCAACAATATCTAATTTATAGCAACAATATTTCTATCTGTAGTTGAATAAATGCAATTGCATTAAAAATATTTAGATTTTGGCATTAAATAAAACATAGAGGTTGATATATTGCTAAACAAAATGAACCAAGCAACCATAGAACTATTTGATGACATTAATACATATAATATCCTACAAATTCTTAAAGAAATTAAACTGTATTCGAAAATATAATTTCAACAAACTCCACATAAAAATACACATGTCACCGCCTCTAGTAACTATGTGCACACAAACATGTATCTGCCCCAAAGCTGAGTGTAATCTGCCATGAATTCAACCACCCATCCCAAGTGAGAGATGGTCGCATGGTTTTGGAAATCAAAATTCATTTCAGTCGTCGTCATTTACCATGACACGATTGAAATGAACTCAGCCTGCAGTGTCCGAAAAGATGGCAAATTCAAATATTGGAGAAAGTATATGAACGCATTTTTTGGTGTGTGTGTGGGGGGATGCAAGTAACTTACAATGACTTGTGCCATTTAATTGTTTGCAATTTTTTTCAATTTTTTATTCTTTATTCTTGTTTACTTTTCGATGTTTTTATTTCTCCTTCCTTCTTTATTGTCCTTTATTTTCTGTTGTCCGTGGCCATTAATCCTTAAGCTTTTAATTTTAGCCCCTCCCCCCAATCTTGTTGAAATCAGAATGCGCATACCTTTGCGCATAACTGTTACTTATCAATGCTGAAAATTTGACTCGACAAAAGTGAATGAAGTTTTAACATCCCATTTTTTAGTTGGGAATAGACATTAGAACTTATGCTAAGTCATTACTTAATATGAATTCTTTCGTATTTCTCTATATTTCTGAGATGAGGTATTACGTACACTATTTACATTGTTCGGACTATCGTAATCTTTGTTGCCATGAATTCTTTCGCATTTTGATTTTGTTTCATTGTTTTTTAATATAAATAGCCCGCACTCTTCCCACATCTATTGAACAGGAGTAGAGGTTCATCCTTTGTTTCCTGTTCAGGATACGGTTTACCGGATCTTTCTTTCTTCTACCAGGGCCATAGTTACTTAACTGTCTTAACTTTCTGGAAATCAGATTAATCAGTGGCTGTGACTTTCCATTATGAGGTTTGGCAGTTTGATGGCTGCTGCTTCCGACTGGTCGTTAGGAGCCCGAACTCTTTGGTAGCGCTGAGAGAGGCTGCTCTGATCGACAGTCGCATAATATCGGGGTATTTGTAGTGTCATGTTTCACATGGGTAGGTGTCCCTGCACGTGTTTCCGGTGGGCAACCCTGAGGCCACATTATGCACCGTTCCCATCCACGGTCTGACTGGTTTCTATTCCTATTGACGACACATAGTAACAATTATGGTGAATTTTTTTCTCCTTAAAAATAAATCTCAGGGAAAACACAACGAAAATATACCATTAAACCAGTAACCCCCCCCCCAAAAAAAAACAAAATCAAAACCATCTACCTTCCTCAATCTTTCTTTCTCCAATATTCGTGGTACCCATTCCAATTTTTGCAATGTAGAATCTTTTCTCTTGGAGCGGTCGCCAGATAACTTTACCCTTTGTAAAACCAATTTAAATTCTTCCATTGCATCCAATGAATTTTTGGTTTCAGGATATCTTCTCCTTTGCCAAAAAAGTTCCAGCATTCACATGTATGGCCTTGGTGTTTACATCTGAACTAATTTTCAAATGCCCAGAAAATTGTCTCTCGATGCCCCAGACAATTTCATGATATTCCGTCTTTCGTTACTAAACTCTGTTATCTTTCTCTTTTTTCTGTATTGCTCCCCCTTTTCAGTATATTAGACATAATATCTGACAGTATAGAAAAGTCATTTACTCTCCATCCATCTGCGAACCTCTTTGTATTCAGTGACTTTAATGCTCACCATGACACGTGGCTTAAACATTCTAAAGGTTCTGATGATGATGCTATTCAGACATTAATTTTTTCCATTGCCCAACACTTTACTCAAATAGCGGATTACTCTACTTGTTTCTCTCGCAAAACCGAGACACGGGCTACTCTACTTAATTTATTTATTACCTCCTCTTCTTGCACTTGTCAAGATTCACAACACTGCCCTCTTGATAACTCGGATCACTCTGTGGTATCTATTGATATTTTGTTCCAGTCATCTATTAAACAGGAACTCTTTATTCATAAGACCTCTTTCTGTTAACAGCATGCTGATTTGAACTCACTCCATTATTTTATTTGTGACATCGCTTGGACTGACATCTTTAACGTTCCAATTGGGAATTGCTCTGAGGTTTCTTGGGTCAAAGCTGTCATGGGTGCTTTCATTCCTTCTTGGAAATACTAGGTGAAACCTCACTCCTCTTCATGGTTCAAACTAGCATGCTTGCCTGCTATAACTCACAGGTAACGCTGTTTTCATCTATACCAGCATGGCAGCTCCTGTCACAACAGACAACTATTCGTTACTGCTTGTAATAAATGTAAACGAGTCCTTAAAGGTGTTAAGTCCCTGTTTGCCTAGAGAATGAGGCACCGCATTGCATCTAACAACTTTGGTTCTCTTGACTACTGGCGGCTCTGTAATAGGGTATTAAATAAGTGTAAGGTCTCTATTCCTCCCCTCTCCAATCAATTTGAGATGTTAACATCCTCTGCTGATAAATCTGAATGCTTCGCCCGTAAATTCTCCTCAAACTCTACTCTTAACTCATCCAGAATATCCCTGCCTAATTTCCCACTTAGGAACTTCTTTGCATTAATCATCTGCGAGATCTCTTTCTGCCTTCAATCAGATTGGCTGATGCATAGCTCCAGGAAAGTGAGTCATTGCGCTTTCTCGGGCTAACGTTCTCAGCTGACATGAAGTGGAAGGACTATATTGAATCCATTGATTGGTTAGCTGCTAAGTTGTTTCACTGTGTCGTGCAAGACATTCTTTCTCCCCAGAATCTATCATACATATCTATGTCTACCATTCACCCGTGCTTAGAGTATTGTTGTCATATATGGTCCGGTACCCCTGCTAGTTAACTTGAGTTCCTTGATAAAATCCAAAGAAGAATCTGTAATATTATTGGTCCTGTTCTGGTGGCTCGGCTCCAGTCACATTCCCACCGTTTGCAAGTTTGCTTCTCTATGGCTTTTCTCTAAATAATTTCATGATAATTGTTCAGTTGAGCTCTTCACTATGGTACCTAGACTTTTTGAATTTAAGTGCAGTACTAGACTGGCATCAAGGTCTCATCAATTGACAGTTGAGCTGGCTTTAAGTTCTATGCTAACAGTTTCTTTTCTCATACTTCTCTCTTGTGCAACTCACTTTCGGCTCCATACTTTCCAACCAACTTTAATTTGCAAAAAAAAAAAAAAAATGCAATGTCAATCGCTATCTGCTGTTCTCCAGATTACTCTTTTTTCTTCCCGCTCATTATTAATGTTTCTGTTTCTAATTCTTCCAGACCCTGTAACGCCTTGTGTCTTAGTGGCTTTTCTGCCTTGGATGAAGTGAAGCCGATTAAAAAAATGAATTGTGAAAGCAGAATAACATATAACATAATTTTATTATTTCAAAGCTCCTAAGAAAATCAAATTTCGGCATTAAATGACCCATAAGGAGTTGATATGCCATTAAGCAAACAAAGCAAGCAAACAACTGATCAAAAATATCTAATGAGAACAGAACTCTGTTCACTAGCGAATAGGTAGGTGACGTAATTAACTTGATGATTATCATTCTAAATCAGAATGTAAAAAATGTAAGAGGAAAGAAATAGAAAGAGTTTAATCAAGAAAAAAACATAATATAAAAAACCACAAGATGAAAACTATGAACTAAACAACATTTTTTTAAAGAGAGAAAATACAAGGTGCGATGTGTAAATTGTCGCCATTTATATTTTTAATTTCGCGCATGCGTGCTGTTTGTTTTTAATGTTGTCGACTGCACAGTATAGTAGGGCCAGTTGGGTAACGTTTGTAAGAAAAAGAGCACCATGACGCAATTCACTCCGCCAGAAATTTGGAAATGGCATGCTGTACTGCTTCGCATTTGTGTCGAAAACTCAAATACGAACATTTCTACATTTCTGAGTGTTTGGGTGTCAATGTGAGGACATTGCAGAGGATTTAGAAAGAGTTGGTTGAGTCTAATGGTGATCACGAAGGTGTTTGGAATGATCATTAGTAATACCTTCATTCATCTTCCCACAAGGCCTCAGACTCAACATGGAGGCCCACATTAAGTGTTTTGATGCAGTAGTACTGCCCTGGGTAAAGAGGGCGGTTGCTGAAAGACATTATGTCTGACAACAGAACTCGGCACCATGTCAAACATGCAGGAGATAATGTCATGGATGTCAAACAATTACTGCAATTACATCACCCCTAAATCTGGCCACCTAACTCCCCAGACTGCAACCCCTTTGATGTGGGGGCGCAGTTGACTGAGAAACCTACAAAACTCCTTGTAACTAAAAGATGAACTAATGGTAAGGATTATCGCAGTATTTACCAGTTTAAACAAGGAGATCATCCAGAAAATTCCAAAGCCATCTGGAGGCCTTGGTTCAAGCCAATGGCGACTTTATTGTATAAATTTACTCTTTAGTATTTCAAGATATTTTTGTATAAAAATGAAAGGAAATGTCAGTCTTATTTTCATTTTTGCGTCATTTAGACAACAATTTATCTATCGCACACTGTATATAAGAAACTAAAAGCAGAGACAAAATGAATACAAAATTAACACTTCAACACCGAAATAAGAATGTCCTGCAACTATTAGACGAGCTAATACAAGAAGATATTCTTAAGTCAACAAACAACATTAAATAAATGCAGCCAGTTTTTTTTGGATCGCGAGAAAAAAAGAAAAACCAACTGTCATGGCGACTGCACGCGGGAACTCGCCAACAGCAAATTGCCATTACTGGACACCATAACAGTGAGACCAGACGCATGTGCATTTTGGAGAATATCCAAGAGAAACAAACGTGTGTACATTTTAAAGAAAACCCAAGAGAAATTCAAACAAAAAGTTTCTTCAAGAGACACTAGGCAAAATGTGTATTGTTATTTTAACTTTCCTTTCTATTTTGTCATTAATATCTCTACCTCCACTGCAATAAAACCAGAAAGAAACTAAAAATCCCATTCCTTATGGAAGTTGAATTCTAAACAATCTTTAACGTGTCAATTTTAAGGAAAAATAATTATTTTATTTCTTTGAAGAAATCGAGAAGCTAATCGGGTCAAGTGAAAGGATAGCCTTTTCTTTTTTTCTTTTTTTACAGCTTTGACTACAATTCAGTGTTTTTACTTATGTCTTGTGATTGTTGCGCCACAGCAAGTTGAATAAGAAAATGATAAGTAAAAATTAAAGCTTAAAATTAATGACAATATATATCAATGGTAAGATTGAATTCATTTCTATTTCAAATACATCGACATAAATGCAACTGTCTAAAGTCAATTTGACGCTTTCATTTGATTATTTCGAAATGCTTTCACTCACAGTTCCAATATAAATGTTTATATGATCATCTCTTCCGATGATAAATATATTTTCGTGAGATATTGACGGAGATAAAAACAACCAATTATAATTCTTAATTTTTATGATGTTTCAA
The DNA here is from genome assembly GCA_964036315.1 of Acanthosepion esculentum. Classification (NCBI taxonomy): domain Eukaryota; kingdom Metazoa; phylum Mollusca; class Cephalopoda; order Sepiida; family Sepiidae; genus Acanthosepion; species Acanthosepion esculentum. The sequence continues at coordinate 4,239,223 of OZ038487.1, read as the reverse complement.
CTAAATGTGTCTAGAGATGAAAAGGCAACAGGTATCCTAAAGACATCTGCGTTCTCGCCAAGTCAAATAAGTTATGTGCACCTTTTCTCAATTCAACTTTCTTATTGTTCCTTTGTGAAAGTCTTTGAATCAATTACTAAAATATTAAAATTTCATCTTCCACAATTCTCACATCTCTCGAGCAAGGTCTTGATATATCAGTTTTAGCATACTGTCTCTGATAGAACAGCGATATCCACTATTTACTCGATATTTCCTTTCTTCCTTTCTATTCCTGGTCTCCTGATCTGGGTAGAGCGACCCGTTTATTCAGTATAGTTTGAGGAGTTGTTTTTTTTTTTGCTTTTGAAAGACATCTTTTATTTGTTCTCACAGCATTTCTTTGCAGCCTCAACTCGAGGTCAGTTAGTTCCCAATCATTCCATCATAGTACGCTTTTTGGTTAATACTTGCAATAGTAGTAACATGTTGCCTCTCTTATTACTGGTACGAAGCAATTTCGAGTCAAGTAAAAGGCCAGAATTATTTTTATTAGTCTGGTTAACCATCTCTAGCTAGTACTGTATGCCTGTAAAATCTGTGTTTGCATAACGGGTTATCATATTTAGTTAAGGTTACATTCTTAAAATCCTAATCCATTCCCGCTTCTTCTGTTGTGTTATTAAAATAAGTATTTTCTAAGTTTATGTTACAAAAGCAAACAAGAGGAAATGAGGAAGATGGAGCTTAAAAATGACCAGAACATATTTCCCTGTCTTGAACATTTTAAATTAAATCGCAACCCGTGGACAGTGTGGAAGTAACTCACAACTAATCCATCTTCACATGGAAACAGTTACAACAAAATCTTTAGTTTTCTTTTTCTTCATCAAAATCTAATTTCTATGGACAGAAGGTTCCTCTTTAATGATAATTTGGATAATTTGTTTTCAATTGTTCAATTTGGTCAGTCTTAAAATTAAGGGTAAATTCGTTGAAGTGGTTGAGAACTGAACCTGCTCCGGTGAGAAATCCGCAGCCCCACCAGTCACGAAGCAGGTTTCGCTGTTTAGCGAAAGAGGGATCATTTCAGAAGAAACTCGTTATCAAATGTTGCAATTCAGGCGGGAATGTGAAGTATGTTGTGGTTAATGGGCTGAAATACTCGAGTAAATGATTAGAACAAAGAGAAGATTCACTGGAGGAAATCAAACTGGAATCCATTACGCATATAATTATTGATTAGATCATTTGAGCGCCTTTCTGAGATCGTAAGCGAGCCATCAGATTCAGTGTTCGTTTCTAAGGGGAGAGGGGTGAGGGGGTTAAGCCGAAATATGGATTGAATAAGAATGATATTCTGTAGCATATTTCGCAACAGGAAACTTCCAACAGGGAAACAGTCCTTCACATTTGAGTCCAAGGGTTTTTAAATGTTTTAAAGAGGTGATAATTCACCCAGTTGCTTATGACATTGCAAACAGAATTTGGTTATGACATGGCAAATGGAATTTGATTATGACATGGCAAACGGAATGTTATGACATGTCAAACGGAATTTGGTTATGACATGGGAAACGGAATTTGTTTATGACATGGCAAACGGAATTTGATTATGACATGGCAAACAGAATTGGATTATGACATGGAAAACGGAATTTAGTTATGATGAGAAGGCAGACGGAATTTGATTATGACATGGCAAACGGAATTTGATTATGACATTGAAAACGAGATTTGATTATGACATGGAAAACGGAATTTAGTTATGATGAGAAGGCAGACGGAATTTGATTATGACATGGCAAATGAGATTTGATTATGACATGGCAAATGGAATTTAGAACTGAATTTATCTTTTAATGAATTTTTTTTCTTTTACGCTAATAATAGACATGAATGAATTTTCCCCAGTTTTCTTTTCATCTTTTGTAATTTTTTTGCTATCATGGCCGAATGTACACAAAGAAGAAAAAATTATCTCCTCAATTTATCTTCTGAATGTGACGTACTTTAGTAGGACAACCAATTGAGCGTTCTGTCTACAATCAGATATGACAAGCTGTTGCTCAATGAACACAACGTTTAATCAACCCTATTCTGTCAACAAAGACAATAAATCTTATAAGAAATGCTGAAGTTATGACAAGTTGTATATGAATGTAAGCGTTTGTAGCACCGAGTAAAATCAGAACAACATTTGATGTTAAAAGAAATCATCTGTGTAAACAATAGAGTAAGTATGAAAAGCAGCGATAAGATAATCCGTAATTAAAGCCGAAAAGAGTTGATTTTAGATGTAAAATTCTAAGCTTATTTGTTATGCAAAAGTCGCAAGGTATGTCGAGAATACAGAGGAAACGGAGAGAGGATATCGATTTCTTATTGATTGATTCCATTTCAGCGTTTGATGAAAAGATATCGGCGGTATGTTTCAGATCAATGATACAAAGATAGAAACCTGAAAGCAAAACGATTCAAGTCAAGTCTATTGACTCACACGTAATTAAAACGCCGAAATCATAAATTGCTTTTAATATTGACAAACTCGTGTAGTTTTCATTCCATTGATGTTTTCCAGGCGAGAATTTCGGTGGCTTTAGAATTTTCTTATGATTCAATGAAATTTTGATTAGTCGAATTATTTGACTGCTTAGTTTTCTTGCTTAGAGATTCAGTTTATCTTTCGCAGACCGCAGTTTATACTATAGGAAAATCTTGATGAATCGTGATGCATTATGGGTAGGAGATATCATTTTATTCTTGAACAAAGAATGACAAACATGTATAACAAATGGTGATTTCAGACATTCCTTTTTTTGATTCTTGTGAGATTTTTTTTATTATTTCTGTTTTTAGATGCAGGTAAAATGAATGATACCCTGTACCGCTTTAGTAAGTACCTGACTCCTCATTTTATCCTCTACCTTGTTGTCATATTTGGGCGGGAGTTGCCTAATCCTCGATGAAGTTCAAAAGCATCTCCTTCTTGTAACCCCCCCTCTCTCTCTCTCACACACACACACACAGAGGCGGGATGTGATGAGTCTCTCACTACTCTATTGCTACTACCAGTGCTCGGACGAACTACATGCCATGCCACTTATATAATGGAAGACTACCCACATTCCATCCGTATTCCATCGTCGAGAAGGAAGTTCTATTCAAACGGCTTTTTCTCTCGGACCACTGCCCTGTGGAACAGACTCCCAAGAGGATGTTTCCCCAATCACTACAACCTTAATCTGTTCAAGTCTAGAGTTAACAGTTATATTCCCCTAGTAAGCATATAAATTACCCCTTAACGTAACCATCTACCTCGATTGGCTCACGGGCCTTGTGCAGAGCAAACCTTACCGTAAAAAATATCTCCTCCCCTTCTCCCCCCTCTCTCTCTCTCTCACACACACACAGAGGTCTGTATTACATACTTACGAAATGTTTAAGTGTTTAAGCAATAAAAATAAAATAACCTTTTTTACACACTTTCATATAGAGGGAATTAACACATACACATAGACACAAACGTACGCACGAACGCACGCACGTATGCGCACACAGACATACAAAGAGAAGAGAAGAGAAGAAAATCCAAAAAAAGTCGATATAATAGAAGCTTGAATTTCAAAAAAAGAAGAAACATTGTGTTTGGGCGGAACACCATCAAGGAATACAGATATCCTAATTTATGAAATATTTATTTTATTTAATTCTTTTTATTAGGTTGAACAACAATAAATTCGGCCATTTTATATGATCCAATATGGTGATCCGTTTGAATACGGAAGGGCTTTGAGGTTGAATTCACCAGATATTATGGAGTCTATATAAAATGAAACATATTTACACAAAATTTCCCACATCTCTCTCACCTCCTTTGTCACTCCTTCTCTCCTTCCTTTTTGTCTTGTTTTTCTATATTTTATTTTTATTTTTCCACTCCACCTCTTTTTCTCTCCGTTTATTGTCCAATGTCGGCTTCCTTTGTCATGTAAAAGCTCACACTTGACTAAAAATGTCGGCGGCTTTCTCATACGAAGGAAATTTACTTTCTATGGCAGTTTCTTTTTTTAGGGTGAAAACAAAACTTCTGGTAGTTTGCAAACAAGAAACATGCAATGAATGGCTTGCTTCGTATTTCCTTTTTTCCAAACGAAATCAATGAATATATAAATTAATTATTATCCGGCATCGATCGAAATCGATAAAAATGTGTATGGAAACTAAGCGTCTACGGAGCGTCAGTAGTAACTTTCTTCAGATTTTGATCAAAATTTGTGCAGCAAAAACAGGTTTTGTTGCTTGCTGATCATTTGTCATGGTTGTTGGCTGTCGCCATTTTCAATTTGGAAAATACGATGTCAGAACATTTCCGGGACCTATCCGCTCTCTAATGCCTTCCTTAGGCGCCAAAATTAACAGTAATATTTCACCTCTTTGGGAAATTTTGTCGGTTATTAATCTTTTAATTTACTTTTAATTCGTATCTGCATAAATAACTCAATGACAGTCAATTCGTTAATTGGGTTTGAATATTTCTAAGACATTAACATGTAAATTAAGACAACAATCACTCTCAGTTATTAAATTAAAAAATAAATTGAGATAATAAAATTATCATTTATCAATTTAAACAATTAATTACTGAGTGAGATATTTTAATAATTAATATAATAATAATTTTATTAGTTATTATCTCAGTTATTAAATTAAAAATGTAATAACTTAATGTAATACACTCCTGATCAAAAATTTAAGACCACTTGAAATTTTTTTTAAAAAGACTGTTTTACATGGAAAAATTTTAAACATGTCTTTTAAACATGTCTTACTAATTTTATAATCTAAAAGTTTATGTAGACAAAAAATTATAATCTGAATATTTTATTAAGAAATTGACATTTTTATAAAATGACGCGTTTTACACTTGATCAAAATTTTAAGACCAAAGACAAAAATTCTACGAAATTGTACAAAAACATTCAACAACCAAATTTAATAATGAGTTCTACCTCCACTGGTTTTGATGACTTCAAAAATTCTTTGGGGTATGCTAGAAATTAGTGTTTCCATTAAGCTGCGATGAATATTGCTCCAGCTTCTGAAGATAACTTCACAAAGTTCATTTTTTGTTGAATATTGTTTGCCATTTCGATAAACATCTCTTGCCATCCATCCCCAAACATTTTCAATTGGGTTCAAGTCCAGTGAGCATGCAGGATGTCTCAAGAGATGGACCCTGTTTTCTTGTAGAAAGGTCAAGGTCCAGCATGCAACATGGATTGCAGCATTATCCTGTTGGAATAACCATCCATCCCCACACAAACGATGGCCTTCTGTCACCAACGATGCTTTTTGTAGCGCGCTGACATAACCAGCTGCTATCTGACGACTCTGCACCACCTGGAACTCCATCATCCCTCTGTAAGAAAAGGCACCCCATACCATTAGGGGCACTCCACCACTATGACGTGTAGAGAAAATTTCAGGAGGCATGTTTTTGTTATGCCAATATAGTTGGAAGCCATCAGGACCATCTAGATCAGAAAACAGGACTTTCTTCCACTTCTCAATGTCCCATGTTTATTATTCACGACCAAACCTTAAACGGTTCACTTTGTGACGTGGAAGCAGCCGAGGAATTTGTTTGCGCTTTTTATTTACCATGCCTTTTTGTCGTAAGTGTCGTCTGATGGTTACTGGACTGCAATCAGCATCTGTGGCTGCCTTAATTTGACTAGAAGAAAGTCCACTGGCTTTCACAACAACCCGTCTTATTCTCCTACTGAATGCCGGAGAACTTTTTTGGGCCTACTAGTAGACTTTGCATTCCCATAATTTGCACTGTCCTTTAGAAAGTTGCAAATCACAGTTTTACTGCGATTTACCTTAGCTGCGATCGCCTGCTGTGACAAACCTTGATTATGGAAATCTAGAATTCGAGCACGCTCAACTTGGGTAAGTTTGCTTGCTTTAGGCATGGTGACACCTTTACGCAGTGATTGCTAATCTCTAACTGAACTAAAAACATTGGAATTACCCTAGATCTAACAATTTATACCCCCTGGTCTTATAATTTTGATCAAGTGTAAAATGCCTCATTTTATAAAAATGTCCATTTGTGAATAAATTGATCGGATTATAACTTTTTGTATACATAGCCTTTTAGATTATAGAATTAGTAACCTTAAGTAACAAAAAGTTTATAATGTATCCATGACAAACAGTCGCTTATAAAAAATTTTCAAGTGGTCTTAAATTTTTGATCAGGAGTGTATTAATAATTAATGAAATTATTTATCCTTATCTTAGCTATTAAATAATGAAAAAGATAGAGGTAACTCAATAATGTAAGAAATTTTTATAGTATTTTAAATTATTATAAGAAAAAAAAACCGTTACGTCAATTTTGGTGCACCGTACTAAACTTGTTAACACATTCAACCATCAAATTATCGATGGAGACGTGAAAATAACAAGACCCCGAGGTCAAGATATGTTTGTCTAGAAGATTTTATGCTATAAGTAAGTGATATTTGTTTCAGAACAGATTCATTTAACTTTAAATTTGCAAAGTTTTACGAAAGTAACGTTTCAGAAATAGCGGGATTTTCAAAAAGGAAAAAATAAATTTTTCTCTAAATTTCTCTAAAAAAGTTAAAAATGGCCGTTTCAATTTTTTTTTTTCTCGGAAGAATCGACTAAAAATCGTTCAGATTTCTATTTGAATTTCTCCACGGTATTTTTTTTATGAAAAATACATTTAAACCTTAGGTATACCTTATGTATACGAAGTTTTGGAGGTACCTACACTATTTTGACACTAAATCATACATGTGCAAAACAAGAATAAAAATAAAAATTATATACAAAATAAATGGTTATATACTAATTGAAATATTAGGCTAAAAAATAAAAAATATTAATTAATAGCTTAAAAGCCTGCGTATCGGGCGGCATTTAAGCTAGCTGCTGCGGAGGGCTCTTGATTGGGCCTTCATCACAATATGTACGAAGGAGTAGATACGATAAGCAACAATAAACTACAGAAGGACACAAAATTAGTCGCTGCATTTAAGTATTGCATTAATATTTAACATTACCTTTTAAAAGTTCAACGATAATTCTTCTGCCGCTACTTAATTTAAAGACAATTTGATGTACGTAGGTCCTTACTTTCCGTACAAACAATTATTTTTGTTTCATGGGTGACTTTCGCTGGATCTCGCAATTAATTTTGATTATTCTCAAATTTATTTCCAAGTTATAAAATTGTTATCGTACAAAAAATCCGTCCCCCAAAATCACGTAAAAATATCGCCGAAAACAATTGCAGTAATGACAACTTGGGAATCCAAAATTTCAGGAATGCCGTTCCGACTCCGGCCCGGAATGTTTTTAATTTGCTCACGGAGTCAGCCTGATTCCAAAATGATTTAATATGTTAGGCTACGGCCTCATGGAGCAAAGGTGAAAAAGTGTGACACAGTGACACAGTGACACAGTGACATTCGCATTTATTATATAGATTACCTGACTGATTAAAAAACTTTGAATAACGAAAAAAGAAACTGGAATATAATATAAAGGTAAATTATGACATCGACAATGTATTTTAGCTCTTCTTCTTTTTAAGGAACAAATCTATAATTTTGTAAATAATAATTATAAAATGATTTAATTTACAGAAGCTGAAGATGATGAGGAGTAGACAATTTCAAAATATGACCCAGGCAGACATTATTTAAATAAGGATTTATTGTAGAAAGTGCATTTATGTCTCATGTCTACATGATGAAATATTTTGCACTTGTCTTCCATGCAATTATTATTTACTTGTGTATAAGATATGAGATCTTTTTTTTTATTTGGAATATTATTTATATTACTCAAGTTCTAAAACCGTAAATGCATTTGAACTTTTCTTACATTCTTTATGAAGAATATGTCAGACATCAGAATGCGCCCGGAATTAACTTTTAAAAGTAATGATTGTTCTATTAAAATAAAAATCTTGATGATGAACCCAAAATGAAAGAAAAATAATTAGATTCCAAAAAATAAAATACTGAGTGTTATTACGAGTCACCATACTTACAGACGAAAGCCGAGAGCTGTCAACACGAATTTGTGCCGCTATCGGTCAACGGAAATACAAACAGCACCTCCTCTCCTGCCCAAATTGACCTTTGACTCGAACTGATTGATCTGAGCTACAAATATAAAAATAATTTTTTAAAAATAAAATTTTGGAATTTTTTGTCGTAGTTAAATCGAGTTAGCTAACAATAGTTAACAATTCCAATGGAAAAATAATTTTATTGGAAATAATTATTTAATCTTCAGATTAAATGATTATTTCCAATGAAATTGATTTCATGTTACGAGTCTTTCTACTAGATTTTTATTTCCTTACAATATCGATTTTTTGTCTATCAGATGAACGCCATTAGGATTTTTTAACGTTTAAATGCAAAGCTTTTGAATTCGTAGCAGTTTAATTAAACCTTAATTAATTAAAGGTATTGTATTATCTTTGCAAGACGAAACATTAGGCTGCTCTTGTGTTTGTTGCGAAAAGTAAGAAAAACCGTAAGAGATCACTTTTTAAATTTTTATTCAATATTTTCTGAGAAGAAATTATAATTTTTCAGGGAAATATCAAGAGAGACAACTAAAAATATGACACAAAAAAAGAAGTGCATTGTCATCAGCCATCGTCCTTTTCTTGCAATTTCTCTTTTGCCTCTAAAGTGTGATTTATTCCGCGTAAATATGTTTCCTCAATTTTAATCGATCAGTCGCTTCATTGCCTCAATTATTCTGATCTATTTTAAAATCTGTGAGTGACTTATCTATAAAATGCTTTTTGGTCTATGTCGTTTTTTTCGTTTTTTTTTTTAGCTCCCTTTATCTATCCATACGTTACTTCTTTTGGTATACACTTATCATTTTCTCCGATCAATTGGCATGTCCAACTGTAACCTGTTCTTATGGATTTCTGTTCCAATGACGGCCACTTCCAAAACTTCTGTGTCCGTTGTCTTTGACAGGCAATGGATTTTGGGCATGATGCATGGGCAGCGTTGATGCAATCTTTCCAGGGCCACCCGTTGCACAAGAGTAAAGAAGAACAATAAAGAACGCATGTTCTGTAAATCAAAATCTTACTGCCATCTTTAATATTTCGATTTGTTCAAACACGACCTTTCAGATACTTAAAAATCTGAGTAGCTTTTTAGATATTATCTAATCATCCAAAGAACAAAGTCAATTCAAAGTGCTTCCATTGTACAGAGTTTTGTCCAGAAATTTCAGCTTTATGTTGTTAGTAAGATCTCCTGCTCATGATACAAACTAGTTGGCACTGGTTCACACACACACACACACACACGCACGCACGCACGCACGCACGCACGCACACACACACACACACACACACACACACACACATCTATGTATATATATGTGTTTGTATGTGATTTAGACGTATGGAGAGACTGTTGTTCGATAGAATTTACTTATGAAACGGAACCAAATAACAGATTACCTTTCAGGTTAACTGTACTCACAACGACTTTAAAATATGTCTTTAAAAGTGTCTATCGTAAATTTACTAATAGAAATAATCTCATAATTTCTATTCACGCCATAAAACAACAACAAATCCGGAATAATTATCGGATTCTATTTAGGAGCACTTAGAATTTGTAAATATTTTTAAAAAAATCTTTTAAGCTCTTACAATATCCTAATTATTTCATATTTAATACGAAACGGAAAGCTCATCAAATTTATAAACATAAGAATGAATGATATAAATAATTTTAATAAAACTAGAAAAATAATACAATTTAACAAATTTATCACAACTACAATTGAAAAGACCGAAAATAAACTTAAAATAAAATTAGTTACAATTACTTCTAAAACAATAAGAGACTTAATACAAAACCAAATAATAACAAGATTTACACTATAGTCTGTCATAATCGCTACAAAATATGTAGGAGAACTTCAAGGAATTTAAATAAAAGATTATATAAATACAACAAAGATCTTTTACAAAAACAACACACACAATGCATTTGTTGGTCATTGTAATGAATCTGAAATTCTGTTGTAATTAAAAGTAATTTACTGAAAATGTATAGAAAGTGCACTGATTATTGAATATTCCTAGGGAAATTTGCATCTAAGTTCTTACAATATTTCACCTTTCTTAACAAATCCTTAGTTTCTTCAGTGCAGGATATTTAAAAAAACAGCAGTAATAAAAACAAAAACTCCAGCGGTAAAGAGTTTTTAGTTTTCAAAAAATGCGCTGGAGCTCGTACAAAACACATATGCACATCCAATATTTATTATTTATATGACTTTTTCTATTTACCCATCTATAGACGTATTGCCTGGACATTTCGGCGTGTACACATACTTGTGTGTTTGTGCGTATGTGGGTTACACGAAAGAAATCAAACTCGTTCAGTTATGTCCAACCTTTCCATGCCTGACCGACATTTTGCAGCTGTCTACCAAAGTACGAAGAAAAGGATTCCCTTGTTAAGTTTCTAATGATATCGATCACTCACCAAACAATTTGACAAATAATCGAAGAAAAGAATGAAATGACAGCCCGGAATTTATCCTTATCGATCGTGGGTGGAGCAAATAATTGATTTACCAACCGGTTTATTTTCAACTTCACATTTGACATTTATAAACTTCATCGGAAATGCGATTGGCTCGAAAAAGCATGATGAACACATCAGTGTGAATATCAAACATTTTAGAAGTGACAAAATGAAGGTTTTAGGTTTTAAATGCCATGAAAGTCTGTGTCCTCATTCCAACAAGTGATTCGTATTTTTCTACGAACGTCGGAAAATATTTTTTAATAATGCATTTAAGAAAAAGTATAGCGTCCGTTTGTTTTTCAAATTCTCAAGCCGTTATTTTTATTCAACTGACAATGAAAACTTTTCTTCGCTGTTTCATGTTGCCCTTGTTGACGAGAAACAAATTTCTGTACAAGGCGACCAAAATGGCGGTTCAGTTTTTAGTCCCAAAGTCACCCTTGTTAAACAAAACCATGTTGTTCATTGTGGGAAGGAATCTATGAAACCGTGGAAACCGGTTCCACTCGGAAAACGATATTAATCGGCACGTTTCGTCACAAAATGAATGCGAAGAGAATTCCTGCTTTTGAAAGACAATAAAAAATATGAAGAAGAAGAAGAAGAAGAAGAAGAAGAAGAAGAAGAAGAAGAATGATGATGATGATGATGATGATGATGATGATGATGATGATGATGATGATGATGAAAGATATTTCCACTGTAAACAATGATTCGTAACTGAGATCATAAAACAAAAACGAATGTCCTCCTGCCATATTATCCTGTTGGAGTAAGGGTCAGATAAAAATATTAAAAGTTGAAGATTTTTGCAGTAATTGGACATACGTGAATCATAAAAAATGTTTCGAAATATTCCTAGTCGGGAGAATAGAAGCCGTGATCTGCCGAGTTTTAGGCCTGTTGAGGCATCATTGGATATCGCACGTGTGTGTGTGTGTGTGTGTGTGTGAGAGAGAGAGAGAGAGAGAGAGAGAGAAAAAGAGAAGGAAGGAGAGAGAGAAGGAGGGAAGAGAGAAGGAGGGAGGGAAAGAGAGAAGGAGGGAGAGAAAGAGAGACAATGGAGAGGAAGGAAGCTAGACAGACGATAGAAAAGAGAAAAGTGCCGGAAATGAGAGGTAGGGAATGAAAGAGAAAGAGAGAGAGTGGCGGGGAGATAAAAGGAGAGATAATAATAATAATAATCCTTAACACCTCTTCTTTCGCATAAACTAAACTGTAATAACTAGGTATACAAATTAACAAAGAAATTGTTTAATCACTTATTCTCCTTGGATGATCTCAAACACTTTGCCAACGACGACGACAATGAGTTGAAGCATCTCCTCAGTACTGTAAAATGTTTCAGTGATGACATCGATATGGATTTCGGATTAGATAAATGTGCAAAAGTAACATTCAAGAAAGGGCGATCTAGAGAAACACATTCAATAATAGACCTAGATTTTATCAAAAAAATTAGGGAACTGGAACAAGACGAAGCCTATAAATACCTAGCAATTAGCGAAGGAGATGGAATACAGCAGACCCAAACAAAGTAGAAATTAAGAAAAGAATACTACAGACGTGTGCATCGAATGTTAGATACCAACTTGAATTAAAAAAAAACAGAATATCAGTCATAAACATTTTGGCCATCCCTGTGGTGCAATGAAGTTTCAACATTTTTAATTGAACCTAAACTGACATTAAGCGAATGGATGTTAAAACGAAAAAGCTTCTTACCAGCCACTGCATGCATCATCCTAAGGCTGTTATTGATCGTCTGTATGTGCCCAGATCCGAAGGAGGCAGAGGATTAGTTCAACTAGAACTGTCTTACAACAATCAGAGGACCAATGCTTGCTAACTAGAAATTACCAATCACACATACAGAAAACTTCTGTTAACCCTAAATGCAGATTTTGTGATAAATATCCTGAAACAATTAACTATCTTCTATCAGGTTGCAGATTACTAGCACTTATCGAATATAAAACTCGGCATCATAGAGTGGGCCAATAGCTGCACTGGAAATATGCCACTTTTACGGGAAGGAAACTGCAAGAAACTTGTATGAACATCACTCAGACCGAGTTACACAGACAGGATCTGTAACAATTTTATGTGACTTTACAGTACATACAGACTGAACAGCCAAAGCTAATTGCCCAGACATCATGATCAAAGACAACAAGAATAGAATGTGTTTCCATTGTAATGTATCAAACTAAAAGGATCTTGAAGTGGAAACATAAAAAATGAATCGCATGTGGACATCAATAACTCCAGTTGTAGTTGGAACCCTCGGATTGATTGGAAAAGGTTCCGATACACTCATTGAAGGGATTCCTGGTAGCCCATGCCTTAAAGAAATACCAAAAAAATGGACTCACAAGTACAACTCACATATTGGGAAGAGCTTTATCTATATAAAATATATGTGATCCTAGTTTGTTTTCTTTTTTACAAAAATAATCAGTGAAAAATATGATGAACCATTTCTAACCTTAGGTCTCTGGTTGGGACCAAAAAGGCAATGTGTATACAACAAAAATCTAAAGAAATAATAAAAATAATGATCATCGTGTGGAAACGGAAGTTCGATATTATAAACAATCAATTTATATCGGTTCTATTCCCAACACAGGACTGATCGTTTGAATTTATATTTGTCAACTAAAGTTTTATTGAAATATATCAGTGATCATTTATAACTACCGCTTTTGAAATTTTTATGAACGAAGCATTAATAATCAAGTCATCTTTTAAGGGCAAAAGCAACAACAATTCTTAGGGTTTTGTTCATCGTGTTTCGTAAATTGGAGAAGCTATACAATGTAGGGCATCGATTAGATGGACAAATGGATGCTATAGTGTCAATGGAGATCGTTAAGGTCCTGAAAGAAAAGGAGAGGGGTATCAATTAAGCTTCCAATTGAATTCAATTGTTGGACTATTTCAAAAACTTCAAAGATTTTTATGACTTCGAAATATATTTTTCATCCGTATTCCTGACATTTGCATGTTTTTTTTATTCTATTGAAATAGGATCGTCCATCTTATGCCATCAAAAAATACAATTTCGAAGAATATCGTATTATAATTTTCTTTTTTAATTCTTCAAAATAGAATTTTCACTTTTCTTTGTTCAAATATTTCTCTGATCTCATTTTCACAGCGTTTTTTTTTTAGCTTTGTTTCTCCAAAATAGAATTTTCGTTTTTTGAGTCTTTCATTTGTTGGTCATTGAAAGCCTGAAGCGAGTATTTTTACTGAAGTGGGCTTACGTTAGATGCTAGGAAAATTGGAGAAGGAAGAGAGATATTAGCACTGTCTATATGGAGGGATGGAGCGATATGAGACGTGAAGGAAGTCGAAGGTAAGGGACGGCTTGATTTCTCTAGCCACTCTGAAAAGGGGGCTGAACAAGCCAAAATTTGGAAAATCACTCGAGTAAAAATATTTTCAAAATATGGAATTCTAGAAAAAGGTTGATCGTAAGGGTAGAAAACAATGGAACCCAGAGCTGGTCAACTCCATCCGTACCATTTTCAGGAAGGGAATCCGAACCATTTTCAGGAAGGGAATCCGTACCATTTTCAGGAAGTGAATCCGAACCATTTTCAGGAAGGGAATCCGAACTATTTTCAGGAAGGGAATCCGAACCATTTTCAGGAAGGGAATCCGAACCATTTTCAGGAAGGGAATCCAAACCATTTTCAGGAAGCGAATCCGAAACATTTTTCTTGCAATTAGGATGAAAGAAAAAAGCGATAAAAGGAAAATCAAAGAGAAGAGTAACGATCAGTTATGTAGTACCAATACTCCTATATTGCAGTGGATATTGACAATTTCCTCAAAGACGAAGAAGAAACTTGAGGCAACCGAAATACAGTTCTACAGAAGGATGCTGAGAATACCATGGGCGGAAAATGTGAGTCACGAGGAAGGTTTAAGAAATAGAAAAGGGGAATTTTATGCTTAGTATGAGAAAGAGATATATCATGTTGGAGGCATCTATTTTTTTTGTAATTTAAGTTTCATTTGTTTATTTTTGTCATTAGTTGATGTTTATCTATGTATTAAATTTCTCATATGTAATCTATTCTTCTAGTTTATGGCTGTTGTGTAGTTGACTCCTTTAGAATAGTTTAATATTAGTTTTACGTTTTGAATTATTATTTGTTTTTATTTTTCTAATCTTAATTTGTTTATCGACAATATGGTTTTGATAATTATTGTTAATTAATGTTTGTTTTGTTTTTTAGTTCATTAAGAGATATTATGTGTTGGGGAAATGTCGTCAATTTATTATTATGAGGACTATTTTGTGTCGTATTTGTGTGGGCTTTTCACTGTAGACGTGTTTAAATTCATCTTTTTTTTCTAAACGGAGCTTTCAAAGTTTTTACTATTTAAATCAATCAATACGTCTAGGAAGGAATTCTATTATTTTTGTTTAATTCACATGTGAACAACATCATCACTTGATAAGACACCAGAAGTGTTGAAACAAAATGGCTATTTTTGTAGTGATTTTATAACATATTTATGTTATAATATTTAAATAAATAATTATATCTGCTCTACTCTGTATTGAGTACTTTTTTAAGAATAATAATTGTTGGTTATTGGAATTTATTCCGTATATACCAATCCTATACTTGGTTATATATATATATATATATATATATATATATATATATATATATATATGAATGATACAAATCAAGAACACCTATGAAAATACGAGAATTTAAAACTAACAGAAATTTTCATACGAAATTGATCAAGAGCAAAGAATTGTCAATAAATACATAAATGTTTAAGCGATTTATTTCTTGACCAATTTCAGAGTTTCAAGTAACACCGCTCATCAGACTCAGAGGGTCCGATAAATCTGGTGAATTATTATCGGTTACCATATTTATACTCAACAAAATTAACGTTAATCGCAGAGTCCAATTTTAAAATTTGAAATTTATGCCATGCTAGAGTCCGCTAAGAATATAACAACATTTAAATATTCAAAAGTAATTAAAATGTTCGCCTATTTTAATATAATTTCATCGTTATAATATTGGATTTTGAACAAAGATTATGGATCAATCCACTAACGATCTTATTATCTGGAAAATAGTGACACTTAAATTCTGGTAATATTCAAACCTTTATTTATTTGTTCAATTACTGAGTTAATTATATATTCAATTAATTATTTTATAACATTGATTCCTAGTAAATATCAAACTTATTTAATACTAAATCTGCGCTATATTTAATCATTCTATATTTATAATTTTATAAAAGCATTTATATAAAATGACAGCATAGATACATTAGGTAAATATTATTAACAAGTATTTATATTTATCGTAATATATGTTATTATTTATACTTCTGAATGTTATTTACATGTTACCAACGTACTTAACGGACATTAGCATGGTACATTTTTCAAATTTGAAACTTCCTTGTAATCTACGATTAGAGTTTGTATTTTTATAATATAAATATGATTCAATAGATTTATATGGCCCTCTGACACTGATGAGCGAAACACTGAAGTCGGTCAAGAGATAAGTCATTTGAACAATTATTGATTATGAATACACACGCTTGTATAAAGTCGATAAATTTATTTAACTTATGAACAGTAGGGAGAGATGACTTTATTTTTATGAATACAAATCATTGTTACGATTAATAAAATGTCATCCAAATATGCCTAGACTGAATAGTTTACCAAAAACACACACAAGGCCAACATTTCGAAGCTACCTATTATTTGTGGTATAGACAGTGCTTCTCACAAATGAGCAAAAATTTTAACGTCCATTTTAAGAACAATTAACCGTTGAGATCTAAAATATTCTGGCAATCTCCTCAACAAATTGAAAAACATAAATATGAAAAATAAAAGCATGGCGGGCTAAGATAAAAAAAATCTTTATATACAAACAGTGAAAAATCTTTAACTTTTCTAAAGAATTGGTTCATAAAATAAAATCTCTCTCTCTCTCTGCTGGTCATATATATATATATATATATATATATATATATATATATATATATATATATATATAAATTTATATATTATACAGGGTGTGATGGGTAAATTGTCACCATTTTAGATTTTTAATTTTGCGTATGCGCGTTGTTTGTTTTCGATTTTGTCGACTGCACAGTATACTAGGGTCACTTGGGCACCATCTGAGAAAAAGAGCACCATGACGAAATTCACTCCGCCTGAAATTTGAAAACGGATTACTGTACTAATTGACATTCGCGCCGAAAGCTCCAATACGAACATTTCAGAGTGTTTGGGTGTCAATCTGAGGACAATGCAGAAGATTCAGAAAGAGTTGGATGAGTCTAATGGCGATTACAAAGGTGTTTGGAATGATCACTAGTGATGGCGACGTTATGCCTCCATTATATCTTCCCACAGTGTCTCAGACTGAACACGGAGACCTACAGGAGGTAGTGCTGCTCGGGGTCAAGAGGGTGGCTGCTGGAAGACTCTGTGTTTGTCAACAGGACTCTGCATCATGCCACACAAGCAGAAGAACCCAATCATAGCTGTCAAACAATTTCTGCGATCACCTCAGCCCTTATATCTGGCCACCTAACTCCCCAGACCTCAACTTCTTTGATTATTATGAGCGAGAGACCCCAAGAAAACTCCTTGTAGCACTAAACATGTACTGAAGGCAGGGATTATGGCAGCATTCACCAACTTAAGGAGATACATTAAGTATATGTTAAATTTTCTAATTTTCCTAAAATATATATATTTATTAATTTAAAAATATGGTTGCATCGCTACACAGGAATTACCATGTTTCAAAACAGAAACTAAAAACTTCAATTATAGAATTAAGTTAAAGTCCCTTGTCCTGTTTCATTTTCAAGCGAATTTTGGAATAACTCATTTTGAAATTTACTGAGTTTTATAACCACATACATTCATAATATTAGTTTCTAAGGATACGGAAAAATCCAATCATTTTAACAAGAGGTGCTAGGGTATTCATTTTCACTGACAACTATTGTATCAAAATATGAGCTACTTTCGAAAAGAGGTTAAGTCAAGGTAGGGTAGGGTGCCTTTTCCAACGAATGACATCTGTTCAACGCATGTCATCTGGTCTTTTTCAACGACAAAAAGTTTTTCAGCACTTTTCACCGTTAAATTTTTACTTGTATACATAAAGATTTTTCTATTTTTTTTTCTAAAAGGGTTGTTTGTATATGAATACGTCGTATTGAACTACCATTTTAAAATGTTATTCTTAATTTTAATTACTAATAGACTATACTTCTTTTTTAACACAAATAAATATAATAGAATTACTTAAATTATTTAAAAGTTATTATTAAATATCAAATAGAAATATGTATATTTCATTTATCAGCTTTTTTTTTAAACATTATTTAACGAAAATTTTTGGCAATGTCGGCAAAGAATAGCTATTTCATTTCTTTGATTGAGTAAAATTTTTATTATGAACTTAAAAATTGCTGTAAGCACGAAGTTGAAAAAGATGAAGTTCCTTGATATAACATTTGATTTAATGAAATATATATATATATGCCTTATAAAAAAAACAATACTAATCCTTTTATATATAATTGCAGATATACATAAATATAAAAATTCAACCAAATACACATGACATCTGTAGAAATTCCCCACATACACTTATACATTTACATAAATTAACGTTACCGTCCAACACACACTTAGACACACAAACGTTTCTTTACACACTCTTACACTATCACACACTTTAACGCCCAAAATGTTCCTCACACATCTTTGTATATTATCTATTGCATTAATACACGTGACACGAATCTGATCAATGCGAACTAACCAGAAGTCATAACGTACCAGTCGTCTGTCTCTTTGCTTTTTCATTTCTATTCTCGATCTCTGACGATGCGTTAAAGTTGAAACATGTCAGATTGAGATACGTTTCCTATTTTGTTCTTTATTTCATTTTATCATCTTGTCGGATTCCTATCCATATCTGATCTACATTATCTCTCTCTCTCTCTCTCTCTCTCTATATATATATATATATATATATATATATATATATATATATATATATATATCAGTGTGTGTGTGTTCTTTAAGGCAAATCTTATTAAAGACAGTAGACATTTTGTGTAGATTAATTTTACTGATCGACTTTCCAAATTACGAATAATCCTCAGGCAAGTGGGAAATTCCGTCAGAAATTGTGCGAAAAAAAATATGTCCAAGTTTTGTCTATTGTCTTTAATAATATTTGCCTTAAAGAAGATTTGCTGTTTAAATATACAGAATATATGTAAGTATATATGTATGTATATATGTAAATCCTCAAATATGTAAATATCTGTATATAAGCAAATCTATCAAGCAAAGATAATCAAACTCAGATCTGAAACAACGTGGAATATCTTCTCGAATCTTGCTTAACAAACTTTTCAAATAGCTTTTAGATTTTTCCTTTTTTTGCAGACCCTGACAATCGAAAAAAGAAAAGAAAAAGAATAAAAAGGCGAAGGAAAAAGGAAGAATAAATTTCCTGTCGATTACCGTGAGTGGAAATTATTGAAAATTCTCGATTTGCAGAAGATAAAATACAGTTTGTAAAAGAATTAATCACCAACTATCAAGCAATTCTACTGAAGTCCTTTAGCCATCTTAACTATTGATTTCGATGTGAAATCTGTCAGACACGCACATTATAAAAAGTTTCTTCTATTTTTATAATCGGCGTAAAAAGTAACTGCCAATTATTATATCCTCAAGAAACCCAGGATTTTATGAACATGGCGTATATAATTTGCGGATGAACTTTTTAAAAGAAATAATATTTCCAAAAATATATGTTTTTCCGAAGAAGAAGTAGAAGATTAAAATTACTGAGAAAAAAAGAAAAGTTAACTTTCTAGAAATCTGTAAATCAATTTTGAATTCTGACAATAGTCCAGATTTGGAACAATGTTGTAAAATCTAAATATAATGTGGGCTGAATATTTCTTATCGCATGTTAAAAAGAAATGTATGACTAATAAGACAGAAGAATTCAAAATAAACTCTAAAATTACAAGACATTAACATAATTTGTCGATACTTATGCACATATATATATATTGAACAATAAAAAATTTAAAAAAATTAAAATCATGAGATACACTGGGTTGTAGATTAATATTTCTTCGTTATTATTTTTATTTTCGTTTAGATTCATCGACTAGTTTCAGCCAACATGGCCATCATCAGGAGAAAAATAATTTTCTGCTTGCTGGTAGCAGTGAACTACAGAAATCAATGTCTTGATGGAGAAAATGAACTTTTGTCTGTAGTTTTCATTTGTTTTTTTTATTTTTTATTTTTTTATTTTTTTATCATGAATTTTTTAACATTCCTTGTGTTGGTCAAACAGTCCCTTTTAAGTTGTTATTTGAGACAAGAGCTGGATGGATTCATGCTTCTTTGAATTTCCTTGGTCATTTTGACATTTATTGGTTCCTATGGGACGTGACTAAGTGTGTGTGTGTGTGTGTGTTATTTGGTTCTTAGGGAGTGAGTGAGTATGATGTGTGTAAGTGTGTATATTACTATGGGTGTGTGTTATCATTTGGCTCATTAGGGAGTGAGTGAGTATGATGTGTGCAAGTGAGTATAAGTGTGAGGGCTCAACACCTCTGTAAGCATGT
Source organism: Acanthosepion esculentum (assembly GCA_964036315.1). Taxonomy (NCBI): domain Eukaryota; kingdom Metazoa; phylum Mollusca; class Cephalopoda; order Sepiida; family Sepiidae; genus Acanthosepion; species Acanthosepion esculentum. The sequence continues at coordinate 4,218,908 of OZ038487.1, read as the reverse complement.
CTGTCTTGTGTGGGTGAGAAATGTTGGTAGGTTTTGATTTGTAAGGTTATATATTAATATTATCTATATTGTTAAATTTATGCTTAAGCCCGACTGGATAATGCGTTTTTAAACGTTGTATCTACCTATTTTCATGGAACTCTAAAATCTTTCTAATGAACGTTTATTCAGAGCCTTCGCGTTTTGAGCGCGGCTGGAATTTGAGTGAGCGCCTTTCTATTTTTTAAATCCTTTCAACACACCATTCCCACGGTTGAATAAGGTGAAGTTGATAGTGGGAGTGAGATGTTCAATATACATGGCTTCTCTCACAACAAAATCTTTCCGGTGGTGTGATTTATATAGAATTTTAGCGTTTTCGACCAGAATCAAATATGAAAACTGATAAAAATTGTATGAAAATTTTTCTTCATAATTCTTTGTCAAATCGCAATGAAACACAGGCTCATGCCTCATCAAGGTTATGTTATGCGAAGCACAATGCGCAGAAACCCTAAAATGGTAAGACCTTTGTCAAACTATAAAATACATTACGGTCAAGGTGCAATAAGCAGGCGGTCCTTGAAAATTTCTAGTGGATTAGAATAAGTGAACAATACATGAAAAGAGATATACAAATATAATCAAAAGAGATATACAAATATAATCAAAAGAGATATACAAATAACTTAAAAAATGGAATTTCGATTGTAAATATTTTCTTAAACAAAATTTGAAAAAAATTTAAAGTACATAAAATAACATACACTTCTATCGTTTAAAGATTCTCTCATAATTTACAATACTTACACAATACACATACGCATATATATATATATATATATATATATATATATATATATATATATATATATATATATATATATATATATGATAATGTGAATAAAAGTAAATGATTAGCTGATTGATGTTACCTTCAGCATCTCGACTACAGAGTTTCATAGACAGACCTGTCTGTCCACTCTTCAGTGGATTCACCAGTTTCCTATCAGCATTTGAAAAGTGGACGGACAGGTCTGTCTACGAAACTCTGGAGTCGGGATTCTAAAGGTAACATGAACCAGCAAATTGACAAGCTTTTACTCATATTAATCCTATTAATGCTCTGTCTTTTTATATTGAGCACTTTATTGCAAAAACTGCCTGACTTAAATCTTTTCTCTCAATATCCCATTTTTGGCTTCATACTATCTTTGAGATCTCTCTCTCTCTCTCTCTCTCTCTCTCTCTCTATATATATATATATATATATATATATATATATATATATATATATATATATATATATATATATATGTGAAATCCTTCTTATAGATGTTCAGCAACAAATGTTAACCATTGTTTGGCCAAGTCAAACATCAGTAATCTTGGCTAATAATATATCGTCTTAAGCAATTGAAATTCATCCAACATTTTCTCAAATATTTCTGATTGGCTGAAGATTTTTATAAATGATGATGTCAGATTGGTGATGGTAACGGACCAATTTTGATGACTGCCAAGCGAGATTGATCAAACCGGAAATGAGTTTTAGCTGCAATCCTCGCTGTTGATGTTGTCAAAATGATTTCGCCACAGCAGTATTTTTTATATTGTTTTAGTTTAATTATCCAAAAGACATTTATACTTTATGTTGTGGATTCCGGGATGAAATCCGGTATCAAATAATAACAAACGCCAAGAATGAATATAGGAATATAAATGTATTAACGTAATAATACAAGTAGTAGTTCCAGGAATTCGGGGTTAGTAGACAAATATATATATAAAGTCTTTGGTATCGATGTATCGCTGTATGACTTCTTGCTGAGTCTAAGTGCTCGTGACTGTGACTCTTGTCGCTACGTTATTCTACTCGACCGACTCAACGTGACTACTTGACTTCTTGGCAGTATTTACTGTCCCCCCCACGAGGGATAGATGTGGCACAAGGCCGGGTTTAAAGTGGGGTATTCTCGAGCCCGTACGCTCGGCCAAAAAATGCCCATAGATCCCGTATAAACGGGATCGGGTTGGTCAACCTCCCCGGACGAGGGTCTGCCGAAGGGCAGAGTCTCGTCCGGGTTCCTCTCTGCTCAGTGGCAGAGAGTTCGACCGTCTAACAACTTGACTTCTTGACTGTTCGGGTATTCACTGGTAGTAGTATATGTATACCATGGGTGAGTCCATTTGTGTAAACAGGGGAGATCCCTCAACACTTTAGAATCTGTTAATTTTACTCACTTAAATTATCGAATAGATAGATAATCAACAGAATGTGAGTGAGGAGGAAGTAAAGGAAAGGGGAGGAATTGAATATAGAAAAAGAGTGAAGGATAAAGAGACACGAAGAATGGCAAATGGAGGTGAGATAGTTAATAAAACACACAGGTAGATGCACAAAAAAGGGTGGAGAAAGAAAGAAAGAAAGAAAGAAAGAAAGAAAGAAAGAAAGAAAGAAAGAAAGAAAGAAAGAAAGTCAAACAGGTAGAGTGCGATGGAGTGCGATGGAGGGAGAGAAAGAAAGAGAGGCAAAAGAGAGTGGGGGACATAGGGAGAAGCATATATAGTCAGTAGGAGGAAATTTAGAGACAGCGGCAAACAGGCAGAAAGAGAGAGACAGAGAGACAGAGAGGCAGAGAGAATGAAATTTGGTGTATATAATTAAATTTACCTACAAAGAAACGATAGGAGCATATTTATCTGTATTTTCTTAAATTAAAATTCTGTCCGACGATCTTTAGCTCTGAGCGCCTGTATTATGTCAAATCTAATTCACGAAGAGAGGACTGTTTGAGCAAATATCATAGATAAGGCTGTTTAAACAAACTTTTTTTCTAAAAGCGCTAACAGTCAATAGAACGTTTACAAATGTTGGTTAGTCAAGATTTTTCAAGTATAATGGAATGTCTAATGTTTTGAAAACTGTTTTATTTGAATTCCGAACCAGATACATAATTGGGAATTACTCAGCCTAACCAACCCGGCAATCAGTATAATCAATCTGTTACAGAGAATTTAAATATCGTAAATCTACATCGAAAGCTACAATTACTTTTTGAAAATTTAATGATTACCGATAAGAGTTCGATGTTCTTGAGTAAACGATGAAATGGATTCCGACAAGAATGAAAATCCCTCGGCTGAGCACGGATTTCGCACACACGCTGTAACTGAAATTCAAATCAAAGTGGGAAAATAATACAAATAAAGAATAATAAATAATTTTAAAAAAATAGAAAGGAAATGTAAATGAGAAAATATCTATTTTGCTATTGCTCCAGAGAATTCTGTTTTTAGAAGTAGCGGAAGTCGTGATCTTCAAAAGATTCCGGAGCAAATGAGAAACCGGAAGTCAAGACTAGCATACTGATTGTAAGCAGGATTTGCTCGTTACGCTGGATCAGCTTTCCTTATTTACATTCTTCCAGATTGCTACTGAATGCTGCTCTGGAATATTCCTTGATGGAATATTGATCGGAATCAAAAAACAGACTAATCTTTTGAGAATCAGCCAGCGATGTTTGACTAAATTAAATCATATCAACCAGGCATTCTTTTTTCTACTGGAAATCTGTTTTCCTTGCTTTGTATCACTCAACAATCTTTATTTACATCGCTGTCTGTTTTTCTTTTGACTCTAACAACAGTCAAGCAGTTCAATTCAGTCGGTAATTGTCTCAAAGGCTTGTCAATTAGCGTATCATTTAAATAACCCATTTCCACGAATGCAAACCTATCTTTTTAGATTGAATATTTACACAAGTTAATTCAATGTGTTCTAAATTAGTGTTCCACAAATCAATTAGAAAGGAAGAAAAAAGAAATGAATTTATTTTGGTTGATATTATTGTAGATTGATTCATCCTATTTTAAAATCTCTTACGATGCGTTTAAGTTGCAAAGATTGCATTCATTGTTAACAAGAGTTGCATTCGTAAGCACGGTAAGATATTGTAAAAGCAGACCTTTTCACAGTTACGTGGTTCTTACAGATTCTTTATAAAATCGATCCATGAGATTTAGAAAACACATTTTAATCAGCTACCCAATTTCTCCTTGTTTATTTCATACAGATCCCGACTATCAGTTGCATCGATAAGAATCTCGTGAATATGGGAACTTTTATATCCGTTTTCTAGTCACTCTAACCTCGCTTCCGTACGTCCGCAAATCTAGTTAATCACTTGCTCCTCCATAACTGTAACCTATAGGTTATCGATTGATCGACGAAACCAGAACGTCGGAGTTAGAGATACATGTAACAGTAGTACGGGTTACCGATTCCTATTGCGTGCGATTGGGATTTTTTTTTTTGAAGTCGTCACGTACGAATTTCAGCCACTTTCTACTTAGGGTCCCAGAGTAGCTGCTTATAGCCTGAAGTATAGTGTGCAGATTGGCGAGTAAATAAAAATATTCTATTGGAGACCGAGTCGTTGAAATCATGTTTATTTGCTGTATCTGTGTCAGAACCAAGATTATATGAATAATGACTGGGCCAATGAAAAATGGTAAAAGTAAAAAGGCAGCAGAAAAAGCCTGAAGAAATGTAACAACAACTTCTGCTCTCCTTGGAAATATTTGTTCTTTCAAGACAGCAATTAATCAAAAACGGCTTTAACGCAATATCAATTGTTTCCGAAATAATTGAACACTTACAGCTGCCGAGATTTGTTGTTACAAAACTTGAGCTTCCTTTTTATTGATTACAACAAGAAAATAATCAGGTTTCCAGTTTGATATAAATAATAAAAGAAGACTAGCAAGGACATCCTGCGCTGCCAGGGTATCATAAGCAAATAGAAACGAGGAAATATTTATTTTAAATCTTCGGCTCAAACGCAATGTAAAATAATTTTGAGAATATTTTTTAATAGACATTAAATTTTGAAATCTTAAAATTTTGAATTGCAATTTTCTATGAATCTCTTTTTCTTTTTCTTGCATGACCATTTGTTAAAATGTAAATTCACGAAATTGAGATTTCTTTATTGAAGATACTAAACTGTGTTTATTTATGTTTAATAAATTGGGGAAATGAGCAATGAGGTTCATTTTGACTATTTTTGTCGTTTCTAACCGAAACTTCCGTCATACTGTTCTCGAGTTAAAACTTATCCCGATTCAATCATTTAAAATAAAAATTAAAGTAATAAACACGTAACATTGAAACCAATCGTTGAAAAGTTTAATCCGAATAAAAGATCTTTATTTTCCTTCTTCAGTTTTAGTCAACCACAGAAAATATCTTTTTATTTTCTATGCTAACTTCATTCTAGTTAAACTGATAAACTGAAATATTTACTTTTACCATTTTTCATTCTAGCTCAGCTAAACATCATGGTGTCAAGATTTTCGCTTCCTTTTGGTTGACATTGTAGAGAAAAACCCCTTTTTTAGATAAGAATAATAATTGAGAAACTGTTTTATTAGCTGTAAAAATCAGGATATACCCTAAATTTATATTTCTAGTTCGATGGCTGTTTGGCCTACAGAACGGATCACCAGTGTCCTGACTAACAAATCACTTTGCAATTCTCGGTTGAGATTAACAGCTAACGAGTAGTAAGACAGAAAATAACTCATCTTAGATGGATTAAGAGGATTGATTGAAAATCAAATGAAAAATCTTGAAAAAAATGATTAATCAAATTTTCACAATTTTTTCACGTTCTTTGAATTCCATTTTATAGAAAGCAAATTTAATGTTCAAGACGAGAATAACAAAACAAACGTCATTGAAACAAAGCAAGTTCAGTCGACCATTGATGACAATTCCAGAACAACGTAACTATAAACAATTTTTTCTATCCTCTGCCAGCCGCAATGATGGAGAAAGCATTACCTCGAACCGTTGCCAGTGAGACACGCTGCAAGAGCCACTCCGTTTCGCGAGGCTCGTTTCTTAATCGAGGCGCAATCGTGCCAATCCTCCGAAGGAACGCCATCGAACGAGGGCCAATAACCCCTGGAGTCTCCACTGCCACAGGAGTAAAAAAAAATCTATCAGTAAGAGAAGAATATTTAACTATTTTTTTCATCTCTGCGTCTCAACCGCGGACCTGATCAAATTACCGGCCGAAAATGTATCCGCACAGGTCGCATCCTAGATCAACGACTTACCCATTTCAAGATCAAGTTTTGAATGATTTTATGTTGGACGAAAAACCATGATTTGTGGTTAAACAAGACGCCAATTGCTGATCTGTTCTTTGCGCATGCTTAAAGGCTATAACGTCATTATATAATCAAAATTTTCAATGAGTAACTAATGACGACGCTGTAATAAGCAGTCGGCATTTGACACGTTTTGTGACGTCATAGCAGGGTAAACGAGCGTGTTCATCAAAACATTCACTTGCAAATGGTGACATTTAAATGAAAATACCTTAATTATGGCGGAATAATATGATTTTCTGTTGAAATAAATCACATTAAGGGGTTGTTTGTGCTAATAACATTACGAACTTGGTGTGAATAATTATAAACGTTGTGTTAAAAGATATTAACAGAGATAAAAATAAGCAATGTTTCCACATTCGCAAACTAAATCTATTTAATGTCATTATTTTCCTTTTATTTATTTAAAAAATCCAAATGAAAGACCGTGTGTTGCCGTTCGAACATCAAATGAAAAAGAAATCTCCCCCTCCTACACAGTGGTTATGACAATCATGTTTTAAAATTGGTTCCTATTTTATGTAGTTCTATTTCAAAACACGAGAATCCATTGTATTTGTTGTCGTTAATTAAAAGAAAACTAAATAAAGAAAATTTGAAACATTAAAATTTGATTTCCTGGGCTACCGTTTCCATATCAATCAGTAAAGATTCGTTGTACGAAGAAAACACAAAAACTAATTCCTCAGCAAAACTATAGAATTTCGAAATGAGATGCCAACGATTTCATTTATTCCAATAAAACATGAAATGAAAAGAAATCATTTTCTTTGTTTTTAATACTGGTTAATTTTTTTACAATTGCATTTTTTGTTAATAAGATAATCTGCTAAAAATCCTTAAAACTTAAGTGTTTTCTACTTAACATTATGACTTTACCTTTTATGACTTTACCTTTTATGACTACCTTTTATGACTTTACCTTTTATGACTACATTTTATGACTTTACCTATTATGACTACATTTCATGACTTTACCTTTTATGACTACCTTTTATGACTACCTTTTATGAGTTTACCTTTTATGACTACCTTTTATGAGTTTACCTTTTATGACTTTACCTTTTATGACTACCTTTTATGACTAGATTTATAAGTTTACCTTTTATGACTAGATTTTATGACTTTACCTTTTATGACTACCTTTTATGAGTTTACCTTTTATGACTACCTTTTATGACTTTACCTTTTATGACTACCTTTTATGATTTTACTTTTATGAATACCTTTTATGAGTTTACCTTTATGTTCCGGTAGTGAAAATGAAACAAACATTTTTTGTGACTCATTAATGGTTTTGGCAAGTATATTTTAGATTTTCTAAAAACATTTAGTCTTTGGATTAACTTATTGTAATTGAACAAGTTTTAGAACTTTGTTTCTGCATATCTCTTCTCCAAAGAATAAGACGAATATATTGTTGATTTATATTGTTGCTCGATGTTTGCTTATCTCGCTACGGAATAAGTGAAAAATATTGTAACAAAAGACTTCGATTATTTATGATAAACACTTTCATTTGATTTCAAGTGTGTTTAGTACTGGAAATCCATTCTAAGGTCAGCTGTGCTATGGGAAAATTTCACGTGACACATTACTTCACATTACTTCTAAATACTTGGACACATCGTCACTCTTTCTCTTTGCTGTCTTCTCAAACTCACAGCAATGTAGTTCTGTAGCGAGATAGCGTTTTGTCCCTGAACATCGCACATCTACGCACATCTACAAATATCTGTGAGTAACAAACTGTTTAATTCTCTTACAAGTAACAATACATCTTACTAAAGTTCTCCAAACTTACACGCTTTTTAAAACACATCACAGTTTTCCTCACTCAGAATTCCACGGACAAGTAAATTTCAGCGTTTCAAACACAACTGAATTACTGTCTGTACAGTATTGTTATGCATATATTAAATTCCATTTTTGTATGTCACTTGTCTTCTTGAATGTTTATTCCTTGTTAGCACATTTGTAAAGTAAAAAATAGTACGGGTTGAATCGAGGCCATTCAACCCGCTACACGCAAAAGAATGATCACAGGATTTAAAATTAGGAGACTGCAGAACTAATACATTAAGAAGATTAGATCCGAGATGAATGCCATGGAAGCACATTGTACCATCGGATCAAAAAAAAATCAAAATGACCAAATATTGATCAAGTTTAAAGACTCAATAAAAACAAAAGTTAAAATACACCTGAACTTTGTGCTTTTTTGTGTATCATGCCTTGACATAAGAAAGAATTTCTCTATATAGCATTTGTATAGATGTATAGAATTTCTTCCTTGTTATCGACATAATATTTACTCAGCACGCGTAGTTTTGCTTTGTAATGTTCTGAAGAAAATTGGCTGTCAATATTGCATGCCATTCATAAATGTTACTTGTTTTATTGTTTTTACTGAATCATCCAGCAGCAATTCTATTGTTATGCTCTCCTGGACTCTTGCCATCGAAAATAAATGTGTGCACCACTGACAAAACGTAGAAACAGCACATGCCACCTGAGATTTTGTTTTTAATTCTTTGTCAATATCCGAATAAAAGAACGAAGAATTAATGGCTAAAGACTACCCCATTGTGATGTTTGTTTGTAAGAATTAAGACATAAGCAAAAACCTGCTTCCAAGATGAAAAAAGATGTTTTAGCGTTGAGGGAACTTAAATCTCATCCTCCATAATGAAAACAAAAGGCGGATCTGTCCTGACTAAAGCATAATCTTTGAATTTCTTTCGCGTAGAATTCGTTTGTAAAAACAAATAATCCAGTTGGAACCATAATGAACTTGCAAATTTTTGTATCCTTACTGAGTAACGATGAGTTAGTTCTCTTATAAAAAAAGCGTTACTTAACAAAATATAAAAAAATGTTAATTAAATATTATTATAACAAATAAAGTAGTTGAATACCGTATTGTTAAATTTCGATTTTTTTTTCAAAATAGGAAGTCGCTCTTGACAAGCCAATCAAAGTTAATTATTGTTGGCTGATAAAATCTTTCTTTAGGAAAATATGCCCGCATTCAAAATAAACAGAACAAAAATGTGTAGGAGGTGAGTGATATATTGTATATGCAAAAGTTCTCAGTAACTTTCTTACGAAAACGATTTTGCTTTTTTCTATTTTTATTTGCCATATCTTTTGAGGAGCTGAGCAATCATGGTTCTCCATATCTTCCTGTTTTTGTTGCTCAAAGTAACTTTTAACACTTTACCATCCCTCTTTGTCTTGCTTCTGCCATCCATTTACATAAAATCACTAAGCACGGTTACTTTGGACTTCAGAGTGTTAAATTCTCGAGGTCCTCTTTCCTCATTATGTGTTTCTTATATTTCATTTCTTTCTGATTCTAAGTATCACTTTCCTTGTAGTTTCTGTTGTCCATAAAAACTTCTTCGTCTCACACATGTTCTCTCCATGATATTCTCAAGATATATCAGTGAAATCAGATTTCCGTCATGTCAAATCTCTTCTTCTGTGTCACGTGTCAACACTGCCCAGATATTTAAATTTCTGTGCCTTGTTCTGATGTCCTTAAGACATTTACTAACACCTTGTGTCGTCTCTTCTTTTAATGTTAACCATGTCGTCTGCTGTTTTCTTACATTTCGTCTGTTTCCGCTTTCCATTACTACTTTATCTAAGAGTTTTTCAGTTTTACAGTTTAGTTACATTTCTTGTATTTCAAGTAGCTCTGTGTTTTACCCAATCAAATGTTTTTGTTTCATCTATGAAACATCCGTTCTTGCACGATCACTGAAATTAAGCAACGTCGAGCTTGATCACTACCTAGATGAGTGACCGCTTGGGAATACCAGGTTCTGTAAGCTTGGATGTACGGGTGATGTAATGAATAAGGGCTCGGAATTGTTAATCGGACATCCGAGCTCCAATTTTAGTTGGGTTCACTTACGTGTAAATACCCTTGGGAAAGGCCTGAATCCATTTCACCCTAACATCAGATATGGGATAATTAGTAAGTTTTGTATCAGTAAATCATTATTGTCTCTAAAAAATTATTCCAATCTAAAAATATTTTCTGACTTTTTGCAAAAGGTTGATAAGTCGTTAAAAACAAACTAATCAATCAAGCAATATTATTGGAACTATTTCTGATTTAATTCTGATACGACATCTATTCATTTAAATCCTAGTTACACCATTAATCAAACTGATTGTCTTGATGGGGTTTGCATCTATTTTCTTAAGACATCATTGTGAAAATTAATCTCCTGATGTCTTTCGGGGTTTCACCTATATCATATTTACCATTTTCGGAACCATATCAATCCTTTAAGGCTGACTGCAACTCTCTTACTTTCCCATTTAATCCTGTTGCTTTGTGCCTGTTTATCTTGCCCTGTGCAGATATTGCCTAAGACTTTAATACTACGAGACCATCAATATTTTTTTTGGGGGGGGGGTAGTTTTTTCCCACCTCTTCTGTCATTGAAGAGTTCTTCAATGTATTCGTTCTATTTCTGTAGTATCTTTTCGTTTTTTTTAAGGAGTGATGATTTTTTAAATATTTTATGCATCCTGCCAAGGAGCACGTCTTTTGTCCTGTAAGACATAACATTGTATGAATTCTTTCGTATTTTACGTGCTTTTTTTCTCCTTCCATGTCTATGGAACAGGATTAGATATTTATCCTTTGTTCCCTGATCAGGATATGATTTATCGGCTCTCTATCTTTCTTTTACAAGGACCACAATGATTTAACTGTCTTTACTTTATGGTGAACAGACTAACCAGTGGCTGTGACTTTCCATTATGAAGCTTCTGGGTTGGTAGTTTGCTGGCTGCTGCTTCTGACTGGTCGTTCGGGGCCCGAGCACTTTGGTAGAGTTTAGAGCGGCTGCTCTGATCAACAGTTGGTATGTGTGGCAGGTGATCACTCCTACAATAACTGCATTTCTAAATCTTTTATTGATCGTTTATGTCTCTTCTTGTTTTTTTTCCATGTCCAAAAGCGTCTTCAGTTTTTTTTCTGACCGGCTGTTGGTTAATATTGTGTCGTTCACCAATGAACCTAATTTTCTCCGTGTCCGTTGTGCAATGCAAATTCAAATTATTTCATTATCATGTTCCTAGTATTATTTTGCATTTATTTCAGAAAATACTTGTTTGAGATTTTCACTGATTTTTGGCATTATCTATGTTTTATAAAACTTAACTATTTCTACTTTTACTGACTATTAAGTAGTCTTGTTCACCTAAGATTTTTTAATGTACACAAAGCGTCTTGGGTGTTCTTGAAAGCAGGTTTTGGTTATTCATTTGTCGTTTGGTGTGCACCAAGGAACTCATTGTTATTCCCGTTTCTTTGTGAGATCCAAGTCCATAATTTCCAACTATTTCACAATATTTCCTTTCCTAAATTCAAATTTAGATCCTTCATGACGATAATAATTTCTTTCGATTTGCACTGGCTTTTGGCAAATTCTTTGATCTGTTCTCAATCTTCTTCCGTCCTCTGTGACGTGTGTACAAATACTACTACGACTATGATCAGCTTAATTCAATGGCTTCTCTTTCACAAGAAGACCTCTGTCTGATAGTTGCCAGTATAGCAGAACATGTTTCATCTTGTCTTTATCTGCCATTTCTTTCTCAGAAAGATTCTGTGCTCGTCGCTTCTGAAGTTCCCAGTTTGAAGTCTATCTAGTTTCCCAGACTCTCAGAATGTTGATATTTAGCCTTATTATTCGTTGCTTGATATTTTCTAACATTCCACACTAGTGCAGTGTCCTAATCTTGTTTTTGGCTTTGTTGCGAACAAACGCTGGATGACGGCCAGGTGACACGTGTGGCCCACATTGGTCTTTTTACCGGACCAAGAGTCAGTTCCAAGACAGCTGACTCCCCGAATAGACAAAAAGCGATATATATACACATATATATATATATATATATATATATATATATATATATATATATATATATATTGATACAGATATATTGCACGCACACGCAAACACACACTCACTGTGTCTGTGTGTGTGTGGGAGAGAGAGGAAAGCAAAGGAATAAGTTTAAGAGGAAAGCAAGAGATAGAAAGTCAGATTTATAGGTGGTTGTTTAGAAAAGGCAGATCTATATTAATGTGTGCGCGTGTGTGCTTGAATGTGTGTGTCTATTCGCATTGAGACAGATAAAATGCAGATTTATAGATAATCTGGAGAAGCAAAGAGGGAGAGAGAGAGAGAGAGAGAGAGAGAGAGAGAGAGAGAGAGAATGAACGGGGAAGAGGAAAAGGAAAATATCAATATGAAGTCGCCCATTGAAATTCGAAGCCCGTCCCGATCGGATTTGATCCACTCTTGATTAAAAAAAAATAACTCATGTTGCAAGAGTTTGTCTAATAAAATGAAAAGATTTGATAGAAAGGAAACTGGATAGAAATGGTTCTTTTTAGCTTTTTTCATGGCGACAATGAAATTCTACAGGCTACCATTTTAAAAAGTTGAGCCTTTCAGATTTGGAATAATTTGATATTTTGTCTCCGACGCAAAGGCACCACCGTCTTTTTTATTGACCAAAGTTTAGATCTATTTCTTTTTTTTATTCTAGAATGTGAAGATTTGAATATGAGCGCGAGATGTATGTGCGGGTCTTTTTCGTTTTTCAGCCAGAGATTTGAGAAATATCCAAGAAGCATTGGAAAATCTTTATTTGCATGGGAGAGTTCGTGACTTTCTAAGGCAAAAAGTTGAGTTCATAGTTTTTTGGATGAGAGAAAACTAGGAATATGATTCTAAAGAAATAAAAATCAAACATTAATGACATTTTCGAAGCTAGATTTCACAGAGGGTTAAGCAAAATATCACGAAAATTTGCATTATTCCGATATGATACTGGTTTTTAGCCTTTGAAAATTACAAGGAAACATGGATTCGCCAAATGCTTTTCGCGAAAAATTCACACATTGCAGATCTTTTTATTAACTTTCTTTATAGTCAATCGAATTTTTGTGGAGTAAATTAAACAGGTTGAATCCACAAAGAATTCTAACGAAACTCGAAGATGGACTGCGCCTGAGAATATAAATGGGCCTTACAAGAAAAACGGCTGAACATAAAGACTGTATCCATATTCAAAAGGAAGACCTTTAAACAGTATTAACTGGAGACCCGAATAAGAAATGAAATGATCTCGGCAGAAGCATAGTTAACAACATTGAGAATACCGAGGAAAGTGATTTAAGAAGACCAATTATTGGCACTTGATTTCAAAAATAAATTCATCTGTTGATAAAAGGCAAATACGAACATTAATTATTCACTTTGAGTTTTCACAACAGTTATAAAATATTATTATTATTATTATTATTATTATTATTATTATTATTATTCCCTTTCATTTCTCTTGTCTATTCATCTCCTTCCGGGTCCCAAACAGAAACCTAAGGTCAGAAATATCATCCTGACATTTTTCACTGAGAATTTTGGCAAAAAACATCAAAATACAAGGATCTTGTATAATTACTAACAACCTAAGATCACACACATTTTAAATAGATAAAGCCATTCGTAATGTGTGAACTGTACTTGTGAGTACAATTTTTATATTTCTTTGAGGGATCAAAAGAATCCCTTCAATGAGTCTATCGAAACATTTTTGAAACTAATCTACAACTAGAATTAACGATAACTTCATGTACTACATTTTTCAGATTTGCAGTTCAAGATTCCATGTATTTTGATAAATTTTGAAGTTCTTCAAATTTTGAAGTTCTTCAAAGCTACATAACAATCTGCAGGGACTCCTATGTCAATAACAAAGCACATTCTTCTTCTTCTTCTTCTTCTTCTTCTTCTTCTTCTTCTTCTTCTTCTTCTTCTTCTTCTTCTTCTCATTAATATAGTTATTCTGTATCAGAGTACTGGTAGAAAATTATGTGATTATTTACATATGTACAGATATATATATATATATATATATATATATATATATATATATATATATATATATATATATATATATATATATTGTTGAAACCGTTTGGTCTGATGAGACGAGGAACCGATTTTGCGAAATAAAATATTACCATGGGTTTCTGAAGTCTCCGCTTTCACGCTTTCACCATCATTATTATATATATATATATACACACACACACACACACACATATATATATATATATATATATATATATATATATATATATATATATATATATATATATATATATATATATATATATATAGTTAAGTAACGAAAATCTTGGTAATCCGTATGGATAATTCCAAGGAGGATAAAATCCTGAGACCTCAATGTTAAGTCAGAGCGAATAATTTCTGAAGATCCAGAGAAAAATAAAATTCTCTGGTGAAATAAATTATTACAAATGGAGCCTTAAAGTGGTCTGTTTTTCTTTAAATTATATATATATATATATATATATATATATATATATATATATATATATATATATATATATATATATATATATATAGCATAATGAGAAGCCACGTATACTTTCTTGATATGTATATAATATGGAGAAAACAACTGAAAAGTTGCAAATTTAAAAAAGTGAATGTTTTTTTGTGAAAGTATTTATTTATATTTGTTTTATATATATATATATTTGATATTTCTGTAAACAAACTTCTGAATACAGTTATTTCTGATGAAAGATCGGGGCAGATCTGAAATATCAAATATATATATATATATAAAAAATATAAATAAATACTTTCACAAAAAACATTCAATTTTTTTTTAATTTGCAACTTTTAAGTTGTTTTATCCATATCATATATATATATATATATATATATACATATATATATATATATATATATATATATATATATATATATATATATATATATATATATATATATATATAAAATGTGTGTATGCAATTATATACGTTATGCGTTAACGTTCTGATTATGAAATACGTGTTCGAATCTCACCATGATCTAATAATCGATTTGTCAAAACGATGACTTCTTTGTAATACCAAACTGTGGAAATCACGATCCCAGATCGTGAGACAACACTGGGAAGTGGCTGAGAACCAGTCCCTATGGATTCACCCAAGGCTTGTGAGGAAAATTGTACATTGAAAACTTTTCGGGAGATGTCGAGGCTTGTACTAGCATGAAATCACAAGTCATCGTGTCCGAGTGTTTGACCATACTTGCCTTGCTCAAACTGTTGATTACTCCAGATTTTGCTCTCTCTCCCAGAAACCGTAACTAAGGGCTTCTCACTATAGTTGCCGTATAAACCACAGGTTGGCTTTGTGGCTGATGAAAAAAAACCACAAATGTACCTGAGCAGGCTTCTGCAACAGGGATTAGCCAGTCACTCAAATAAACGAACATAGTCGAAAATGAGCTGGTAGCCATCGTAGATATAGACAAATACACACACTGCCGTTTAAAATGTGAATTATTGAATGAGAGATTCTTCTTTCTGGATCCAAGACATTAATCTTTGTCTGGGAACACGACTTGTTTTGACACGCAATTGATGACACGGTGTTTGTTGAATTTAGCTCATCAAATGACGGGAGAAAAATGATTTATGTTTTCTTTCATGCTGTTTCCTTTAGCGTTCGACACATCGACTCTCCGAGTTAATAATGAAAAAGGAAAAAAAAATCACACAGACAAACTAGTAATGATAAATCATAAAAAAATAGTTCCTCAGCTGAAAAGCTTGCGATCAGCGACATTTCGGAATTAGAAATCTTTCGGATTTCAGAATTACTGTATAATTACCCTATATAGGTACGATAATTAAATCGATTGTTATTCATTTTTTTAAACAGTTTTTAAATGAAAAAAATAAAATATCATAGAAAAAGAATCCTCATGAGCAGATTAAACACACCTGAGTGTTAAGAGCGCTGAGGCATAAGCACGTGACACAAGGACGCGTCTCAAAATGCTACTTCCATTGTGCCCTACAAGGGTTGGCCCAGCAAAGTTTAAATGAATGTCGAGACGCGGGTACTGAACGTGAGCTCCGACGATTTCGATGCAATAAAGTTTAATTTAGGGAGCTTTTTAGTTTTCAGAATTTCCCAAGATTGTGTACATGAAGGAAAAATGCTTCATCTAAAAAATAAAATATGATTAATATTTTATTTCAGGAATGTCAACAAACGATATTTTTTTAACCACAGACGTAAAATATGACCCAACTTTCCCATTTTGGGAAAAAGTTGGAAGACACTAGAATGATCAGTTTTTATGGTGTGTATTTCTGATAGGCAGCATTGACTAAACAATGTTTTTCGAATTGGAATGGTTAATAAAAGATGCTAATGTCATTCGTAATAAAAAAATTCCAAATGCTTGCAGACACTGACAAAGAAACAATAGAGAGACATTGATGTTGGCGTTAAGTTGCCAAAAATGAAATTACAAGCGAACCTAATCCAATTTCAATACATACTCACACACACACACACACACACACACACACACATATATATATATATATACATACATACATACATTTATATATATATATATATATATATATATATACATACATACATTTATATATATATATATATATATATATATATATATATATATAGAGAGAGAGAGAGAGAGAGAGAGAGCAGTAACGTGTAAAAATTGAATGTGTTATTAGATATGAATATTCACACTTTTCAATGGTGAAGAAAGACAGTGTTAAATTGTTCTTGGGCAATTATATCATCGGCAAAGAAGAATTCGCAGAAAGCAGCAGATACAGGCGAGAGGGAACATGTACTCGGTATGACAAAAGTTCGCCTTTGTCATTTAGAGATGCTTATATAAAACATTGCTGTCAGACATCGATATTTGTCCCTAATTATATCGCAAAAGCCATATAGGGATTGCAGTATGACACTGCATGCTGTCGTGGTATGAGGTACAAGGTCAGGTCAGGTCGAAGCTATTTCTCTGTTCTGAATTCTCGCATCGTGACAAAAGAATCGATTGGTTAAAAAGAACGCAATAAAAATGGTGGAGATACTTGTAAAGAAAGGTGTTGATATTTGTTTTAAAATATTAATCTAGGGTGTTAACACATTTTTATTAAAAAGGAAATAATTTTCGTTGACATTCGTGGTATTGACTCAGTTTTGGCATAGATTCGTGATTGAAAAGTTTGGCACGAATCCGACTTGAAAGCTCTAGAAAATTTAACTTAGTGAGTCAAACGAAAGTTTCTAGAGGAAACGGAAGGAGGAGGTGAATCGTTGCTAATTGTTTCAATGGAATCGAGTTACTTAATGATGGCAGAAATGATTATCGACAGAAATTAAACAGTGTCAGCTCGGTGATTAGAAGGAATCAAATGAATCAATTAGAAAAGGCGACGCCGGTTAATTACGAAATCTTAAAAGTGATGGAAAAAATCATATCTGTATAGAATAAAAGCTGATGGAAAATTTCAAATTTGAGACAAAATGAATTAATTACATTTGACAATTTATTTAAAGCATGAACTATTTTGTTAATGCGTGAAACAATTTCTGATATATGTCTTTGTACAATTTTTGGGAATTTTAAATTTCTTTCCAAAGTTTATTGTTACAATTAGAAACAGGGTTATTCATTCAGCAAAGATGGATATACATGACAATACAGGTGTATTGTCTGGAAAGATCGCATTCTCAATTGATAGTCCTCTAATAGAATTATCTTTTACTCCCTCTATATATGTCCTTAGCCTTCGATAATAGACCACATTGAGCGTATTTATTATTAGGGCCATTTCCTTTTGATAGCCACCATTTGCAATTCACTTGCAGGAAATGCAATTTTCTTGTTCAAATAATATTTATTGTCAGAACAATGTTTTTCTTTGCAGCAAAACGTCAAACACTTGTTTGGCACCAAGGACACAAGTCCAATTAAAATACTAGGAACGATATATAAAAGTTATTTTTATTATGGGGGAAAGAAGTTCTAAACAAATGGAATTATTTTGTCGAAATATACTTTTAAGTGTATGCGTCTATAGGTACGGGTAAACGATAATTAATGAAAGCTGTGGCTGTCAGAAGAAAGTAAACGTTTATGCAGTAGTTGGCGTTGAGTTTGAATGACGTATATAGATATGATGAGACTGAGATAGATAGATAGATAGATAGATAGTTATGATGAGACTGAGATAGATAAATAGATAGATAGATATGATGAGACTGAGATAGATAGATAGATAGATAGATAGATAGATAGATAAATAGATAGATTTCAACATAAATAGAGAATCTTTAGCTGTTATAAGTGTTTGTTTTCTTTTATTAAATCTCACACAGTACAAGGCTTAAGAACCAATCAAAATAGAGAATTATAAACGAAATGGTAATGGTGGCTGAGGTTTGTGACATGAGTAGAAGAGAAGGTGGTACGAATTGGATCTTGTGAGGATGACAAGGATAGATAACGATTGACTCCTGATTTGAAAAGATTATGATTAAAGGATTCAGGGAAGTATTCTACAAAATGGCGGTTCTGGGGAAAAAAACTGTCAGAGTGAAACTCTCTTCGTACGTTTGAAACACGCAGGAAATAAGGATGATTCAATTCCGTTCAGGTAGCATGTTGGGATCTTGTAAAGGTCTGAACTGGTTTAACAAATAAGTGGAGCTCATTTGAACATTAGAAATAGTGACACAGTAATGATAGGCTTGCGACGTTGCGTCTAGGAGGAAAGAGGTTGCATGGTGGAAAATAAGCAGTACCCAAGAAGACAGCGTAAACGTTTTTTACCCCCTCTGTCAAGGCTGGTAAGTGAGGATTGTACAGCTCCAACCCAAACATGTAAACAACACTCGATTTGTTGGTCTAATCTGACACTTATAAACCATAAATCAAAATTTCAGAAACCTTCTGGAAAGGTACAAGAGGACGATTATTTGAATATTTTACTAACACCCCAATTTTACCAGGTGAATATTGCAACATGATAGAGCACCTTGCTATATACATCACCTGCAAAAAATGTGTTTCTCATTCATCATGATATTGCAGGGCTGTGAAGTTAGATTTTGTACAAAGACGCAACGTCCATCTGACGTTAATTTGTGGCCGTAATTCAAATCAATGGAAATCATACTTAGACTGACTATAAATTTTAATGTCCTTCAACATAATAAATTTCATATGCTTTTTCATCTTGCGGCAAAACCTGTGTATATCCAATATTCAGTATTACCTTGCATTCAAGTCTTTATTTCCCCTCAGATTCAAAGACAAAAGGAATACAGCCATTTGCATTACTAACTGGAATGATATCATACTAATCCTGAAAAATTAATGTTCAACACTAAAAATGTCTTAGTAAAAATGTAACAAAATAAAATCTAATTCTGTTCTGATCTGACTCTAGTAAAGACAGAGCATTGGTAGAAAGAGTCAGATACTTTCTGAAGCGGTATACTGAGCCGAACATTTTTCTAGATTCTTTAGCATTGTGCGTGTGAATTCGACTTGATGTCTAATAGACATCAAGTCGAATTCACACACACAATGCTAAAGAATGTAGTCTCGTTAAAAGTGCAAAACCCTTCATTGTGACTGGAGAACACGGTATCTGAACGGTGGCCATGAAACGTTACTAGCTTGATTTTCATTTTCTTTGTTTCTTTGTTTTCGTTTACGGCATATCAAACCTCAATGGGTCATTTAATGCCGAAAAAAAATTTATTGTTGGTAATATTATTTTTCAATCTATTTCTGGTACTATTTTTCTTTCAAAAAATCTATTTCTGGTAAAAGTTTTTCCTTCAAAAAATCTATTTCTGGTAATGATTTTCTTTCAAATATGTATCACTGGTAATATTTTTCCTTTTTCGAAAAACGTTTAGCTCTTAATTAATATATATTTTTCTTCTTTTTTTTCCAAATATATATTGCTTATTTTTCCAAAAACCTATAGCTGGAAACATTATTCTTTTGAAAACGCATAGCTGGTAATACTATTTTTTCAAAAAACGTATAGCCGGCAACCTTATTTTTTTCAAAAACGGCCCTTCTGTTGGAAGTAGTTTATCGCCATACACAGGACGCGCATGCAGTTTAACGCCGTACCCAGTACATGGATGTAGTTTATCGTCATACCCATGGACGCGGATGTAGTTTATCGTCATACACAGGACGTGGGAGTTCACTATTTGCCCATAGCTGGTACCCTAACAGCTGCTACCACCCTGGGTCAGGATGGACCTGGGAACACCAGCAATTAAGAGGTGGTTCCACGTTCCTCAGAACCTCCTGATCAGAGGCCTTGCTGTTGGATGCATTTTAACGTCATACCCAGGACGGAGCTTGATTTTGAGGTATTGAAAGTAACAAGCCAATTCTTGCACATTGCGCCGTTAAAGCTAAACTAAATAAGAGGCCGTCTGAAAGGTTCCGATCATCTTTGTTTTTGCAAATGCGCCAATTAATATTAGCATCAACTGCATGAATGTTTATACGTGATCTGGCAACGGTCCTAGGCTGATCCTTAATAAAGAATAGAAATAGAGAGTAAACCCGAGGAGTGAATCTTGTGGAACACCTACATTGATTTTATCAGCGTCGAAAGACTCACTATTCACAATAACCTTCATGAATCGACCTGAAAGAAAGGCACTTGATGATTTCATACACTTTATTCGTGAACTTTATGCAGTAATCCACCGTACTGCACCTTGTCAAGACAAATGCTCTGGTATGAAAGCTAACATCGTACGTTTCACTGAATCTGTGGGAGATGGCAGTTAAAACATCAACAGTGGACCTAGATGAGCAAAACCCATTGTGCTTGTTACCCGGGATGTTTCTTGTGAGGTGATCAACTATATGCTTGTTCATAATGAAATCAAAAGAGTTTCCTAATGAAACTAAAGAGGGTGATGGGGGGGGGCAATAATGCAATGGAGATAAATGTTCATCAACAATCTTGAAAACTTGACAAGAAGCTGATAACTTCCACGAGCTTGGAAACATTTTTATCTCAAGCACGCATTAAACAACTGTCCTAGGTTTAAGTATAATTCTGGACAGAGTTTCCTACGTACAACAAGGATATTGTCTGAACCAATAGCCTTTGTTTTTCATCAGTCTGGAAACTACCCAATCTAGAAACTTTAACTGACTAATCAATTCATACCCACACGTCTACTTTTAATTTTGACTTTATGTTTCCCAAAAGAGGTAACACCTTGTTTTTAAATTTTCTCAAAAATCATTTAATCACCACTTACTTAGCGAAGAAGTAAAATCAAAGTATTGAAACATGAAAGCTTTTTGTAGGGACTTCAACATGTTTTTATAGAAATCTCTTATAATAATAATAATAATAATAATAATAATAATAATAATAATAATAATAATAATAATAATAATTTGCTCTACTTTGTATTGAGCACTTTAAAAAAAAATTAAATGTTATGAACAGTGGAATTTTACTCCATCTGTGTTTTCTATCTCTCTCTCTCTCTTCCACACACACACACACATATATATATGTCTGTATATATATATATATATATATATATGTCTGTATATTTATATATATATATATATATATATATATATATATATATATATATATATATATATATATATATATATATATATATATATAGTTTACGAAGAACTAGGTAATCCGTATGGGTAGACCCAATTCATTTTTCGTTTCAACCTTGAGAAGTAAAGTCTGATGATCCGCGGTCCTTTAAAAGGGCTGTGGTGAATTAATTTATTACATGGAACCTTAAAGTAGTCTGTTTTCATTTTTATTTAAATATATATATATATATATATATATATATATATAAATAATTGGATGGATCTGATTTTGTGACCTGAGTTTCAGGCTGTCAGACAAATAAGTACCGCGCATATATATTATATAAATAATATATAAAAATTGCATATATATATATATATATATATATATATATATATATATATATATATATATATATATATATGCAATTTTTATATATTATGTGTTATATGTAACATGGCATAATAAACAAAGATATATATATATATATATATATATATATATATATATATATATAATTGGATTGCTGTGATTTTGTGACCTGGCTTTCAGGCTGTCAGACAAATAAATACCGCGCATATATAATATATAAATAATATATAAAAATTGCATATATATATATATATATATATATATATATATATATATATATATATATATATATATATATATATATATATATATATATATGCAATTTTTATATATTATATGTGTTATATGTAACACTGCATAATAAACAAAGATATATATATATATATATATATCTTTGTTTATTATGCAGTGTTACATCAGAATATACACATACCTACTACAAAACTGTACATCTTGTTTCAACGTTAAAAAATGTTTTTAACGTTTCATCAGGAGGGAGATGACAATCGCTAGCATCGTCATCTCCCACCTGATGAAGCGTTAAATTTTTTTTAACGTTGAAACAAGATGTACAGTTTTGTAGTAGGTATGTGCATATTCTGATGTAACACTGCATAATGAATAAATATTTATTGCTCTACTTTTGTATTAAGCCCTGTTTTAAATGAATGTTTTGAACGCTGAAATCTTACTATTCGTTCTTATATATATATATATATATATATATATATATATATATATATATATATATATATATATAATCTTACTATTTGTTCTTTATATATATATATATATAAATACATTTTACATATATTTGTGTATGTTTGTGTGTATGTGAGTATGTGAGTGTGTGTGTTGTTTGTGAGTGTTTGTGTGTGTGTGTGCGGGAGAGAGAGAGTGAGAGAGAGAGATTTTTTGTTTTTAAACTTTTGCCAGTTCTGCGGCACGTGCCTATAGAGAATTAGCGTTAATAAAATGCTCGCCATTTAATAGCAAATGATCTTCTCAGTTTGTTTATCTCGTTATTTCATCTTCCTTTTCGAGACCCAGCACACTGCTTAATAGCCGAATAATTTACTCTAAGAACAGCCTTTTCTTTTGCTGACATTTGCAATAATTGTCTTTTTAATTAAGACATCAAAATTCAATCAATTCTACAAAAGGCAATTTTAGTAAAGAATATTTTGTGCTTTCTGAACTTCTTTCATTATTCTACAAATTCACGCTACTGTTTTCATCTTAGTCATTTCGAAAG
This sequence comes from Acanthosepion esculentum, assembly GCA_964036315.1. Lineage (NCBI taxonomy): Eukaryota > Metazoa > Mollusca > Cephalopoda > Sepiida > Sepiidae > Acanthosepion > Acanthosepion esculentum. The sequence continues at coordinate 4,195,585 of OZ038487.1, read as the reverse complement.
TAATGCTTTGGCCGATATGTTCTTCAGCTTTCCAAAGACAGAAATTGCGGCTTCTAGAAATCGTTCAGTACTTTTTCTTTTTCTTTAGCATTCAACTTTGACACTTATTTTCCTGATCTATTAAAACCATGTAGGTCAGGAGACAATTTAATGCCAATTCCTTGATAATGGTCAGTTTTTGTTATTCTTGTTTGAATGCTGCAACACCCGATTTTAGAATCATTTTAAATTATAGTATGAAAGTGAAAAGTGAATTTTAAGTATCAGTAGAAGCATCATTCACTGAAGAAAATCCACAGAAGTTATCGGCTGAAATAGAGTGTTCAAAAATAAATAAATAAACACGTCTTATGATAATGTTCAATATTTCGGACTAGCATTTATTCATTTTTTTTAACATTTCAGCCAATATACGATTCAATGATAATAATACGAAGATCGGCTGAAAAGTTTATAAGCTAATCAAAATACTGTCAGGCAATGTCACCAAATAAGGTTTATTTTTCAACATAACCGCCACCATATCGTTGCCGCACTTTTTACGTCAGTGTTACAGTATTTGAACCCCATTGGATGTTTTCATCCAGTTGGTAAAATAAAAAGTCATCAACAGAAGATATGACGCTATTATCTCTGTCATACTGGTTTCCAGCTAAGTTTTTTTTCATGTTGAGGAATAGATGCCTGTCAGGTAGGGCCTAATCAAAGAAATAGGGGGGTTCAAAGCCACAGCCACACCCAGAAGCCATTGAAACCAAGGACTTGCATGTTGGATCATTTTTGTGATGAAAGAAGAAATCTTTCGTCAGTTTCATTTTGATAGCCTTTCATAAGCCCCTCAGCAAGTTGGTATATTACTCTCCATTGATGGTGTTGCCCTTTTGAAGATAGTCAATAAACACAATGCCTTTTACATCCAAAACCCTGAGGCTAGAAGCTGCCTTGCAGATGAAACAATCATGGTCTTATTTGGAGAAGGTGAAGAGGAGTGTTTCCACTGCAAGGATTGTTTCTTTGTGACAAAGAGACAAAGGGTTAAGAAATATTCCAGGACCCTAGCTGGATCTGCTTCAAACAATGTCAGATTTTCCCCGTGATGTAACCAGCCTCATTTGATTTTTGATCAAGTGTCAGAAGTCATGGCACTCACCAAGAAGAAACCTTCGTCATGTCAAGTTCATTGGACAGATTATTCTCAGCTCTCTCACGGGTATCTGCGAATAGCATTGGCTACTTTGATTATTTGTCTATCGCTTGTCATCCATCACATTGTGCCAAATTATTTCCATCTTCAAGGGAAGTCGCTGTAAGGTCTTCTTTGAACGCTCAGATGTCATTTTGCCTGGATATAATCAATGCAGTTATTAACAAGATCAGTTGACATTTAAGCATGCAAGATTTCACAGCTTTAGCGTCAATCTTTCATAGTCAGCCTATAAGCCTTTCAACCCATCGTCGTAAATACAACACCAAGAAGACGAAATAACAACAATAATGCAATGATCTTACACGAGGCATTATTTTTATTGCTTCAGAGCTTAACTGATTAGAAGTTTCAGCATATGCATGTTTCTTCTTGTTTAATTAAGATGGGATGCATTAAATATTCCACTTTTTATCACAGACTAGCTTGTCACTTGCTTGATCTTAACGACTTGAACATGTCTTCTTGGGATTGACACGCTGAGCATTTTTGTTTGTAAGTGGAAGAACTTAGGGGAGTCTAACGGCTGCGTATCAAGAGGTTTGTTTTAAGGCAGAGGTGACTAAGGCGACTTGGGGAGTCATCTCGAGATACTTGTGAACACCGTCAATCAGTGATCGTCTGAGAAAATTGGGTTACCAAGCCTGGACGTATTTCTATGTGGGCCCTATCTGTAAGGTTATGAGCCTCTTTTATCAAGACCTTTCACATAACTGCACACATTTGGCTGTAATGCATGTACCTGATATACTCTTCTCAGCGTTGGTGTTGCGATGGCTATATTAGGTTTCGTATATTTGTTCCCCAGCGTCATTTTGTTGCCCAGATGCTCTCTCATTCAATAATAATAATAATAATAATAATAAAACAATTGATCATCTTGTATCAGGTTGCACGATATTGGCACCCACTGAATATAAAACCCGGCATGAAAGAGTGGGCGTATATCTGCACTGGAAAATTCTACGGGAAGGAAACTGAAAGAAACTGGTATGAACACCACCCAGACCCGGTTACGGAGATAGGACCTGTTACAATTCTATGGGACTACACAATACACACTGACAGAACAATCAAAGCCAACCGCCCAGATATTGTTATTAAAGACCACAAAGAAAATAAGTGCCTCCTAATTGATATGGCAGTCCCTGCAGACTGCAATGTATCTTTGAAGATATTCGAAAAGCTGTCAAAATACAAGAACCTTGAAATAGAAATCTCAAAAATGTGGCACATGGGAACATCAACTATCCCTGTTGTAGTTGGAGCCCTAGGATTGGTTGGAAAAAATTCCAGTAGACTAATTGAAGGGATTCCTGGAAGTCCATGCCTCAAAGAAATACAAAAAATTGTTCTCACAGGTACAGCCGACACTTTACGAAGGGCTTTATGTATGTAAATTTTTTTATTTTTTTATTTTTCAGTGGAAAGTGTCATGATGCCATTTCTAACCTTAGGTTCTTGGGCGGGACCCTGAAAGAAATGTGTAAACGGCAGATATCAAAGGAAATAATAATAATAATAATAATAATAATAATAATAATAATAATAATAATGAGCGATATCTCAAGTCCACTGGATACTCAGTTAAGGAAGACTGAATAGCAAGTTGTTTATATCGCAAAGATGAAGATAACATTAATCAGGAAATAAAAGAATGAAAGCATTGAAACTTCAGAAAGTAGCAGATAAGCGAATTTGAAAAATTTACTGATTAAATGGGTTTTTTTCTCTAAAATTATTGAACTGATTTGTCTCGTTTGAAGAATTACCGAAATAGCATGTGTCTTGTGTTTCACGTGGTCCACAAACACGAATTGGAGGCAGAAGAAGAGCAAAATAGCTTTTAATACATTACACCCAATTCATACGCCAATAGGAATGTGCTGTATTTTTAGATTTCAACATCAAACTACGCATTATTTACTTGGAGATATTCATTTTGGGTTCGGAATATTTGATAAAAATATTAGCAATAAAAGGAAGACTTCCAATATGAGCACTGAGTTGAAATTAATTTTGCAATATGTTTTCTCTTTCTTTCTTCATTTGATAATCTTTTTCTTCCTAAACTCCACGTGCCATTTCTCTAAATCTGACCAAACATCAGAATTTTTTTAAATAACTTGTTGGTCGGATCGAGAACTTTTCAGCACCCAATTTTATAACGAAATGTCACTAAAATTTTTTAGGTTGGGATTGTGTAAAAGTTCCAAGATTATTTGTTGAAAACTAGAGACTGGCTGCACAATTGAAAAGTGATTTAGATTGGAAAATTCTGCACATGTCAGATAATAATTCGGCCTTCCGAGCTATAAAGTGGAAAAAAATTCAATGTTGTTGAAATATTTCATTTGATCAGACGCTCAGGATATTTCGGTTTGAATCGAAAGCACGACACAAAATATCCGCTGTTAATGTTGGCTTTTCAATTGGGAAATCTGGTTTTAATCGTTAAATTACAAAATCTACAGTGAAATATTGATCTTCCTTTAAATAAGCGTCCTCAAAGTGGACGATATCGACCTGCGAGGGAGATGGGACTATCCAGGCTATCGATAAGTAGATGCAGAAGTTAAGTCGATAAATAAATTGTGTTGACTTGAGACTAAATCGCACTTGGTTTTTACTATTGTTCATCAAACACCTAATTCCCTTTAATGATATCAAGCAATTCAATGCAAATGACATATAGGATATTTATTATTATTATTATTATTATTATTATTATTATTAGTAGTAGTAGTAGTAGTAGTAGTAGTAGTAGCAGCAGCAGTAGTAGTAGTAGTAGTATTTGCCTTTGAATCGATGAGGAATCAAGAATTCCATGAAGAGGTCGATTGTCTATAATGTTTGGGGATCAATCTTTTAAATGAAAAAAAGAATGCAAGTGACAGGAAACTGAAAGAATTTTTTTTATTTTTATAAATAATTAAAATGAAATAATTCATCAAGGGATTAAAATCAAATGGTTTATATCAATAATCAAATAATATTTGGGTGGGTTATTCGCATAAGCTTTTAGGAGCGCATGCTTTTGCATAAATAATTAAAAGCAAATTCTCTGTGTAGGTAATTTAATATTAATAATTGTTATTGACAATGAAATGTACATTGAGTATATATCATTGGAAGTAGGATTTTATGCATATTATGGGATATTTTGAAGAAAAAAATAAGTTCGAAAATTTATGTAGAGAAATACAAATAATATATTTCATCATTAAAACCACCTGGTGCAAATAAATTGGACAATTCAGACTTGATTAATTTTTGGCCTCTAAGTTGGAAATGAATGTTATTATGTTATAAATAAATCGAAAGAATAAAAGGAAAACATTAGGAGCAGATTTAGCGACATTCACTTGTTAAATGCAGATCATCAATTTTATTCAGTCTCAGTAAAAAATAACGGATGAAAATGTCTACTGCAAGGAATCCCAGAAATCATATTTATTAAAAACGTTTTACCTTATTCTTTTGATTGTTAAAAATCCTAAATGTTGTCAGTGATGTGATTCGGGTAATGGCCAGGAGAATGATTTCAGTAAAGAATTTGGATCTCGAAAATATGCTTCATAAGACGTTAAGAACGGGTGGCTGAATTATTTGCTACAGTCGCAAAATGGGGATTTAATGTCTTTGTTGGATTGTCGACAACTAAACTGACTCTCCGACTCTCGTTAAATAAGGGCGAGAAGGACAGTTAAGAAAGAACGATGTAAGATGCAATTTTAAACCTACCAAAAAAGGGGATGAAGAGTCAACGGTCAGCTGATTGAAATTTCAATAAAGTCGCCGTGGAAAAGGTAACGGGATATAAATAAACTATATTTGCCCTTAGAAATCGTAGCAATAAACGAACCAAACCCAGTATCCAATAGGGAAAAAATGTGCGATAAATGTCACTTGGCTGTCATCCAGCAACAATGACATCTCCTAATCAGAACATGAAATCAAAATTACCTATACTAATGTGGGAAGTTAGAACAAAGCAAGAGGTAATAATATTCACTATTGAAAGTGATACTTGTAACCGCACGTTCTATGCTAATAGTTTCTTCCTCCGCCCTTCTCGCCTGTGGGACTCTCTTCCGTCTTTCTTGTCAACGACGATCTTTAAAAAATCAAATACAATGTCAATTGTCATCCTATGATGAAACAGAACATCGGTTTCTCCCCACTCTCTCTCTCTTTATTTCTCTCTCAGTAACCCCTTGCATTCTAGTGGTTTTTATCCCCTTGCTTCAGGGGAAATGATTTAAAAAAGAATTGAAAATGCTAAACATAAACATTCTAGGGAATTAGATGGATAGATAATGTTAACTTCTTCACAAGCGAAGACCACAGAATGTTATATGTAGATGGAGAGATAAATGAAAGATGAATAGCATTGATATTAGTTTAAAAAACAAGAGGAAATGTGTTTTGCTATACAGCGAACTGTCGGACAGAGGTCTTCTTGTGAAACTGAAAGGGAAGATATTTAATTAAGCCAACTTCGTAATATTCACACCCACGTTACAAAGTGCGGAAGAAGATTTATAGGTACATTAGAAAATGCTACAGGCCAGTCAAATCGCAAGACATTATTGTTGTCATGGGGGATCTAAATTTAAAACATTAAAAGGAAAAGGAAAGTGAAATAGCCGGCAAGTAAAGGCGAATATTGAGTAACGTTCATTGGTATGTAGCAAATGATCAAGCAATAACCAAGTACCTCCTTTGAAGAACATTCAAGACATTTTAGGGCAAGAAGCCTAAGAAAACCAGAAAGACTACTTAACAATCAGAAGAAAAAAAAAGATTTTAAAATGCAAGTCTGTAGTAGTGGACTGTAAAACCTACGCAAACACCAACGGTCGGAGTGATTACCTCCCAGTTATTATTAAACTGAAGATAAAATTATGAAAATTAAAGAACATCAAAATCAATAGTTAAACTACAACACAACAGACTCCAAAACAAATCAATTTTGCAAGCACAATATAATGCTCTACTTAAAAGAGGAAAACTTTGACGAAGAACGACATCGGGAAAAGAGGTCATATCAAGAAAAGAGAAGCAAAAGAAAAAAAATGAATGACAAATGAAAAAGAGACAACAATTAAAGCCAAGGAATGACAGTGAATATAATGTGTTAAATTGAATTATTAGAATTAGATGCAACCGACTTAAGATGAATGGCTCGACACGTATTGTATAGAGACATAGCAGGCAATGCATCAAATGATAAAAGAGACAAGAATAGAAAAACTTACTCTTCCACAGGATACATAAACTCAAAGAGGAGATGCTTCTAATAGAAAAAGAAAATATGGCCATGTCTTCCAGGAGAAAGAAGAGAAACCTACAATATATAGAAAGATGGAAAGACATGTATTAAATTCGGAGGGATGACCAGCACTGGCAAAGATAGAAACAAAACAGCTGGTAGCGTTGGTTTTAGATTTTACATTTTGACAAGAATATCGAAATAATAAATGAAATCTGTAACAGCTGCGAAATACCGGAAGATCCAACTTCATAACAATAACAAATAAACAAGATACAAATGAATGCAAATTCAATCATGAGATAAGTTTAATAAGCTACACAACTAAAATAATCATTAAGATTCTAATGAATAAAACACAGAGCAGAATTAGAGCGAAAATATAACAAGAATAGTGTGGCTTTGTACAAGATATTAAACAAAAAATGTTATCTTTATAAATAGAATGATATGAGGGAGCAATAGAAAGGCTGAAAGAGCTATATCTATGCTTCATATATATATATATATATATATATATATATATATATTTCATCGCGACACAGAAATTACTGATTCGAAACTGGTTAGCTGTATTCAGGTTTAATTTCAATATTAAACCCTAACTACCGGGTGGCAGTCTCATCCTCAGGCGATGTTAGGAAAGTTTTGTTTTTTTTAAATAATTATAATCTAGTCTCTACTTTTATATCGAGCACTGTTTTTAAAAATAAATAATAAAATACTAAAGAACTTCGGATCATTAATCTGACAGTTCTTTCCTCTTATATAAGCATGCACACACACACACACACACATGCACCCACACACACACAAATATATATATATATATATATATATATATATATATATATAAGGGAACATTGAAGTCAACACTTAGAGGCGAAAGGCTGTTTCATGCTAGACGCAATCGTCAGACCACTTTATATTTACACACGCTCTATCTCTGATATTGAGCACTTTATTCCATAAATATAGCACACCCTACGACTATATTTCTTCATATATATATATATATATATATATATATATATATATATATATATATGGGATAACGATATTTAAATTTTTATTTATCAAGAATAATTTTAGAGGAAAAATCTATGAAAAAGTGGAAAAAATTTTCGTGTTACGAGTTTCGTCCTTTTGGACTTCATCGGACGAAGATTGTTTACGTTGATGGGACTGACTGCAACATTCTCACGAACGAGTGACGCTGGGAATTATGAATTTACAAATAAAATTAAATATATATATATGTATATATATATATATATATTTAATATGTGTTTAATCTCGCCAATTTCATTTAGATTCTTTTTTTGTTTTCATCGTCTTTGTTTTTAAATATTCCACATTTGTATTGATTAAATCTTTTATTGCTTCAGACGTATTTGTATTTAATTTTATGTTGATTTTAGATAAAACATTGTAGTTAGTGAGTAGAACCATATTTATTTTGATTCGTTACGGTCTCTCTAAAATCCACACAACATGGCATCCCAATACGCTCCATTATTTCAGGAATAGGCAGCGCAAAACTGGCAAAAACCTTAATAAAAATTTTAATCCCTCTCCTTGAAGCAATCAGTCCATCACATATAAATAAAAATTCAGGCAATCTAGTTTAAAATCTACGGAAATAAATATGGCTGACAATCTCATGGTCAGTCTAGATATAAAATCGCTTTACACTAACGTCTCGGTTGAAAAATGCTTAAATCTCTTTTTAAAAAAAGGCATCAACGATAAAAGATCGTTCTTCCGATATATAGATGTTTCTCTATTAATATATCCCGGTGATAGTGATTTACTTCATCTTGTCGATAAACTAAAGAAAGTCGTACAATAAAATTTACATACGAAATGGAAGAAAACAATACTTTACCTCTCTTACATATCTACACTGCGTCGACAACAGTTTAAAATTTAGTGTCTACCGAAAATCAATTCCCATCATAACAACAAAAATAAAATGCAGAATAATCATCGGATCCTATTTAAGAATTTTGCAAAAAAAGGAGACATATATTGAAAACCCTTTCAAGCCCCCTGCCAAGACGCTATGAACCAGCGTAACAAGATAAGAGCCATTACTTCTCATGTTTGACAGATATTGGGGAAGACTTAGAATCTTAGAATGGGCTGAGAAAGCGGTTGGTGTGGGCGTGTTTGTTGAGAGAGAAAAGAAGATTGCCAGAAAGAAGAGGTTTCCTGGCAGTTATGCGTTCAGTCCTATTAATTGATACGAGTTATTTCCCTTAAGAATGAAAAGCGGAATTAACACAATCGACCCCCGTGGATTGAATAAAGGATTCGGTTTGCAATTCCGAGAACGTTACCAGATACAACCTCAAAAAACTGAAGAAGTCCAAAGAATACAATGGTCGAAACGTATTATAACTAAGGTAAGAATACTGGTCTCTATAGTATAGTATATAATAATGTTCCTTAATGGTCGACACATTATAAGGTCGACAATAGCCAACTGCACAGCGTCTAACACAGAAATCACGCGTTCATTGTAACTTGAAGCCCGGCGTTCGAGGGCACGCCGAAAATTTTCTCTAGTGTCTTTCTGTGAAATGTGTAGCCGACATCGAAACTTATCATCAGTGAGTAATTTTTTTTTTGTTTGTTGTTCTACCTGGTTTTTCCTAACCATATTTTCTATTCATTTTTTTTTAATATACGTCAATCGGACTTATACTAAGTTAAAACTTAGTATTGAACACATTCACAATAGTATGTCATTTCTATCCCCCAACACTCATCTAGTGTCATCCCTGCGACTACCCCAACTACCTCCCCCTCTATTGTTTTGTTTTGTCATCGTCTTTATATGTTATATGTAATAGGAGTAGGTAGGCTTTCCTACCGCCCGGTCTACACTCCTCCCCCCTCTATTGGACATGTCCAGAGGCTCAAACCTTGTTTCGTGTTTAGGAAGGGGTCCCCGGATCTCTCTCACTCTCTCTGGCCTCTGTACTGGTGCTGCTGTGTTTCTCCCGTGATGTGTGCAGTCTGTGGCATTGCCTGTTCATTCTGAGGGTACACGGTTGACAGTTCCCTGGTTGCTGTTTCCGACTGGTAGTTAGGAGCCCTAACTATTGCGTAGCGTCTTGAGCGGCTGCTCTGATCAACAGTTGCATAATATCGGGGTGTCTGTAGTGCCACGTCGCGCATGGATAGGTGTCCCGGTGGGCAACCCTGAGGCCACATTATGATTCAGGCTGTGCCAAACCCTCTCTGCCCGCGTCATGGGTGATAACCGTCGGCTTCCTTTAACTCGGGCCTTCTCTTCTTCCAACACCAATTATCCACATGACTTACAAAAACCATAAATTTAAACCTAAACTAGCCCTCTAAAAATCACCCAAACCTTTAAATATCTCCTTCTCCAACATCCGTGGCATTAGAACCAACTTCTGCAGTGTGGAATCTTTCCTCATCGCAAAGTGCCCGGATATACTGGCCCTGTGTGAGACCAATCTTGACTCCTCTGTCCCTTCCTCTGATCTCTCGATCCCTGGATACCTTCCTCTCCTCAGAAAAGACTCTCTAACCCACATACATGGCCTTGGTGTCTACGTCAAGAACCATCTCCCTCTGACTAGAGAGTGTTCTCTTGAATCGCCGGACCATTCGTACTTATGTCTTCGGCTATCTCTTCTCAATGCTGTGAGCTATCTTTTCTTCCTCTATCGCTCTCCATCCTCTCAGGACTGTGGTATACTCGATGTCATTTCTGACAGCATAGACAAGGCCCTCTCTCTCCATCCGTTCGCTCACATATTTGTGTTTGGCGATTTTAACGCCCATCACAACAAGTGGCTTAAAAATGCTAATACCGACCTCGCAGGCATCCATACGCTCAACTTTTCAGTCTCTCAATCCCTCACACAGATAATCGATTTCCCCACGCATTTTGCTTACAACCGGGACTGTAAGGCATCACTCCTCGACCTGTGTTTTACCTCCATCCCTGAGTCTTGTAGTGTCACGCAGCTCTGTCCTATCGGTAACTCCGATCATGCTGTAGTGTCTGTATCTCCTTTAGCCCCACCCCCTGCAATGAGCCTCCTACCACCAGAACCTCATTCTGCTACCAGCGGGCTGACTGGGACTCGTTTCGTGATTTCCTCCCCTGGGATGCTATATTTAAGCTCCCCATTCAAGAATGTGCTTCAGAGGTCTCTTCCTGGGTTAAACCTGGAATCGACTTTTTCATCCCCTCAAGGAAATTCAAGGTCAAACCGCGCTCCTCCCCCTGGTTCACAGCTACTTGCTCAGCCGCCATTGCCCCTAGGAACTACTTCTTCCACCGTTTTCGTAGTGATATGTCTGACTGTAATAGACGACTATTTACCTCTGACCGTAATGAGTGTAAGCGTATCCTCGACGATGCCAAGTCACTATTTGCTGCTCGGATGAAGGAATGTATTGCATCCCGCAAATTTGGCTCCAAAGATTATTGGCGCCTCTGCAAGAGCGTTCTGAACAATAACAAACCCTCCATTCCTCCACTGTTCAATCAGTTTGAGGTCCTGGTCACCTCTGCCGACAAGGCCGAATGCTTTGCTCGGAAGTTTTCTTCCAATTCAACGCTAGACTCTTCCGGGGTACCCTTGCCCGATTTCCCTCCCAGAACCCAGGCCCTTTCGAACGGATTGCACATATCCCCGTCGTTGGTATTGGGCATTATTTCTAACTTAGATCACCACAAGGCTACTGGTGGTGACGGGATACCAGCCATTGTCCTGAAGAAATGCGCGCCTGAACTGGTGCCTGCCCTCTCTAAATTATACAAACGCTGCCTCAAGGAGTCTTATTTTCCTGACTGCTGGAAGTCCTCAACCATTTTTCCTATCTTTAAGAACTCTGGTGACCCCTCCGACCCTTCCAATTACCGTCCTATCAGTCTCCTACCCCTCTTCGGCAAAGTCTTCGAGGCCATTATCAACACCGAAGTGATTAATCATCTGATATCCCATGATCTGCTCTCAGACAAGCAGTATGGTTTCCGCTTTGCCCGATCTACGGCCGATGTGCTTACGTCCATCACTGAATTTGTCTACCAAGCTATTCATAATAACGGTGAAGCTCGTGCCGTGGCCCTAGACATCTCCAAAGCGTTTGATAGAGTTTGGCATGCCGGCCTTCTTCGCAAGCTCCAGGGTTATGGTATCACAGGTCGATTGTTTGACCTAATACAATCATTCCTTTCAAACCGGGAATTGAAGGTCGTTCTCAATGGATTCATCTCCAGCTCCTATCCCACTAACGCAGATGTTCCTCAAGGCTCCATCCTAGGCCCTACTCTGTTCCTCATATTTATAAACGACCTTCCTGACGCCATAGACTCCCAAGTCGGCATCTATGCTGACGACACCACAATTTACTCCTGCCTCAAACACAAATCTAGTGATGCTGACAAAGTTAACCTGGCAGTTCACATAGAAAAGGACTTCCAATCGGTTGTGAACTGGGGTGAGAAATGGATGGTTAACTTTAACGCCTCTAAAACAAAACTGCTCTCTATTAACCACCACAAGGATCCATCCCTGCATCCCATTAGAATGTCTGGAGACCAACATATCGAGAGCTCCTCTCTGCGGCTGCTCGGTCTCACGCTGTCCGCTGATCTGAGATGGAACAAATACATCGAGTCAGTTGCATCATCCATCGCAAGCAAAGTTGGTTCCCTGTGCCGAGCCAGGAAATGTTTCTCCCCGGAATCGATCCTCCAAGTCTATAAATCGACCATTTGCCCTTGCATGGAGTATTGCTGCCATATATGGTCTGGAGCCCCTGCTGTTTGCCTCAGGGTTCTTGATAAGATCCAGAGACGGATATGCAATGTGATTGGCCCTGATCTGTCATCTCCTCTGCAGTCGCTCTCTCACAGACGCGCCGTTGCCTCGCTCTGTCTTTTTTACAAATACTTTCACGGTAATTGCTCCGAGGAGCTGCTTTCGCTTGTCCCTAGGCCTCATGAATTTAAACGTCCTACAAGGCTGGCATCCCGTTCCCACCCATTCACCGTTGAAACTGTTAGATGTAGACGTCTCTTCTACTCCAATAGCTTCATGCCTCGCACATCTCGCCTGTGGAACTCCCTTCCCTATTCCTGTTTCCCTGACAAATACAATCTCCAACTATTTAAGTGTAACGTCAATCGACATCTCCAGTTGCCTTGATCTATCCACTTCCCTTCTCCACATCCTTTCACCTTTCATTCCTATCTGCTCTCGCTCCAAAACTTCTGTAACCCCCTTGCCTTGATCGATCCACTGTCTTTCTCTTTCTCCACATCCTCTCCTTTACCACTCCTATCTGCTCTTCCTCCAACCCTTCTATGACCCCTTTCGTGATAGTGGCCTCCAGCATTGCTTGGGGTAATACGCTTTAAAAAAAATTAAAAAATATGCTGTTCCAGGAGTTTGAACATAGACTGAGGGAAACTATTTAGTTGAAGCAAGACAACAGGAACGTGTGTCTCTAACCAGACTTAATATTTTTGCAATAATGTTCACCCTGTATAATGCTCAAGAGCCACTCAAAGTAGAGTTTTACAGTGTAAGAGACACTGTTTATGGGGATATGTGGTGAAGATAACAGTTGACCCTAGTCTTGAACAGATTAAGATTGTATTGATCCTGGAAGTAGCCTCTTTGGAGTTAGTTCCACAATTCAGCGGTTCGTGGGAAGAAGCTACTCGAGTGGAACTTACATCTCACGAATGGAATACGAAGGGAATGAGGGTGATACATTCCAATGGGCGTGGCATGGTGGGTTTTAGCTGTGAAGGTTAGAACTGGTGGAACTAAGGAATGTAGTTTGTCTAAACATTTTCTATGGAAATAGATAGCACAGAGAGAGGCTTACGGTGTTTTCGTCTGTCAGAATGAAATTGTAGGGTGGAAAATAATTCACGATCAAGGAGACGCTTTTGGGCTTTGTGAAGACTGGAAAGGGAATACTGGACAGCCCCTGCCCATATATGGCAGCAGTCCTCCATTTTCGTCCATGACATTCCTGAGAGGACGCCCGTTCATCGTGATAGGAGAAATGGGACGTCAATAGTTTAGTTTTAGAAGCACTGTATGTAACCAACCAGTTTTCCCACCACTGATCTGTCAAAGCTAGGTCAGAGGAGAGTACAGTAGTCAGGCTCTGGTCATCACGTGTTTTGGAGGTGCACCCATATATACTATTATATCATCAGCATAGATATTCACAAAGGATCGAAATATACTTTAAGGCAACTCATTTACGTAAAATAGGGAGTTGGATGGCGAAGCGAGGCTTGGTGAATATCTGCGTTGATCATTTGGATTTCAGAGGTCTGGCGGTTAACAAGTACCAACCGTTAAGAAGAACTTGATAAATGAATAGACTCTTCCAGTCATCCCATAGAGATAGAGCTTTTGTAGCAAGTCTCTATACACGACCTTGTCAAAGGCCCCTGGGATATATAATGCAGTCCTCCTTGAGATGTATTTGTTGTCTAGTGCCAATCTCAAACACGCTTACGATGCATCGGGAAAGTTCATCAGTGATGATTATTCTTGGTATCATTAGGGGCTTCAGGCCTCTAAAAATATCACACACCCACCTCTCTCCGAGGATCCAAATTTGGTCTGGTCTTATGTATGTTTGATTATTTTGGAATTCAGCCAATGGAAACTGGCTTTACATTTACTGCAGTCTCTGTCTGCCTATTTGAATTTGAATTTCTCCCGCTATTTTTTTATAATTGGGTAAGCGTCTTGGGCTTTTTTTTATTTGTCTTCATCTTCTTTTGTTTTTGTATTTCCTATAAAGTTTAATTTACAACAAATTTGTTTTGTTTTTTTAAGATTGACACACCTTAAGGGTGGCACTGGCAGACGACGCAGAGGTCAGAGCAGAGGTCAGAGCAAATGTGTCGCTAGGAGTGTAAACCTAACCCTAACCCAAGTCTGTTGGGAATTGCTTATTTGGAGCAGGACTATGGCATGTTTGTCCCTCACCACACTTTCATTTCTGATACAATACAGTTATGGACATATTTAGTGATGGCAGCAGGTTCTGCCTCCATGCAAATTATGTGTCCGTCGTCGACCTGGGGACACAAATCTTCGGCCACGACAAAACAATATAGGATACTGTAAGTAATATCTCCCTTTTAATTTTGGTGTCAGTGACAGAACGATGCAGGTAATATGCTGTTCCAGCAAGATATTGCCAGCCTATGTGATGCCCATTAATCAACATGATCTGCGCTAAATTATTTGGTTGTCATTATCCGCACACTTCTCCCCATTGATTATATATAGAACATGATAGGTCGCCGTCACTTGTCTTATTTAGTTAACCCACCTACATCTCTTGCTGTATTGCTTCAACAAGTTTAATAAGTACGAAATAATGTATCTCAGAATGTTATTCACGATCTATACAGTCGTACGCATGCGTGAGTACAGGCCGGTGTTAACGTCCGAAGATAAGCGGTGTTATTATATAGGGTCTGAATACTGTAGATAAACCATATATTTTGGAACATGTAGACACCAGACATACTGATCATCTTCTGTACTCCAGGTATATTACTAATACGTTTATACTTGAAGAAACTGAAACACGCCCAGTGGGTTGCAATTATATTTCCATCAATGTAGGGAGGTAAGTAACAATATTAATCATTCAAAAGGTGAATATATTATTTTCAAGAACTCGTGTACTTGTAGAAAGCAGAAAATTCAATGAGTGATAAGCAGCATCAATTTGACAGATGTGACTTTGAAGGCAAATTGTTCACATTATCATTAAGGATGAATGTCTGCAGTTTGTCTCGTTTTGTCGTTTCTCTTGTGTCTTCCTCTCTGTTAGATTTAGATCCACACACATTTTGAAGGCGTACCACAGAAACTCATCTTTCTCGGAAGCCAGAAATTCTGAAGCCAAAAAAGTAGAAATTCGGCTTTTCTATTAGATGCATCAGCCAATTTAATCATAGATAGATAGATAGATAGATAGATAGATAGATAGATAGATAGATAGATCTATTGGTCGTATATATCCTGGACCACCAAAGGTTTCTCCATATCTTTCCTTGTGGTGAAAACATGCTGTAAAAAATGCAGCTGATCCACAGTCATAGTAACACGGCGTTTTGAAGATTGATTTTGTATAAAAACAGCCTTCAAAAACAAATAATTTTGAATCTTTATTTTGTTTATTTCAGCCGCTAGAACCTTTTTTCTCTGAATGCAGTTCTTGTGAAAGAATATGTATTTTTTTTTTAGAATTTTGCTTTCATTAGGGCGCCAAAGAAAGAAAGAAAGAAAGAAAGAAAGAAAGAGAGAAAGAAATACAATAATTTATTGTTCACTCGTTGACCGAGAAAAGATTGTTAAAACTATTCATCGGCCATTATTGTAAAAAACGATGCATTGATGGAGAGATATTTTCACCTACAACTTGAATGCGAATATCGTTTGAGAAGAATTTGAAATACTCTCGTTAACAAGTAAAAATGATAATAAAGACGAAAAGGGTAAATGACGATGACAGTTAAATGAATTTAAGCGAATAAGAAACGACGACGACCACGACGACGATGATGATGACGATAATGACGATAATGACGAGGATCATGATGATCATGATCATAATGACGACGATGATGATGGCGATAATGATGACGATAATGATGATGATGATGATGACGATGATGATGGTGATGACGATGATCATGATGATAACAATGATGATGATGATAAGAAGACAATGACTTACGAGAATAAATCAGAATAATAAAAAAAATGTAATTCGATTAAAGCCAAAATATTAAGTGATCAATAATTGATGAAATACAACTTCTGATTCTCACGCAGAACAAGTGCCACTGTAGACGTACATAGTCAGATAGATAGATAGATAGATAGAGTTATATATATAGATAGATAGAGAGAGAGAGAGAGAGAGAGAGAGAGAGAGAAAGAGTTAGGTAAATAGAGAGAGAGTTATGTATATATATATATATATATATATATATATATATATATATATATATATATATATATATGAAAATGTGGAAAAGACAAAGCAAAATCCGAATATGTGAGTTTACTGTTTTTATTTTGTTTTTGTTATTCTGTCGACGTCAGACGTTTCGGTCAAATAGACCTTCTTCGGGACATGGTTAATGGAGACATATTTATATTAGATTTAAGTTTGATGGAGAGACGATATATGCAGGACTGGTCAGAAACAGAAAAACTGAAATTCTAAAGTCAAGTATTCTTTCTTAGAGTCGGATATGCTGGCGTCGCGTGGGCGGCAACTACGAAGACCTGCGCACAGGGAAAAGATTGTGTCCTAAGTGGAAGGTGAGGGGGACTATTTAAAACTATAGCTTATCGGTACGTTTGTCACGCATTAATCTTGCCACAGAGCTCGCGATCTGAAAGAAACCAGGTCTATTATTTACTGTATGTGAGGTGGCTATCATGCCAGCCTCATAAATCTGTCTAAGGTTCTTATTGTGGATATATTTTAAGATCTTCACAGAGTCGAAATCAAAATTGTGATCAGATTTGGCTATGTGTATAACTAAAGCACTGCTTAGATTACCGAGGCGAATGTCACGTTTATGTTCGGAAATGCGAGATTTCAATGATCTACCTGTCTCGCCTACATAACTCAGGTTGCAGTCTCTGCAGGGCACCTGATAGACACAAGCATCGGATGTAATATGTTGTCTGCTGGTATTACTCAATATGTTACGTATAGATTTAGTGGGTAATGTAGTAGTTTTAATTTTTAGCGCGTTTAGATTGTTGGA
Organism: Acanthosepion esculentum; assembly: GCA_964036315.1. Taxonomy (NCBI): domain Eukaryota; kingdom Metazoa; phylum Mollusca; class Cephalopoda; order Sepiida; family Sepiidae; genus Acanthosepion; species Acanthosepion esculentum. The sequence goes on along the minus strand of OZ038487.1, from coordinate 4,178,275 downwards.
GATGTGTTCGGTCAGAGGGTTATTCGGTAGAAAGATGCGGCCAATGGGATTATCAGGGGCAGCTGAGAGTGTGCCTCTCTCCACCTTTGATGTAGTAGTAGTAGTCGGTATGTTGTTATGTACTGATGGACGAACTCTGTGGATTTTCAAGGCTTTATATCTAGCGCCGAGTATTAGTTGTCTCGGATACGAAAGGCTGGAGAAGGTATCCTCGATATAACCAAATTCGTCATCTAAATATTTTGCTGAACAGATTCGCAGAGCTCTCAAGTAAAATCCGATAATAACACCTCTCTTAGTCCTAGTATCATTGTGAGAGTGTAAGTAGTCGTTTTTGCACATGCAAAAACGACTACTTACACTTTTACTCTCACAATGATACTGAGTTATGTAGGCGAGACAGGTAGATCATTGAAATCTCGCATTTCCGAACATAAACGTGACATTCGCCTCGGTAATCTAAGCAGTGCTTTAGTTATACACATAGCCAAATCTGATCACAATTTTGATTTCGACTCTGTGAAGATCTTAAAATATATCCACAATAAGAACCTTAGACAGATTTATGAGGCTGGCATGATAGCCACCTCACATACAGTAAATAATAGACCTGGTTTCTTTCAGATCGCGAGCTCTGTGGCAAGATTAATGCGTGACAAACGTACCGATAAGCTATAGTTTTAAATAGTCCCCCTCACCTTCCACTTAGGACACAATCTTTTCCCTGTGCGCAGGTCTTCGTAGTTGCCGCCCACGCGACGCCAGCATATCCGACTCTAAGAAAGAATACTTGACTTTAGAATTTCAGTTTTTCTGTTTCTGACCAGTCCTGTATATATCGTCTCTCCATCAAACTTAAATCTAATATAAATATGTCTCCATTAACCATGTCCCGAAGAAGGTCTATTTGACCGAAACGTCTGACGTCGACAGAATAACAAAAACAAAAACAAAATAAAAACAGTAAACTCACATATTCGGATTTTGCTTTGTCTTTTCCACATTTTCATCATACCGTCGGATCTACATCCACACATTTGCTTACATATATATATATATATATATATATACATATATATATATATATATATATATATATATATATATATATATATAATAGAGAGAGAGAGAGAGAGAGAGAGAGAGAGAGAGGTCCAGGGTTGTTCGTTCAAACAACGATTTCTTAGATAATGGAAATCGAGATTGTAAAGAGAATCAAGGCGATTTATGGAATATGTTCTCTTGGATTCCAATAATAGCAATTTTACATATTTTGGTGTTCGTTTTTAACGTAAAACATTTGTAACGTAACATGATGAATGATTAAATGTTCTTTGTTGTTAAGTAGATGAAAATGTTGACCCTTGATCCTTTTTCCGTTCCATGTCCTAAAGCCACGCGTGTCTATGTCTGGATGTGTAAACATCCGAAACCCAAGGCCGCGCGTGCACGATCACAACATAGCAGGAAAATCTCAATGATCCAAAGACTAAGTGATTGGGAAGGAACGATGATTCTTGATCTCAAACAATAACCGTTGCTAAGTAAAGAAGCACATACAGTTGCGGCCAAAATATTCAGAACGGCTTTGTTTTCGTCAGAAAAGTAGGTATAAGTTTTTATCAAAGTTGTTTTATATTCTATAATTTTCACACAGAAATAAATACGATATTATTTGTTATTGTCTGAGATTCTGGTGTAATTTGAGAGGATAATAACAAAGTTATGGATGATTTAGTGATTTACTGCAAAACCGATGGCGGCCAAAATGATCAGAACGGTTGCTTTTACTCCGTGTTTTAGTATATTTAACCGGCGAACTAATTTTTTTAATTTGTTTACGTGACGGTTCGTTTACTAAACATTAGTAAGAATATCTGCAGTGTACTTTGTTAATATAATGCCACTTACTCCGTTACCAATTCGTCAGCAGATTATTAAGCTTCGAAAGAAGGATAATTTAAGTATTAGGTCTATTGCAAAGATTGTTAACAAGTCAAAAAGTGTTGTTCACGGTATTCTTAAGGTCTACGATGATTGTGGTTCGTGTGAAGCAAGAAAGTCTACAGGTAGGCCAAGAAAAACGACCAAGAGAGAAGATCGTGCTATGGTAAAGTTGGTTAAAAAGGACAGATTTAAAACTGCTGCTGCTGTTTCTCTGGAAATGAGCATTGTACTGAAGAAAACTTTATCCCGAAAAATTGTGTCTCGTCGTTTAGTTGAACATGACCTACAAGCAAGAGCACCTGCAGTGAAGCCACTGATAAGCTCCAAGAATAAAAAGTGTCGTCTTACCTTTGCAACCGAACATGTGTTGTGGTCTCAAGAAAAATGGCAAACGGTGCATTTCAGTGATGAATCTAAGTTTATGTTATTTGGCTCAGATGGGAAAAGGTACGTTCGTCGAAAAGTAGGTGAAAAATTGTCGCCTAAATGCCTTATGACTAGTGTTAATTTCGATGCAGGAAGTGTCATGGTTTGGGGGATGATATCTGGAGATGGTGTGGCTCTTTGGTGCGATTACATGGAAAGGTAAATGCAGGAGTTTATAAACAACTTGTAAAAGATCATGTTTTGCCTGTACTGAGAAATTCAACTAAGCGACCACCCATATTCATGCAGGACAATACCCCATGTCACAAGGCTAAGGTGATCATGAACTTCCTCAAGGCTGAAAAGGTTATTGTTATGGATTGGCTTGCTCAAAGCCCATATCTCAATCCTATTGAAAATGTGTGGAATATTCTAGGAGAATATCCAGAAATCCTAAAACAACCGAGCAATTATGGAATGCCCTTCAGGAAGAATGGAATAAGATCACCCAGCAAGAAATTGAAAATTTAAGTTCCTCATGCAGTCGAAGATGTCAAAGTGTGATTGAAGCTAAATGGCTTCACACTAAATATTAAATAATTCCAGTATTCTCCTACATTTTTTTATTATTTTGTTATTTTTTCAACCGTTCTGATCATGGGTTTTGCAGTAAATCACTCAATCACCCATAACTTTGTTATTATCCTCTCAAATTACACCAAAATCTCAGATAATAACAAATCATATCGTATTTATTGTGTGTGAAAATTATAGAATATAAAACAACTTTGATAAAAACTTATACCTACTTTTCCGACGAAAACAATGCCGTTTTGAACATTTTGACCGCAACTGTATAAAACTGCTAGACTGCTACTATACCCAGATAAGATTATTTAAATCGGTATTTTCCACGTCAGATTAGCTTTTGAACAGATTTTTCTTCGTTCTCTTCTCAGGTCTTCTGACAATAGAATGCTATCATTAGCTAATCCATTCCACTTTTTTTTACCGCATCTATCGAATTTACGAATGTTTTAGACTCAACTGTGACTTCACGGCCTCCAGTTAAATATTTCTGAGCATTGAGAGCTGATTTTGAAAGAATGGAATTGTATTCAATATATCATGTTCTGAATTATTCAATCAATTCTTCTTTTAAATTGAACTGGCGTCGTAAACAAACGAAAGGAAACTATTTTCACATTTTCTGTTCATAGAATATTTCAAGTTGTGTGACGAATGAAAATTTTGACGATGGCTAATCAGATGATTTTTCTGCAATACATCAATTTTAAATGAGAATCGTAGCAACGTAAGCGAGAAAATGAAATGCAGAAAATTGTTGTTCCGACAGCCTTTCCCGTTTCGCCATTGGAGGTGATCGAACACAACGACAAAAAATTTAAACAAATTCGATTTTAAAAACAAATGTCGTTTGAATTTAATTTACTCATTTTACTGTTATCTTCAAGTTGAATCGGAATAGAATTGCATCACACCTAAAAGAAATAATAGTTACCGTTTATGATGGCGTACATGACTATCATTTTCCGAACATATGATTCAAAATATCTCCCAAAATATCTTTACAAGCAAATTTGTGGTATTCGGTAGGCATCTGGTAAGTAGGCAATCTTTTCTTTTTTTTTCGTTGCTTTTTTTAACAAAAGTGACAAGAGTTCCCAATTTAGGCCAAACCACTTCTTGGTTCAGCCTTACCTGTTGAAAGCGAAAAGTATTCTCGGTGTTGGAAAAAGGCATTTGAGTTTAGCAGGTGTAATCAATGTGATATAATGAAGTGGCCAATATATGATATCGGTAATAGTAACATGAACAGTTTCCATGCATGAAACTTTCGGCATTCAATGACTTAACAGCGCTATTGTCGGATGAAGTTTATAAAATTTTTCCCATGAAATTCATAAAACATTTTTTCTCAATGAAATTTATAAAGCATTTTTTCTCAATGAAGTTTATAAAGTAGTTTTTTCTCAATAAACTTTATAAGGCAGTTTCTTTCGCAATGAAGTTTATAAGGCAGTTTTTTCGCAATGATGTTTATAAGGCAGTTTCTTTCGCAATGAAGTTTATAAGGCAGTTTCTTTCGCAATGAAGCAGCTTTTCTAGAAATTATGCATCCGTGTTCAAAACTTTCGCTTTCTTTAGGATTGATGAAATTTTCCTTCTAAAGCATTTATTTAATTCGTTGATTGATTAATAGATTAGTTTTTTACGGCTTATCAACCTTTTGCAGGTTATTTAAAGCCAGAAAATATTTTAGATTGTAAGAATATTTTTTGTAGATAATAATGGTTTAGTGATATAAATCTTACTAATTAGCCCATATCTGGGAGGAGAATAGGCGGCTTCATAATTTTCCCAATGACATTTGCGCGTAAATGAATATAACGAACCCAAGAGGAATTGGAACTCAACACTTCTATTAACAATTTCGGGTCATTATTTATTACACCACTCGCACGTCCAAGTTAAAAAAAAAAACAAAAAACCTTGTATTCCCAAGTGGTCAATCATCTAATTACTGACCAAGCTCGACGATGGTTGCTTAAATTCAGCGATCGTATGAGAACCGGTGTTTCTACGTGATGTTGCCGTAAGCCTCATTTATTTAAGGTTTTGTACAAAGCCAATATCTTTATTATGTCAAGATTCATTTTACTTTTCTTTTCTCTTCAAGTAACACGTATCACTCTTTGTCTTATCTGTACATTACGAATCAGTATTTCTAATTAATGGGATCGATTCTCATTTGATAATCTTTATGGGATGTCAAAACAAAAGTGAGGGTCGTCAATTAAAAGTAACTTTTCGGATGTCTTACATTTCATGAACAAGATTGAAAGGGGTCGTGACTAACAAAGAGATGAAAACTCCGATGAACGATTTCAAATCATTTAAAACTTTCGAGCGCCACAAAATTCAATGCCCTATCAAAATATCTTTATATCACGGCTCTATATTTTTGTATCATTCTAATCATATCGATCATATATAATAGGCCCTTTTCCAGAATCGAGGCCCTATCAAAATATCTTTATATCACGGCTCTATATTTTTGTATCATTCTAATCATATCGATCATATCATATAATAGGCCCTTTTCCAGAATCAAGGCCCTATCAAAATATCTATATATCACGGCTCTATATTTTTGTATCATTCTAATCATATCGATCATATCATATAATAGGCCCTTTTCCAGAACCTACAGGTGCTGAGTATATAGACTGACTGTTTTGTTATTTTATATTATCGCGATGTTGGCGAAGTTATATATTATACTGGGATTACAGTTTTTTAATTTAATAAACTGGATTTGCATATCTATCTATCTATCTATCTATCTATCTATCTATCTATCTATCTATATATATATATATATATATATATATATATATATGTATGTATGTATGTAAAAAAATTATTAAAACTCCCTTTTAGTGTTGGTGAATGATTAAAGTGCTTATGAATTAAATTTAGAAAAATTCTTCAAATATTAGTTTGAACATTAAAACGTGGATTAACCCAAATAATTTTACGCTTACGGTGTTTCTGTTTATTTTTACCTTCTTTGTTTTTTTTCTAAATCCTCTAAATTTACTTTATGCTTGCTTTGTTCTAAAGCTTTTATATATTTCATTTAATTATTATCCAATATTTCCTTATTGCTGGAGTTGGTAGATAATCAAACTTTGACTGTAAATTATCTAGAATTTTATGCCAGTTATTTGATTCTTTATTGATTCTTTACTGATGTATCTTTGGTATATGGTTTGTATTAATCATTATTCAAATCTTATGTCACATTAAGAAAGTTGAACACTTTAGAACTGGTGGTAATTGTAATATCTAGTTCATGATCTTTAAAAATATTTATCAATTTGTTTCTCGACTGGTCCATATTTCGTGGACTTGTAAGCATTTCCATCCACCAGCACTAAAAAAAGATTTTTAACAAAAATAATGTTAAGATCAGCTATAGCTGCGTTATTAACATAGATAAATCTATATTTATACATTTCCAACAAGTACAACGTTAATTAAAAAAAAAAATGCAACTACCGAAAAATTACGATCTGTCCCATAAGCGGTTAATGTATAACTGACAATATTGCATAGCGAACTAGTATACATTCCAGTAACGATCTTAAATTTTATTTTGGTTCCACTGAAAACCCTTGGAAATTTCGTTTCTGTCATTTTAAAATGACTTTAAAATACATAAACAGCACTTCTCTCTCTAACTATTTCTGTCAATTAAAGAATGGTGCTAATACACCTATTATCACCTGGGATATTGTAGCAAGAGCTAAATTTTATAATGGGAAAGGCTTATGTCTTGTTGAAAAAGTAGTTATATTAAAACAATTAAATAGCCCTAACCTTTTAAACAAAAGAAATGAATTGATGCTTATGTGTAGGCATTAATATAATTATATAACTACTTATATACATTGATCCAGATTCATTTTTTTATGTAAATTATTTTGTTATTTAAAAAGACCAAGTAATTTGCTTTTATGCTTAATATAAAAAAATAAAAAAATAATATTCACAACTAGAAAATAATGTTTTTACATATATATATATACAAATCCCATTTATTTTCAATACCAAATATAAATTTTAAAATTAAAAAAAACTGTAATCCCAGTATAATGTACAACTGCGCCAACATCACGATAACCATATAATCTAAATTACGTGACAGTTTATACTCAGCACCTGAAGTTTGTGCTGAGTATGAAAATCCAAGCCATGCTATCGGTGAGGGATAATATTTATTAATATATATATATATATATATATATATATATATATATATATATATATATATATAGTAACGTACCAACGATTTCATTAACCTAGGCGTAAGGCTAAAAAGTCTAACCCCAAAATAGCTATATATATATATATATATATATATATATATATATATATAATAAAATCCAATGTTTTCAACTTGCGAGCGAATATGTTCTATGATTAGGCATACTCTTTCTCTCTTTCTCTTCTCTTACACCCACAACCTGAGAATGACCTGGTTAAAAAATCACGCAGCCATCAGGCGATTGGCCATAAATGAAATCCAGGCACCATTAGGCTCTCCGGCTGCAATCACGTGATCCGACCCTACTGAGAGTTGATTGAATCTTTGGCCATCAGGCAAACACTTTGCACCCCATCCTCCTGTGTACCCGGTTAAAGACGAAGAGAAGCAACTTGAATATCTTTGGGGCAGCAAAAATCTAAAAAAAAGTTTTCAGTTTCCCGTCTGACCAGTGGCAGATGAATATCGCCGAGCGAATCATCCCGATTCCAGATGGACTACCCACCGAAATAAAGAATACAGCAAAGAAGGAAGGGACTGCTACCAAACTGAATCGACCAATGAAGGCCTGTATGAGCTACTGTGGACCCCCGGCCATTTCCGAAAGAAAAGGAACCCATGAAAATTGGCGGCCGACAAAATATTGTTTTAGCATAACAACTCTCGCTTCGGCGAATTAGAACTCTACGTGGAGATATCAACTCGACTGACCCACCAAGACAGATGTTGATTTCTTGCCTTGAACTTTTTATATATGTATGTATTCGCTTTCATGATCCCTTTCCCCTTTGTTAAACGAATTTTCTTTTTCTTTCTTCACCTGTTTCTTTATTTATAAATAAATGTTTTATTTTGAGATCCATCATCTTGCGTCTGTTTTTCGCTGACTCCCTTGTGTTGCTTCCATCCCTGAGTAAAGACCAAGAAAAGATCCCACGTTTTCCTTTCATCTATATGCTACAAGTTCGTAACAATATATATATATATATATATATATATATATATATATATATATATATATATATATTATAATTTTATCATATAGACAAAACCATTTTACTCACTACAAAGATGCAACTTGGTTTCAGTGCATTTTAACTGCACATCTACGGGTGAGGGTTGGAAATGGTTATGAACAATCCTGTTTGTAGGCAAGCCCGGATGTAAAACGTCACTTCCTTTTTCCATTTTTTGAGAAGAAAAATGTACTTACAAAATATACATAGAGTATCTAAGTGAAACAATAGTAGTTGTTGACAGCAGTTTGGTGTTGGGTGGACCGGGTAGTTAATGTTGAATGGTGTGTGGACATTTTCTCGATGATAAACATCGGTCAAAGTTTAGGTACGTTAACTCACAAGCGTCCTAAGTTTGAGAGGTAGGGAAGGGAAGATAGCGATAGGGGATAATATTACATTTGAGTAGGTAAAAAGATTATCGAGTTATCTTTTATAATTATTAGGAGTAGTTATTTTTAGGTTTTTCTATAAGATTTCTAAAGTTGGATTGCATTTCTTTATGTTTTGGTTATCACTATTTATTTTGTAATCGAAAGAGCGTTTTTGTGTATATATAATTATAAAAGGTTCATAGTTATGGGATTGAGAATTTAGCAAGATTGTAGTGTTAAATCCTTAGTATGTCTACAGAAAACAGTAGTCTCATATCTTTGGTTTAATAATTGGTTATTATTTAAGAGTTCAATGATACATATTTTCTCCTGTAAACATCGGAAGCAAGGTTCGCTCAGTGAATTACAGGTTCTGGCTTGTCTTAGGATTTTCCATTTAACTTTAGGTGTTTTTCCTTCTTCCTTGAGTTTCCAAAAATATTTCGACAGTGATGTCATATTTCGTTTGGCTGTATTTGTAAAGGAGTTCAAGTGGTTGTAGTACCTATCCTTAAAAGTTCTGCTAGTAGAGCCCACATACAGCTTAATATCTCCGGGGTTCTCATTTGATGAGATATAAGCCATATACACTATGGATTTGGTTAAGCATCTGTTTAATAATGGACATTGATCGGGGATTCTACAGTTGCATAGTCTTTCTTCTTGGGGTGTATTAGAACTTGTATTTAGGTTTCGTTTATTATCACTATGTAGTTTCAGTATTCTATTGTTATGTGATTTAATAATTTTATCTAAGTTTGTGGAACAGCTGTAGCTAATTTTTAAGGTATTGCGGTTGAAGATCTGGCTTAATTTACTTTTTTTAGGGAAGTGTTTGTTAATTAGATTTAAGAATTTGTGCCCTAATTTTGTACGGACTAACTTGTTGAAGGGAGGTGTATACCAAATTATTCTCCTTCCTCTATTGTTTTTTTTTAGAGTAACTACAGTTTTCCCTATATTCTATTTCGGAAGATCTGTAACCACTGTCGGTAAGGATTTTGTTATAGATAATTTTGTGTTTATCGAATATTTCCTTGCTAGAAGAGTGCTTGTTTATACGGCGTTCAACAGATGATGGAATATGTTTAATAACTCGCGCTGGGTGATTGGAATTAGGGTTTATGTAAATGGGGTTAGCATTATTCTTTAAGAAGTGTTGGAAATTATTTAAGTGTAAGTTTAAGGTTACATCTAAGAAGTCTACTTGATTTATATTAGATTTATTTTCACCTTGAGGTGTAAAGATTTAAACACTCTATGTATCCATTTCCTCAACTTGTCAACTTTGCTACTGGTGGAATTATTCACTACCAACCTGCAATTCACTGAGAGAACCTTGCTTCCGATGTTTACAGGAGAAAATATGTATCATTGAACTCTTAAATAATAACCAATTATTAAACCAAAGATATGAGACTACCGTTTTCTGTAGACATACTAAGGATTTAACACTACAATCTTGCTAAATTCTCAATCCCATAACTATGAACCTTTTATAATTATATATACACAAAAAACGCTCTTTCGATTACAAAATAAATAGTGATAACCCAAACATAAAGAAATGCAATCCAACTTTAGAAGTCTTATAGAAAAACCTAAAAATAACCACTCCTAATAATTATAAAAGATAACTCGATAATCTTTTTACCTATTCAAATGTAATATTATCCCCTATCGCTATCTTCCCTCCCCTACCTCTCAAACTTAGGACGCTTGTGAGTTAACGTACATAAACTTTGACCGATGTTTATCATCGAGAAAATGTCCACACACCATTCAACATTAACGACCCGGTCCACCCAACACCAAACTGCTGTCAACAACTACTATTGTTTCACTTAGATACTCTATGTATATTTTGTAAGTACATTTTTCTTCTCAAAAAATGGAAAAAGGAAGTGACGTTTTACATCCGGGCTTGCCTACAAACAGGATTGTTCATAACCATTTCCAACCCTCACCCGTAGATGTGCAGTTAAAATGCACTGAAACCAAGTTGCATCTTTGTAGTGAGTAAAATGGTTTTGTCTATATGATAAAATTATAATAAATAATTATCGCTCTACTACCTGTATCGAGCTTTTTTTTTAATTAACGCTGCGAACGTTAGAATTTATATATTACTTTCGTTCTCATCGCATCGGATATATATATATATATATATATATATATATATATATATATATATATATATATTTATATCGCCTTCAGTGTTCACTTTTATATATATATATATATATATATATATATATATAAAAGTGAACATTGAAGGCCACAGACTGTTTCATGCTAGACGCAATCGTCAGGCATGAAGGTTTCATCTAGCATGAAACAGCCTGTCGCCTCAAAGTGTTGACTTCAATGTTCACTTTTATATTTACAAAAGCTCTATCTCTGATATTGAATACTTTATCCCATAAATATAGCACACGTTAAGACTATATTTCTTCATATATATACATATATATATATGTGTGTGTGTGTATGTGTGTGTGTGTATGTGTGTGTGTGTGTGTGTGTGTGTGTGTGTGTTATAAATTTCATATCTGTAAAATAACTTAAATATGACAAACTACGACACTGCAAAACAATGTCACATTTACCTAAAGGAAAACATCAATAAATAACATTTACAAAAGAGAAAAAATTCCTGAACAAAAGGTCAGAGTTCATTTCCAAATGCCAGGAAGAAAACAAATTCCTAGCCCGTTATATATAAGCAGATAATGAATAAAAATTGCATAAACTAAATTAAATAAATTTATTTTAAATATAGCGCATTCCTCGAATCAAATGAAACAAGGAAGAACAGACCGTTTATTTGAACAGAGATCTTTTGTATTTTGTTCTGATAATACTTCACATAGGTTAGCTAGGCAGAAGCTGTTATCCTCTTCTAAGTGTCCTAATTGGCGACCCAGAGACATATGAACAAGAAATGGTCTGTATAAGCAGTACCCTACAACGTAACATATACCCTGGGGATATGGCAACAGCTCTGACAAACTGGGATAGAATGATACAACACAGGCCGCCCCCTTAGGGTAAGACAGTACAAAAGGTCTGTGGTCCATATAATATTAGGACGACCTTCAAAAGTGGTTCGACACTTTGCAAACACCTCTTCCGAGTAAGATATCCCATAGATGAGAACATGACTAAGAACTGTATTTACGCCATCCCATGCAGCTGTGGTAAGAAATATAAAGTAGAAACAATCCGCCCCCTTAAGGTAAGACTACAAGAACATCGTAAAGCGGTCACACGAGGGGAAATAGAAAAATCAGGCGTAGCTGACCCCATGTGGAGGGAAAAGGAAGATCACCACCCTCTGTGGGATGAGGTTGAAGTAATGGACAGAGAACATTACTGGAAAATATGAAAACTTAAGGAATCAGCACATATACTAGGCAACAAAAATCTTCTAAGCCGGCCAAGCATAGAAATGAATACAATATGGGAACCAGTAATACGGAGTGACAGAGAAAAGCAATAATAACAACAAAATTGCAATATGAACTCTGGTAAAAAAAAGTAACTGAGACATTAAGTTTATAAGTTCCCAAAATTCATACACTGCTGAAGGAGAAAAGCGTTCGTTGGATCCAAAGACGTGACCAAAAGTCATGTATATATATATATATATATATATATATATATATATATATATATATATATATATATATATATATATATATATTGTGCACTGTTACATTAAAACATGTAAGTAAGCACTAGATGATTGTATGAAACAATTGGAAGCTAGTAGTAAAAAAGACCTTATAAAACCGGAATTTATAAACAAGGATCATACCATTCATTAACGGATTCGAGGTTAATGTATTTTATTATTAAAAATTGTTTGCGAGAGTGATTCTTGCCATATCATTAACTTCATTATCTGCTTTTCGTATGAATGATTCGCGTAATATATATATATATATATATATATATATATATATATATATATATATTAAGAAATGATAAATGCACAATATATTTAATATTTGCGTTTAATAGCAATAAAAAAGATGTACATACAAACATGTCTACATGCAACCTTGTACTTCTATAGACGTCAATATATATTGCAATATTTCATAAATTTCTAACTTGCGAACAAATAATCGATATTTATTCTTCCATTTATAATTGGTGATTGTGTATTAAAGGCAAAATGAAGAGAAAAATTGATTTTATCAAAACTAATCTAAGGAAAATAAATGTTTATGAGCCTAAAATAATTGCTTCAGGCTTTCTTATCCATTTTAATCCTAATATCTCAAGATTTGATTCAATTTAAACGTAATTTCATATTCTTCCTAGAAAATCATTTGATAAATAAATTAAAACTCCTTTTGTGAGAAAATTTTATTACCATTATGTATGATTTATGCCATCTTATTTCTCGATGGCAAACAAACGTCATAAAATGATTTGTTTTCTTGTTTAGGGAGACTATATTCTGCAGTATCTATCTATATCTCTGAGATGAGGTATTATGATTACTTGCATTATTCGGACTGTTACCGTCATCTTCATTGCCATTCACAACATTTCGGCCGATGTACGCTCCGGCCTTCTTCAGGTGATTGGAATTTCGAACCAAACCCTTTATTTCGTCCACCAGGGTAGATTGTTCTAGTTCCACGTGCCATGCCTCTTCCGGATGTCTCAGTTATTTCCCTTTAACTCAACTCTCCAAGTTTTGTTTAACCACTGATGTGGCCTGGTATTGAACTCGCAACTCTTTGTGTCTAGTCACTGGATCTAACCAACGTCTTTATCTTCAAATTGCAATGCCTTTCTGTCGTCTGTATTTTACTTCTCTTTTTGAAATTTGTAAAAGCTGATATAGCGTTTCTCTGTATTTCTTTTTTTTTTCATTTGCACCGACGGACTTTTTCATTTCCTACTTCCTTCAATTGGGAAAAGTTAATTAATGAGACAAAAGAAAATAATCAGTTGAGTCTTTTTTTAACCAGATTCTGCTAGTTTACACCTTCATTTTGATTAAGAATTAATATCAGCCAATTTAATCTTTTGCCGTTCAGGAGGCCAAAGTACAAATGACAGAAGCATTTGAGTATTTCATATGCATGAGTGCATTTCAAATTTTGTACGTCATTTATTATTCAATGTTTTACTAATATTTTTCATCTTAATTTATGTAGCTCTTTTATCGCTACAAAAACCATCCATAGCGAAATTCTCTAATATTTCGAACTCTTTTTACATTGCTATCTTTCTTTCCCATTCACTAGTAGTAGTATTAATTTAAATGAAGTATTGTTAACTATTATTATTATTCAATTTGAATAATATTCCATCCAATATTACTGGTGTCCATGTCATACTACAGATATTTATCGAGTGTGTGCCTTTGAAAAAGCGTACGTTTTGAAATGATCAAACGCAGGCATGTCGCGAGGAAGAGACGACGTCTGTATACGTATCTCTGCTGATATAGATAATAGGTGTAAATGAATAAATCAATAATCAACGCATTTAATAGCAACAAAATAAGAAATGACTGCATTGTACAGTGGTGCAAAGAAAAGTGTTTTAACAAGTGCAACGCTTAGAACCGCTTTACATGGTACATTATTTACATTATTCGGACTTTGTCGCCATATTTATTACAACGTTTCGGCCTTTTTCAGGTGGTTGGAATGTCGAACTGAACCCTTTATTTCGCTCACTGGGGTAGACTGTTCTAGTTCCACGTGCCATGTTTAATGGATATCTGTTAATTTCTGAAAGTTCTCCATTGCTTTAGCCGGGTATTGAACTCAAACTCTTTGGGTCCTGTAACTGGATCTAACTAACGCCTTTATCCACTGTGCCATGTGTCCTTGAGGACATCTGTGTAGGAATTTCTGGGTATTAGAAACCTAATGTCTTCAGCAACTATTTTTTACTAGTGCTAATATTGCAATTTGTGCTGTTATCATACATGCTTTTACCATAGCTCATATTTCAATTTTTGTTTCAATTTTTGTTGTTATTATCTGGCACTCCTTATTACTGGTCCCCATATTGCATTCATTTCTATGTGTTATGGTGTTGAAACCATAGAAAAATAACACAGACTCGGATATAAAGTTAAACGGTATATTATTCACGGAAACGTAGTACAAAGTATGTGGACTGGAGAGTACTTTCTCTCACTGATGTCCTGACTCACTCATTCATACACTCACTCGGTGATACACTCTTAGTGACTCACACCTGGTGACTCCCTCCTTACTAGAAATTGGTAGCCACATTATATAAGTGTGGAAGAGTTCATTTGTAGGTATGTCAGGTTCCCACAATACTATGCTTGGTCGACTCGGGAGATTTTTGTGGCCTTGCATATATGCTGATTTCTTAACTTTACGAATTTTCCAATGGTGTTCCTTGTCTATGATCTCAACCTGATCCCACAGAGGGCGGTGATCTCCCTTCTCTCTCCATATGTGGTCAGCCACGCCTGATTTTTCCACTTCCCCTCGTGTTACAGCTTTCTGGTGTTCTTGAAGCCTTACCTTAAGGGGGCGGCCTGCCTCCCCTTTATATTTCTTTCCGCAGCTGCACGGGATAGCATACACACAGTCTTTAGTCATGTTCTCCTTTATTGGGGGGGGGGGATCTTACTCAGGAGAGATATCTGCAACATTCTAACCACCTGAAGAAGACCGGAGCGTACAACGGCCCATGATACGCTGATGAAGCATCTCTGCATTATTAATATAATGCATAAACCAGTTTTTTTAGGTGGCTCCACAGATAAAAAATCCAAAGGATTGAGATCGGGGGATCGTGCAAGCCATGGAACCGATCCTCCCCTACCAAACCATCTTTCTTGGTAGATGTCAGCCATTACTTCTCGAACAATGTGATTAAAATGTGCTGGAGCCCCATCATGCATAAATCACATGCGTCTTCGTATTAGCAAGTGTACATTCACTAGCAGGTCTGGAAGTGTGTTCTCAATAAATTCTCTGTAGACAGCTCCTGTAAGACGTGCTGAGAGAACATATGAACCTACCAGACAGTCATCTACAATTCCAGCCCACATATTAATAGTAAACTGATGCTATTGTATTGTACCATGGGGATTCCAATCCACCTACAAATATTGGTTGTGTAAATTTGTTATTCCATCTCTTCTAAACTGCCTGATCAATATACAAGACTGAAGAGACAAATAACGGATCGGCAGTTTGTGAAAAAACCATCGGCAAAATCTCTCCCGTGGTGAGTGATAAGAGGGCGATTGACCATTCCAATGTTGAAAATGACACGGACACAAGAGCTGAAGGACTCGGATGCCTTTGGTCTGGAAACGCAATCTGATACAGCCATGCAGCCTCGCGTCCATTACCATTCGCGCAGCCTTATGTAAAAATCATACCAACCTGCATGTGAATATTCTGCGATTGTTAAACGGAACTTCTCAGTTAACTCACTACCATACATGTTAAACGTTGACGACTGACTAGCCACAAATATACACGAATGACAAATGTAACCTAGTCTATATGGCATCACAGCGCCATCTACCGTAAACTTTCTTTAAACAACTCAAAAACGAAGGATTTGCGGCCAGATGTTTATATGGATTTTTAGTATGAAGAACCTGCCTTCAATGTCTGTAAAAGTATTTTTGATACACACACTCTCTCTCTCTCTCTCTCTCTTGATATATATATATATATATATATATATATATATATATATATATATATATATATATATATATATATATATATATATATAATCTTATAAATATATATTATAATATTAAGCTAGTTTATAGATAAGTGGAAACATATTCAAATTTATTTTTCTGCCAAAGCTGTGACCATTGCTGTTGTGTTGCAATATGAAGAATGGATGAGGCCAATGTCTGTGAGAAAGGTTATTTCACGGCTGTAATTTTAAAAGATACTCTCCTTTTCTAGCAATCAGATAAATATCTGACATTTAAGAGACGGACAAAGTGAAAAGTTCAGAACAGAGACTGTTTTGTCGCTACGGTTGATACGTGTTTCTCCCCAGGCGACTATGGCCAGTGTCTAAATGTAGTTAAATGTAGGTAACTGTAGGTAACTGTCAGTAATTCAAAGGCTGATTTTCAAAGAAGTCAGGCCCTTCAATATTAGTGCTCACTATATAATCTCATTTGAGGCGCGCATTGGTCATGTGTCGGACGAAGGTGACCTAATTCACCTGTGTCCTCCATTTCTCTCTTCCTATTTGCTATATTAATGGGGGAAGAGTGCTCAGAACTGGAGAATTTATAGGTCTAAACAGGGTGGATTTAGAAATCAACATTATTGTGTCTGGCAGTTTCACCTTTTAAGTGATCGTCAGACCATCTAATTTATTTATCGTCGCTTAGTGTCCGAAAATAACAGTCAATTTCAATTGTTGATTTCTGTTCACATCTTTTTTGCTTACTATCTCTCTCTCTCTCTCTCTCTCTCTATATATATATATATATATATATATATATATATATATATATATATATATATATATATATATATATACGCCAGAGTAAACAAACAATAAAATATTTTTTGAGATCGTACGCATTAAAAGTGCTCACAATCAAGTTGGAAGACCAGACTTGCAGAGCTCTTTAATGTGTCAATATATATATATATATATATATATATATACATGTATACACCGTATATATATATATATATATATATATATATATATATATATATATATATACACACACACACACACACACACACACACACCGTATATACTCGTGTAACGTGCGATCTCGCGTATTGTGCGGCCCCAAAATTTTCACTTATAAAAATTATTTTATCATGTATCTCGTGTATCATGCAAGTTTCTTTTTTGACCCACCAAATTACAATAGATTAACCTTTTTCCTCTATCTCTTTTCCTCTTCTCGTTAAATAAGTTGCAAAGTAAAAGAGAACGATAAAAGTATCATTAGTAATGCTATACTCGTTGCGTAAACGCGTACATCTATAAACAACCAAATGAGAAACAACTAAACATCTTATAAACATAAACAATGGAAAAGATGCATATTCGCTGTTTGTAGTTTATAAGATGATATTAATATGTGAATATTACATGCATTATTATTGGACACAGTTAAGTAAAACATCAGTTTAATCAAAATGTTTATTTTAAATACAGTTGTACATTTGATTACAGTAAATAGATATATAGTTTGGTCAACGACGTAGCCAGGGGCAACAGTACATACGCTAAATTTAGATCTCATCTATGATGCGACCCCCTTAAAATTAGCTTCATAATTAAGTCTTCAAAAGTCGCATGATACTCGAGTATATACGGTATATGTACCTTGTATATTTAAGCAACAAGTATTCACTTAAACAAGTTGCACTGGATTCAACCAATAAAGTCTGCCTGCTTCTATTTTTTTATTGCATTTTTCCAATGTTAGCATAAGTTGTACATCTGAATCAGAATTGTGCACAAAAAGTTCTTGTTTTCTTTTATTTATTTTTGTTCTGTTTTTCTTGGAGGGTGGGGGAAACATCTCAGTCATTGTTATAAACTAAATGTAGGGAGAACAGAAACGTAATTATTATTGTGCCAACTCCTTTCAGCCAATTCATTAGCCAATTTCAAAGGGTTCGTTCATTGTTAAAGTTTTAATGTTTATGTTCTAAGGTGTATTGTATAGAATTCATCTTAGAATGCGGCCATTACTTTATGTTGGTGAGTCAACTTGAGACAACCAGCATAAAGTAACAGACAATTTCTGCAATCTTTTAACCCCTTTCCAAAAAAGAAAACTGTAGGAACATTAGAAAATCTTATAAAAATTATAAGATTTTCCTTGTCTGTCAAATTTAATGAAACAACATATATATATATATATTATCAAATATATATATATATATATATATATATATATATATATATATATATATATGATAAAAAATATAGTTTTAATGCCTGCTATATTTATGGGTGACAGTACTCAGTGTCAGAAATATCAGACACTGAGGTCAATACCGATCGACGGACGCGATCTTCAGTCCATTTTACAAGGTGTTCGTTTTAGTTTTTGATTTTTAAGTAGCGTAGTAAAAATTTGTTTTTGTGTCTGTATTTTGAGAGAAGTTCATATCGTCTATTTAGTAATTTGTTTTGCTCTGGGAAGTGATTATCGCTACTTCTTTCGTCCAGACAGAGTTGACAGTTTTGGGATTTATTGTTGCAGTCTAATGCTATTTTCCTTATTTTCCACGATATTTTCAGTGTAATTTTGTATTTGTTTTTCATTTTCCATATATGTTTACAAAGGGTTGTGTTCTTTTATCATTTGCAAAGGATGTTTTGTGTGCATAGTTTCTCTATTTCCAGCGTCATTCAGTTACCCCTATGCATATTTTTTCTTCGTTATCTGCTGATTTTATAGTGGCTTGGTATTTTATATTGTTTTGCAAGCAATTGCCATTTAATTATTTCTTTTTTAATTCATTCTTTGCACTGTAATTACAGGTGAGTTTGATTTATGTGTGTAGTTTGTTAGTTTTTTTCTGCTACGCTTTTTTATTATTTCTCTCATGTTCTCGGTTTAACTGTAGCTGATTTTTATTTTTTGTTGAATATCTTGTGGAGAGTCCTTAATGGCGCTTGTTTTTGTGCATGAATTTAATGAATATTTTCCTACGTTTGTTTTTTTTTACATTTTTTTCGTTGTACGGCGCGTTACTCCATATAATGTTTGTTTTTCTGTTTTTCTGACTTTTTGTACTGTATGGTGTGCATGTGAGTGTTGCCGAAAATCCACTATCTTTTAGGGCTGTTTTATAATCTTTTTTGGCTTCATTTGAAGAATTTTCAGATAACCTGCGGTTAATTGATTATGGGATATGCTTGATTATTGTTGGACGATGGTTGCAAGATGTCTGTATGTAAAGTGTTTGTCGCTGCGTTTTCTATATGGTCGATATTTACCTTTCTTATATATATATATATATATATATATATATATAAATTAAACTTAAAGACGCAAACAAACCTACCACGGTTTCACCTAAGCGGATCGTCAGGGACTACTGGCCAGAAATCCCTGACGACCCGCTTAGGTGAAACCGTAGTAGGTTTGTCCGGCTCTTTAGGTTTAATTAGGTTTGGTCTACTTAGCGTATCGAGTACTTTATTTAGTTATTTTACTGACTCGTATCGGGTTTTTTTTCTTTGGACTCTGAACTTGGATGCTGGACGATTATTTTCGGCTGACGTACATGTTTTCTGTTCTTTCTTTTTTTGTACCTTTTTTTCTCTTTGGTATTGGTTTGTTTACGCACAAATCAAGGCACCTAAGGTTTTCCGAACGAGTATAATTTCTTATATTTAAAAGATTATTACTAGTAATATATATATATATATATATATATATATATATATATATATATATATATATATATATATATATATATATATATATATATAAGTATAGGATTGGTATATACGGAATAAAATCCAATACCCAACAATTACTATTCTTAAAAGAGTGCTCAATACAGAGTAGAGCAGATATAATTATTTATTTAAAAATTATAACATAAATATGTTATAAAATCGCTACAATCCATTTTGTTTCAGTACCTCCATAAGACACCGGAGGTGTTGAAACAAAATGGCTATTTTTGTAATGATTTTATAACATATTTATGTTATAATTTTTAAATAAATAATTATATATATATATATATATATATATATATATATATATATATATACAGAGAGAGAGAGAGAGGGAGAGATACTTATTAAAAGGCTTAACATAGACTCTATGCCTATTTAATAAATAATATTTTTTCGACTAAATATGTTTAAACAAATGCCTGGTGCCTGAAAATACCATGTTCAAAATGTATGTAGTTGTATCTATGTTTGGATAACCGTGTCTGGAATTAATTATCTGTGGATCTGTGCGTCTGCGATTAGTGAAGATATTCATTTGGAACGACGACACCGCGTATTTCTTTCTTTTTTGTTTGAAAAATGTCTTTATACCTTGTTTCTCGTGTTTTTGACAAACACTTCTATGTTCACACACTCATCCGCACACATCATTGGCTTCCTCCCCTCTCAACTATCCCAGATATCGTGTCACCAGGGGAAACTGAAGTCATTTTTTCTTATTTTTCACTTTCCTTTCATCCATTTTGTATTCATTTCAAAGTCGGCCAAATTTGTAAGAAACAATTTCATTACGTATTTCTATTTTTTTTTGTTTTTCACAACGTTGTATTTCTTGTTGTTTTGCTTGGTCGGTTAATGGCGTTACTCCGCCAATTTGCTATTTGAGGCGGTAAAAATAAAATAAAACCAAAGAAACAACTATGAATCGGGATACACTTTATAATAAAGTCCTTTAACAGAAATTGACCTTGTAACCTAAGAGCAATGGCGTCTCTTTTCTGTATTCAAATAAACAATTACGCATGTTCCTTATTTGACGGTTGAGCAACTGAAAAATACAAAATGCTCTGGCTGGACCAGAGTTTGCAATTTACAGCGCGATTAAAGTGTCTTCAAAGTAACCGTGTGTAAAACAGAAAAATTGACAAATTGACAAAATATTT
This sequence comes from Acanthosepion esculentum, assembly GCA_964036315.1. Lineage (NCBI taxonomy): Eukaryota > Metazoa > Mollusca > Cephalopoda > Sepiida > Sepiidae > Acanthosepion > Acanthosepion esculentum. Next base: position 4,157,094 of record OZ038487.1, on the reverse strand, counting down.
TAAAGAAATATAACTGCAACATATGAATGTTAGCAATAAAAAAGTGTTTATGTGGTAGTCAAGTTTAATGAAAGATTATAAGTCACTTTAGAAAAATAGGAAAATGAATGCAAACAGATTAAAATTGTTTAAAGACATTTGTATGTTTAACATTCTTTTTTTATAGATACAAGTATTTAAGTAAATGCTCTGGTTATAATATAAAAAAGAATGTTAAACATAAAAATATCTTTAAATAATTGTCGGACTTTGTCCATTTCATAATGTGTGACGTCATTTGTTTACATTTGATACGCCATGAGCAGTTATGAATGTACGCGAGAGATTCATGGAAGATTGAAGTTTATAAGCAGTAAATTCGACCTTGCCAAACGAACGATCCTCAGTGGCCGAATCGGTTAAGGCACGTAAGGCTATATGACGGTTCCGTATAGGATACAGTTTCGAATCATGTCGGAGGACGAATATTTTCTATGAAAATTTCTCGGACATTCAGGTCGGTAAATGTTATTTAAAACTGTTTATTATAAACAGACCATTTACTTAAATAATTGTATCTATAAAAAAAGAAAGTTAAACATAAAAATGTCTTAAAATAATTGTCGGACTTTGTCCATTTCATAATATTAATATTGTTAACTTTTGATAATGAAAGACAACTCGAGATATTACAACAATAGAAAGTTTGTTTCTGATTCACGTCACATCAAAACCTGTTGGTTGGATGTGAACGCTACAAAAACATAATTTTGCTTTTGTAGCGTTCTCATCCGGCCGACAGTTGTGGAGTGAATGAGAAAGAAATAAAAATGTCGGTCTCTGCGCAGAGGCTACGAGAATCACATCCGATTCAAAAAACAAATCTCCGCAAAAGTATAAAATGCAAATACAAAGAGCCAATCACAAATGTTGCCACTAAAGCAAAAACATTACAAAAATGCTAAGTCATATATCCACCCCAACTGCTTAAAACGACCCATTTGCGACCCTCAAATATTAGGCAGATAGTCACCGACATTACCAGTGTCCTCGGTCAAACAAGCGGCACAAACTTCAACGCATACTGACTCTCCCATCGTCTAGGTCACTTTCTTCGCTAGTAAAGAAATATTCCACCTTGATCCTTTATATCGGCAATATAAATAGTTTTATTTTAACATAATTTATTTCCTTTTGTTTCCGCCTCACTGGCAGTACTTTGTTGTTTCGTTAGTTTTCCTGGTCCCATATACGGTATATAACATTATCATTCATATGTATAATTTGAACTACAATCGCGAAATGTTCTTGATTTCCGTGAGCAAGTGTGAAATTGAAATCGAAACATGTGCTTTGCTACAAATTTCAATCTAGGCTTGAAATAATTTATAAAAATTGTTTTAAGCTATGTGTCCAGCTAAAAATTGTTTTAAGCTGTGGATTCAGCGAAAAAAAATGTTCTGAACTACGTGTTCAGTGAAAAAAATTGTTTTAAGCTATGTGTTCAGCGAAACAATTCAAAGCTAAACAGGAACTTCAGTATTCCGCAAATGACTTCACTTTTGAATATAGTTTTGACTTAATTTACCAAACAAAAAGTGGTGAAGAAATATTTTTTTAAATCGAAAATGTTCATACTTTCATTTAAAAGAAACTCTTTACAGTTTCTCTTTGGCAGACCTGAATTTCTAGCATCAGTATTTTTATTTTGTAGTGGGACTGTTACTAAATAAAACTAATTAATTTTATTTTTGTAGTTAACTACGGGATAAAGAGGGACTGTATCTAAATTAATGGAGGTTATACGTCAGCAAAGATCGAAATGGCGGAAATTTCTTTTAGTTTCGAATCCAAATAATAAACATTCACATTCTCCAGATAAAGTTTGTTTTTCTAAATACGACATTTTAACTGATAATAGATAATGATTTTCGTTTATGATTTAAACGATGAAATTTGTGCTTTTCTAAGATTTGCGGGCCATTTATTTAGTCAGTAATTATTATCAAGGAGATCACAAAGTAATGTTCACGAGAAAAAGAAAAAAATTTTAAAATAATCAGAAAAACATTGCTTTTATTGAATTCCTTACCTGGAAATTGTAGCTGGGTTTCGAGAATTATTTACAAAACAGTTAACCAAACAGAATGTTCTACTGTTTTGGCTTTATGTTCACTAAGTTTAGCTTCGTTTATCACAAGTCCAACTGAAGAAAATCGGGCTAGGAAGATTATGCTAATACTATATTTCAAGTGTTGAGGGTCCTTATGCCTTTAAAATCAACATTCAAAATTTTACATTTTATCTGGTTTTAAATTTGAGTGCTAGTGAGAAGTAGGTCACTATATTTTCAATCCCAAATCGACTCTGTTGTAAGTTTTGCATTCACTGTTCATCTCCAATGTCATTAATTGGTAGAGTATTGCTGTATCTTCCGCTCTATACTTTTCATGTAAACCTACAATCAATCGTTACAGGGCTTCATGGTCTGCACATGACCATACAAAATCGAATCCTTACAAAGCTTTCTTCATTTCTTGGAAGTTTATATCTAAATGAAATACTTTTAGTTGTTATTTGCTCCATTTTTATTTCCTTTTATGGATTCTGAATCAAATTTACCCGCAAGCAAAGGCGAGAATGCCACTATGACGCAAGGTGGCTAGTGGGAATGAAAGAGAATGGAAAGACATTAGAAGGAATCGGAAACCCAATCCTAAACAGAAAACTACGGATAAACCTTTATTCAAAACACCAGAGAGGAGTGGAACCGGACGATATGAAAACTTATCTATTCCTAAGGATCAGTGAAAATGTCACCTTTGTAATTTTATTCAGAACTTTCAAGAATGATATAAGGTTAATGACCTTTCTCTTTTCCAATATATTAAACTGATATTTTTTCCATAAGTTTCAAAATTGTTATCCTGTACCTGATCGTTTTCCTCGTCAATATTTCTCCAGAAACACTTTTACGTAACATAAAACCAATAAGCCATGAAACAAAAATGTAACAAATACAGGAAATTCTTTGAAATTCATATTTGCCTCTTTAATCTACAAAAACATGGCAACCAGCGTTTATTGTTCTATCCAATCAGCTCTGGACCCACAATTAAACCTAATGAAAGGGTCAAGAAAAACTTTCTCAACAACTTCTGATGTCATCATAAATTTTGAAAGAAAAATTATTGTTTACAAGTAGATTCTCTATCGAGTGTACATAGAATAGATAAATTCTTTAAGGACAAAACAGATCGAATGGTTGTGGTTATTGAGTTACAATCACATCGATTGCCTGCATTTGTCTTTGAAAAAGTATAATAAAAAAGGAAAGAATCCTACTTAGTTTTCAATCTTCTTAAATTTCTTATTTTCATCGAACGACTGGGGTGAGTCGGCTTCCAAGAACAAACTATCACCATAGGAAGAGATGGAGAGAGAGAGAGTAAAGGGTTGCAAATGGTTTGCAACAAGATCTACTTCCACAAAGCCCCAAGTTCAATTCAGTGGGTTTAGCTTTTGACCCAGAATGAATTATTACATTAACAATTTTTGTGTCAAAGTTTTGTTAAGGTTATCCAGAATGATCAAAAATGACCAAAATGAAAGGGCAATTCGTTTTCGAGAATGCCATTTGGTTTTGAATTCTCCACTTATAAGATGAAAATATATATACAATTTGATTACCCTTGAAATTCATATTTCTTAAGCAATTAATGAAATATAAACCATCATCTGTAACAAACCATTTCAACATATATTATGGCGTCATTGTTACCGGTAGCAACTTTTTAAGTTAGTCTAAAATGAGAAATTTTGGCTAAGGATTCATGTATGGAACTTTTGAAGCTGAAAGTGGAAGTCACAATTTAGAAGTTTGGATTGGAGTTTATAACTAAATAAGTGAATCGTCATCTATAGAACTATGGTGTACCCACGTGATATTTCCGATTAGACGAGGTGCCTATTTGTGTCTGTTCTTAATAATTATTTACGTGTCCTCAAATAAGCTAAGTCTTTATTTGCTGATAGAATGAGGCGCCGTTTAATATCTAACAAATTTGGTTATAGTGACTCTACGGGTCGCTCTGTAAAAGTGTCTTAAGAAAGACTAAGTCTCTATCCCGCCTCTTCATTTTATTTATCAACTTTCGCTGATAAAGCAGACTGTTTGGCAGTAAATTCTCTTCAAATTCCACTCTTAGCACATCTGGAGTATCTTGGTATCTTCCAGTTAGAACTGAGTCTGGTGTGATATGCATATAACTTCGTCCTTGGTTTTTGCTATCATCTCTAAACTGGATACTCACAAAGCATGTGGACGTGATGGTATCCCTACAATAGTCCTTAATAAATGTGGTCTTCAATTGGCCCCGGTTCTCTCTAAACGTGACAATGAATTCCTTGCTGCTTCTTGCTTTCCTGCTTGTTGGAAGTTCTCTGATCCTTCTTAATATCTAGTCTTCTAACATTTTTGGCAAAGTATTAGAGTCTCTAATCAATTTTGAATTTGTTAAGAATCTCACCTCGCTGGGTCTTCTTTTCGATAAGCAATATGACTTTCGTTTCTCTAGGTTGCCTGCTGATGTAGTAACAATTATTTCTGAAAGAGTCTATGAATCTTCAGATAAGAATGGTGAAGCTCTTCTGTAGCTTTGGACACATCTCGAAGGCATTTGACAGAATTTGGCATATTAGTCTTCTTCACAAGTTGAAAGGTTATTGTATTTCTGAATGAATTTTGAACTGATTCAGTCATTCTTATAAAATCACATGATGAAAGTTGTTTTGAATGGCCACTCTTCTAGATCTTTTTTCATTAATGCGGGTGTTTCTCCAGGATCTGTTATTGGACCTAGACTATTCCTAATTTATATCCACGACGTTCCTGGTGTTATCAGTTCTCAATCAGATATCTATGCTGATGCCACATACACCAACTAGCGTCATCCGGATGTTGATAGCAAATGTTTCAGCTGAAGCCGAGTCAATTTTCAAATCAGTTGAAATGAGATTTCAGGTGAAGCACACCAACATTAAATGGATTATATTAGAAAATCATCTGAAGATCTTGAGCATCTCTAGAACATCGGCTGCTGTTCATCTCATTATTGACTTGTCTCATGATTTGTACTGCCCACCGATGCCATTGCATGATGTATCTCTGTACACTGTAGACCCAGAGCAACCTTGTAGATTCTGTAATGCCTCGGCCTCTCTTTCCTTCATAAAAGGTTGCTCTATTAAAACGTCTGTCCAAATCCCGGTAGATTTACAATCGTTTTAAAGCTACCTGGTCTTGGATTCAAAGAATGTCTTCAGGCAATCTCTACATTATTTAAAGGAACAATTTGAATTTTTTGTATAATGAATATGGCTTGTTGCATCAAATAAATTTAGCGTGTTACTAATAACATTAAGAGGGAACTCCCACTGACTTATGCGCTCTGCATGTATAAACTGCTTTATTACATCAATGTAACAGCTTTGCTGATCTAGAGTCCCAAAAAGATGACGTTTCTTAGATTCTAGAGTTCGATGCAAGTTGGAAATTGCTTTAGAGTCTTCAATATTACTTCTTGTCGCCCATCACTAATCATTGTGTTGAAAATCTTGCTACGCTCCCCAAAGTCTTCTTCACCCAGTGTGGGTCCTTTTGATTTTCTACTTTCTGTATTTTGCAATGTATTAACTTCAAATATATGAGTAAAACATCTGCAGTCTCATTACATCTTTTGTCATCAACTTTTGCTTGAGGGTTGAATATCTCAGCAGGAAACATCTCTTCAATCAGTGTTATATTTAATGCATTATCAACTAATGTATATTTGCGCTCTTGCTACTGCTTTTCCACTCATCACATGCACAACTGTGTATTTTCTATTGACAATGCCAGTGCCTCTTCAAGTCTGGATCTTGCCATCAGATCCCCATTATTACCCAAAATCTTCCGAGGGTTAGGGTTCAGAGGGGGCACCATTGATACCAGCAAGATGAGGTCATCTCTCATACAGTAAATGTCTCTCTAGCGTGGCTGAACCTGAAGTTTCCCAACCAACTCATCAGCCGTAAACGCGAACTTGAGTAGTCTGCGTATTCCACTTACCTCAACAACCCAGCTTTCTTATCTGTGGGGTTACCAGAAGGATCGAGTCAACAGGAACAGCCGCCACACCATCTCAGAGCTAAAGGCAGCAATCACTCAAGAAATCAGAGCCATACCAAAAGAAGAGGACATCAAAGTCATCGACAACTTTACCCGCAGAATTCAATTGTGTCTTCAGCAGAACTGAGCAAATTTGGAGCATATTCTATAAATGACGATAAAATCTTTGTCAGTCGCCCTTGCATGGAGTATTGCTGCCATATATGGTCTGGAGCCCCTGCTGTTTGCCTCAGGGTTCTTGATAAGATCCAGAGACGGATATGCAATGTAATTGGCCCTGGTCTGTCATCTGGTCTACAGTCGCTCTCTCACAGACGCGCCGTTGCCTCGCTCTGCCTTTTTTACAAATACTTTCACGGTAATTTCTCCGAGGAGCTTCTTTCGCTGGTTCCTAGGCCTCATGAATTTAAACGTCCTACGAGGCTGGCATCCCGTTCCTACCCCTTCACCGTTGAAACTGTTAGATGTAGACGTCTCTTCTACACCAATAGCTTCATGTCTCGCACATCTCGCCTGTGGAACTCCCTTCCTTATTCCTGTTTCCCTGACAAATACAATCTCCAACGTCAATCGACATCTCTAGTTGCCTTGATCTATCCACTTCCCTTCTCCACATCCTTTCATCTTTCATTCCTATCTGCTCTCGCTCCAAATCTTCTGTAACCCCCTTGCCTTAATCGACCCTCCGTCTTTCTCTTTCTCCACATCCTCTCCTTTACCACTCCTATCTGCTCTTCCTCCAACCCTTCTGTAACCCCATGCGTGATAGTGGCCTCCAGCCTTGCTTGGGGTGATACGCTTAAAAAAAAAAAAAAAAAAATCAAACATCAACAGATGACGTACAGAAGTTTCTCTGGTGTCTTTCAGAGTTTGGCATCCGCATCAATTTAGCATCCCTTGGTCGCAGTTCCGTGCCATTTTTAGGTGTCAGAACTTTCAAATGAAAACGAGTCTTGCACTTGGTGTTGTATCAAGATTCAGCTTGAATAAGACTGATACAGAAGAGAAGCCGGGCTTGTACTTGCTTCACCAGCTCATCTTCGTAAATCTGAAGCTTCTGTTTACATTTTACCAGAATTTTGTACGTTGTGTGGCGTAACGATGCTTGAAAATCTTTCTTCATCTCTCAATCTTTGTGTCGTCTGGATCCTCCAAGCCACAGTAGAAGAAGCGATGTTTCCAATCAAATAAACAGGCTGATTATTTTTACTTGGAATGTACTTCTTGACTTTTTGTTGCCTCAAACTACAGGAACTTCCTCAGAAAGTAGTAAAGAGAAGCGAAAAGAAAGGATATCAATTGTAAAAAGACATAATGTGTATCTGTCAGCAAAAGAAACATCCCAAGATGCACCAAAATCAAGCAAATACAAAAAAAGTTTAGGAAGATTTTTAACAGAGGACGGAAAATGTGACACCGAAATCCGAAGACGAATTGGAATAGCGAAAGATGCCTTTACAAGAGCTAAGTAAAGTATTAAGAAACAGGAAAATTTCGTTAGTAGCCAAGAAAAGACTACTGAACAGTTATGCTATATCGGTCCTTCTATATAACAATGAATGCTTGACCATCTCCTCACAAATAAAAAAGAGAAAAAACGTGGCACTGCAGAAGGATGCTGAGAATGCCATGGACTGGACATGAGAGCAATAACAAAGTTTGGGGGAAAATGGAAACACATGCTTAGCATCAAAAAGGATCAGTTGAAACTTTCAAGTTTATAATGAGGAAAAAAGACTTGGAGAATTTGACATTCACATTATATACTGAAGGCAAGAGAGTCGGAGGCAAGCAGTGTATAATGTAGCTAACATGCTTGTATAACTGGTTGGCAGAACTAAGATCAGGAGAGTTAGCAAAAAGACAAAATTTACTAAGAGCTACAAACGACAGGAAATTGTAGTAAGCCATGATCACCCACGTCCTGAAAGGACACGGTAACAGAAGAAACAAGAAGCAGAAGAATGAATATGAAGACTGTGAACGGCCAGTCTGCCCACACATATAAGTTGATCATAGGTGTGAAATTGTGTGTATATATCATTGATGCAGAGATCGTAGAGACTGGAATAGCCCAATACAAATCTAACTAAATAGAAATACACTCATTAAGATAGATAGATAGATAGATAGATAGATAGATAGATAGATAGATAGATAACAATAATATTTACTCCTGTCTCGATAGTAAGGCTGAAAAGATCGACAAAGTTATAATGGAGGCCAATGTCCAAAACGACCTCAAGTCCGTTGTTAACTGGGGCAAAAGATGGCTTGTTAATTTTAACGTCTCCAAAACTAAATTATCTGAAAGACCTCTATCTGCCATCTATCAGAATGGCTGATGCTAACCTCCAGGAAACTGACTCCTTGCGCTTTCTCAGGCTAACTTTCTCAAATGACAAGACATTGAAGGACTATATTGAATCCGTAGGTCTGCTACTACGAAATTTAGTTCACTGTGTCGTGCGAGACAATTTTTCTCTCCAGAATCTATCTTACATATCTATAAGTCTACCATTCTTCCATGCTTAGAGTATTGCTGACACATATGGTCCGGTGCCCTCGCTATTTACCTTGAGCGCCTTGATAAACTCCAAACAAGAATCAGCAATATTATTGGTCCTGATCTGGCAGCTCGGCTTCAATCGCTGTAAAGTTGCCTCTCTTTACCTTTTCTATAAATACTTACGTGGTAATTGTTTGGATGAGCTCTTCGCCATGGTACTTAGACTGTGTGAATTTAAGCGCAATACTAGACTGGAGACGAGGTTTCTCACCAATTTACAATTGAGCTGGCTAGATGTAACCATAACTTCTATGCTAACAGTTTCTTATCTCGTACTTATCGCTTGTGGAAATCCCTTCCGGCTCCATGCTTCCCAGCCAGGTTTAATCTGCAAAAATTTCAATGCAATGCCAATCGTTATCTACTGCCCTCCCGATTACTCTCTTCTCTTTCTGATCATCATTAATGTTTCTCTTCCTCGAATCCCTTGCGTCTTCGTGGCTGTACTGCGTTTTATAGTGTGATACCGATTAAAAAATGAAAAAGATAGATGCACACCGTTATATACAGAAATATTAACAGATTGATATTGACAGATTCACTGCAACGGGTATAGATAGATAGATAGATAGATAGATAGATAGTGTGCAACATTTCCTATAACATTTAGTGAGAGATTTTTGTCAATTTTTTTGTGATAATATCACGTGCTTTTCTAAAATAAGGAAATGCCAAAGAGAAAAACTATTATTTTGTCTTTGTTTTTGGCTTGTTAACCTTTAAATCTATTTCGCTTATTTTCTGCTCAATGTCTACCGTCTGGCGAATAATTAGGAAAAAATTTGTTATAGTAAACATTATGGGTTTTTTATCGTCTTTTGGTCACTACTTTATCGAAACTATTTTGTCGCACTCACGCACACACATAAACATAGACACACACACACACACTCATATTTATATATATTCGTTTTTATCTTTGTAATTGATTATTGCAACAATTATTATTATTATTATTATTATTATTCGCTCTCTTCTTCTTCTTCTTCTTATCGCAGTTGTAGTGACGACATGCTTCATATCACTTTACCTAATTTGGAAGAAATTAACATTGTTAGCAATTTAAAATGAAATTTGCAAATAAATTTCTTACAAACGAATTGTTTCGAATTTCGACATCATTCATTATTGATTGAAATACTTGCGCAGTATTTATAGAAACAATTTAATGAAATGGAAAACTTGAATGTTGAAGGCATTTTTTTCTCACCCAAATATTGCGTTGTGCTGTGAAAAAATGCCTTTGTATAGAAGCGAAAATTAGAAGTCTATGGTTGTTTTAGGATGGACACAAGTGAATTCAGTTCCTATGAATAATATCAAGATATCCTCCCACAATACATACGTAGGTGTGCATGATTCCTTGTATATAATAGAGAATAGTGATCAGTCGTTGTTTAATATCCTCCGATATGACAGTGAATGCTGGATAAACTGCATCTACTGTAAGTTGGTCCACTGTAAAGTGCCAGAAAAGTTTTCTCGTCAGAGTCCATCTTGCACAATTAAAAATCTACCATTCGTCCGTGCATTGGATACTGCTACCATATCTGGTCTGGTTCTCTGGCTATTCATCTCGAGGTGCTCGAAAAAATCCAAAGAAATATTTGTAATTTAATCGATCCTGACCTGGCATCTCAGCTTCAGTCACTTTCTCACCGACTTGACGTGGCTTCCCCTTGTTTTTTCCTCAAATATGTTCATGGCAACTGTTCTGTCAAGTTTTTTGTCCTGGTGCCTCGACTACATGAATTTAATCGTGCTACTCGATTGGCATTTAGGTCCCATATTTTTACTATTGAAATAACTAAATGCAACTGCTACTTCTATTTCAACAGTTTCTTTTCTTGCACTTCCCGCCTATGCAACGCCCTTCCGTTTACTTGCTTCCCTAATAAGTAAAATCTTCAAAAATTCATCTTCTATCTTGTTCATCTTTAGTCCTTTCTTCTATCTTCCTTATACTCCGTTTTTTCTCTCACTTTCACTCCCTGTAACTCTCTGCGTACTCGTGGCATTCTCGCTTTGATTTCGGTGAAATGATTAAAAAATTCCTTACATATGAAAAAAGATTTGAGGCAAAAGAGATATGCTTCTGCAGAAGGGTAATGAGAATATCATGGACCAAACACGTGAATAATGAAGAAGTTCTAAGGAAAATGGGAACAAAAAGGACATTTATACTTAGAATCGCAAAGAGAATTGAATTGTCTGACATGCGTAATGATGAAAGAGGAGATTTTGTCTCTTACGAGACATATTGAAGACAAGAGGGACAGAGGGAAGCAGTGGGTAACGTACCCCTAACGAACTGGTGTAAATAGATGGCTAAACAGGGAGTGGGTCGAATCGTAAAAAAACAAACATTACTTACAACTACAAAAGATAGGAAGCTATTTTTTGATTGATAGATTGATTCGATTTCTACGGCTTAGATTGTAAGAATTCTTTTTTTTAGATAATAATGATTTAGTGATACAAGACAAGAGGTGGATTCATGCCTTTCCCAAGGGTATTTGCACCCAAGTGAATAGAACGAGAACCATTATCCATTACTCCACCCGCACATCCAAGCTTACAGTATCTGAAATTGCCAAGCGGCCACCTGTCAAGGTATTAAAAGGGTTCGATGTTGGTTAACTTCGGTAGTCATACCGAAAGCAGTTTCAACTATATGTGTCTGTAAGTCTCATAGGAAGATGCGGAGAGTCACGAATGCAGACATTCTGAAAGGACACCACATATAAAACTGTGTAATGATTTTATCTTATTGATACAGCGTTTTCTTTTTACAAATACTTTTGTTCTTGTGAAGTTGATTCTCTCTTTGTTTCCAAAGTGGAGTGGACTTGCTGAAGGGTTTAGATTCGGTTTGTTTTCTTCTTTTTAGTCTTCGTTTTCATGGACTGAAAAGGATCGTCATATAGAAAATTAAGCAGTGGAGAATTTGTAGAAATGTATTCATATCTCGAAATAGTTCCCCCATGATAAACCGAACCAATTTGGCAGTTACTAGTTACTTATCACTATGCCAGAAGTAGGAAGCATTTACTTGACTATCTCGCTAAACATTATCAAAACACGATGGCAAGTGTTACGATAATAGTAACCGTTTCCTTATAAGGAAATATTCGGCATTCATTGACACAGCAGGTTAAAATTTATAAAATCTTTCTCTTCAAACAATTTTTCATTAAAAATAGGTTTCTTAAGTCCGTTTATTGATCTTCTGGTATTGATTGGAGGTTTCCTTTCTAACCTTTTGTTTGAAGCAGTGTGGAATGTCAACATCTTGACTATTTCATTATTTTCTCTTCGAGTTACATGTACTAACCTTTTCGCTTGTTGCTGCTGTTGAAAGTTCTCAAGTGATGTGGTTTCCCTTATTTGGTAGAGTTCTTTATTTATGAATGTGTAGCGCCAGTTCACAATGTTCGAAGAAGGATAGTCCTCGCTAACACCTACAGGCTCCAACAGTAACAACAACACAATGATACTGTGAAGGATAAACAGGTGAAGTCTACTGAAATAACCATTTCCTATTTATATGACAGCCTTATAAAAATAAAATAAATTAAAAAAAAACAACTTTTAAGAACTTGTTTAATAATTTTAACAGCTCGTGTAAGAAAAACATCTTGGCGTAAAAATATTGTTTTTGGTGGCTTTTATCCAGATATCAATAATGCGCAGTACTAATTAAAACCTTGATGACTAATTAGTCATCACTGCAGCCAAAATAAAACTGGCAGATGAAAACACATTTAGATTCATAGCATTTAAGCCTGATTATGGATGTCTTCCAAGGCAGATAATTCATTTAAACGGAAGTGGAATCTTTCACTCGGTCATTTGTTTTGATGCCGACATCTTTTAGTTCCGTGTTTATAAGCCTTGTATAAGCTTAGCATCAATTTCTGTTATTGCCAAATTTGATTTTTTGGGAACCTTTGGCCAGAATCGTTTTAGAAACACGTCGATGTGATTATATTAAAACTGACCTCGACCAGAAATGAAAACATTCTTAGAGATTTATTACATGCCTTTTGCATGCAGACTAATATCCCTATCTTAGTTATTATATGCCTTTTGCATTAGACTAATATCCCTATCTTAGTTATTATATGCCTTTTGCATTAGACTAATATCCCTATCTTAGTTATTATATGCCTTTTGCATTAGACTAATATCCCTATCTTAGTTATTATATGCCTTTTGCATTAGACTAATATCCCTATCTTAGTTATTATATGCCTTTTGCATTAGACTAATATCCCTATCTTAGTTATTATATGCCTTTTGCATTAGACTAATATCCCTATCTTAGTTATTATATGCCTTTTGCATTAGACTAATATCCCTATCTTAGTTATTATATGCCTTTTGCATTAGACTAATATCCCTATCTTAGTTATTATATGCCTTTTGCATGCAGACTAATATCCCTATTTAGTTATTATATACCTTTTGCATTCAGACTAATATACCTAACTTAGATATTATATGTCTTTTCCATTCAGACTAATATCCCTATCTTACACTATTTACATTATTCGAACTATTGTCCTTATCTTTGTCGCCATATTTATTACAACGTTTCGGCCGTTGCAAGCTCCGGTCTTCTTCAGGTGTTTCGAATGTCGAACTGAACCCTTTATTTTGCTCACTGGGGTAGACTGTTCTAGTTCCACGTGCCATGTCTAATGGATGTCAGTTATCAGTTATCTCCTGTTAATTCCCCTCTCCAAGTTCTCCCCCGCCGTAACCAGGTATTGAACTCACACTCTTTGTGTCCTGTCACTGGATCTAACTAACGCTGTTATCCACTGTGCTATGTGAGCGAAATAAAGGGTTTAGTTCGACATTCTAACCACCTAAAGTAGGCCGGAGCGTACAACGGTCGAAACGTTGTAATAAATATGGCAACAAAGATGAGGACAATAATCCGAATACTGTAAATAGTGTACATAATACCTCATCTCAGAAATATAGACAAATCCCAATCTTAACGGTGCTACGGATGCGTGATCTCGTCAGGAACGCCTAAGACGTACGCTGTTTCTTTTCGTCCTCTAGTATTGTTCTCTGCTTATTATTTTTCAGATCTGTCTCTAAATTGCAGATGTTGATGTGAAAATCGAGAGAAGGATATGAAAAGCTTTAGTATATATGAATTCATTTCGAAAATAAAACGTAAATTGTTGTCGTCTAAATATTCGGTCAGTTTTCTGAAAGCTTTAAATAGAAATGAATTAGTATGTAAATGTTAATCAACCTATGTTGAAATTTCTAGGATATTCTGCAGATATTTTACGTTAGTCTTATTCAAGCATCGAATTCTTTAACAAAATTTGGTCATTATGGATGAAAAACAAATGTAAAAAATAAACACATATGTTTAATATATATGAGCGATAAAAATCAATATCTTTGGTTTAATTGTGCAAAAAAAGGACGAACCTTTGGACTTGTAAAATCCTTTCTGCAAAAAAAAATGTTCCGAGTTAAATATAAGTGGAACATCGGTTACTAAAGAAGGCGATTGGCGGTGAAAGGCGATGGTAGTTCATCTGGGAGGCGATGGTAACTCATCTGGAAGAGTTTGAAGAAAAGTTTTCAGGGTGAAGAAATAAAAGCAGACAAAATTGCAATTTTGAAACGGATGGAAATAATTTTTGGAAACGTTCTTTGATCAGAATTTAAATTGAACTTGGCAACCAAAACCTCAACTTATCATGTTTTGGGAAATAGTTGCATGATTACAGGAAGGTTAGAAGATTAATTATCCTCTTAAGAAGATTAATTAAAGATGAAAGATGAGGACTTCAGCTTCCAATAAGACATAAATACGAATGCATAGAGTAATTTATATTGACTGTTATGATCTTTGCTCATATTGTCAAATTACACACTCATACATATTACTTTCTTTATATCAAAGAAATGAAATAAATTTATGTTTTATATATATATATATATATATATATATATATATATATATATATTATATATATATATATATATATGAAGATATAAACAGCATCGTTTTACTCAGATTTGACCATTTCTTAGTCTCCTGTAAAAACGCAAAACTTCAAAATTATTTATTAATTTTAGTCTTTCTTAATAAAGATCTTCACCTTTGATTGTGGCAGTTTCCAAATCAGTATGCATTTGTAAAAAAAAAAACATCTTGTCAAAATTGGTGTTTTTTTATTCAGTCAATGGAGAAGGTTCTGTAAATGATCGAACGTGTCAAAAGTGGTTTTCAAAGTTTCTTGCTCGAGATTTCTGTTAAGCCAATGCAGTATAATTGGGTAGATAATTTCAAATCAGAATATGACTTTTGAATAATCAACGTGATATGATGCTCGGAATTGAACATGCTAAAATATCCAAACCAAACATTAAAATTTATTTGCACTGAATGACAGATGGCTTCACTCCGACTCCCACGGAAGTATCCATGGTGTTCCGTACCAAATTCAAGTTATCTATGATGGTCTTGAAAGTTGTGAATAAAGAGGGTCATGGCATCTTATATTTCGCATGACCACAGAGTCAACGTCATTGCCTATATCGTGGTGCTAGCCAGAGCGGCCAAGCACTAAATCGAGTGAGTGGACATCTATGTTCCGACTGGACTCTGCTTTTTCATACAAGGAGGAGCTGGTTTAGAATATTCACGATGGTGTTACCCACAGCTGGTCTTTTGACTTGAATCCTCTAGTGTATCACCGAGAGGGAGACCAAACAGTCGCTCTACAATACCAAGGGCTCGTTGAAAGTCGCTCTTAGGGACATTTTCTTTTACAGTGAAGTTCACCTTGTACAAGGCCCAGGAGCCACTCGAGATAGAAGGTTACAGAGTAAGAGGCACAGCTTATGTGGATATGTGGGGAACATAACGGCTAATCCTAGACCTGGACAGCTTAAGATTATAGTAATTGGGAAACATCCTCTTGGGAGTCATTTGCATAGAGGTTCTTGGCGAAAAGAAACTGATCGAGTGGAAGTTACTTCTCAATAAACGAGAACCGCCTTATCTTGTAGTCACTTCTAAAACTGCCTCAATGGCGTCCATGAAGCAGAAAGAGATTTTATTTACGAAACTTTTTCTGTATTCCAAATTTAAAAAATATATAAATAATGATTTTTCTATTGAATTTTTTTGTTTTTAATTACATTGTAATTTTTTGTCAATTATCTGGAACAATCTGTGCCTTTCGTGAAAAATCATTTCACTTGATAACATTTGACCCAATAAACACCGGTGCGTAAAATCGCCATCTTCGAAAATCGCAATGCATATTTCGACACAATCACTCAACCCCATTTCATAATGTTTTATTTTCAAATTCTACCCGTAAACCAAAAGAATCGTCCGAATTAAGGAAAAATTAAATAAAAAATTAAACTAAGAATATGTGTGTGTGTGGGGGGGGGGTCTGTGTGGGTCTGTGTGTGTGAGTATGTGTGTGATAAATGATTGACGTGGAATACTCGATCAAGTATGTAAAAGTGGAATAATGTGAAAAGATTTGAATGCTGCAAATTTTTATGCAAGTCTTGACCTTTCTCTACTTAACGCGAGCATTTTCAAAAAAACACAAATAAAACTCTAAGGAAAAATCGTTACTGTTATCATAGATCTTCGTGTGTGTGTGTGTGTGTGTGCGCACGAGCGTGCGTGTGTACACATCAAAGACACAAGCAAGGCCTGTAGCGATCGTTAGTTATCTAATTTAAAAATTAAATATGAAACCATTTAAGAGAAATCTTTTTCGTTTTTTTGTCTTTTACAGAAGCTTGGGAGAAAAAAACGCAAACCAGAAATGAATTTACTTACGATTGCATATCCGGTTTATGGATATTGATAGCATTTATATCGGTGTCATTTCCAGGAAGTCCATCTCCATTAAATCATTTAGCGCAACACAATCTTCTTCCTCGTTTTTAGCCTTGTACATGATTATGTGTATCTCCCATTTGATAATTACTTGTTTCTTGGTCGAATGCGTTGCACGCATTTAATGACCTGGAAGGTCATCTGATATTTTTCCCATTGCAACTAAATTTACCTTATTCACTTTTATGCTGGTTAGAAACAAAGAGTGGTGGATTTCTATGTAATAACCATCGTCTTATATGGCAGCGAATGTTGGAAAATTTGTAAACAACACACATTTTATCGGTTTTAAAAATCTTCCAAAAATAAAATATGTATTTGTGACACGTTATTTTGGTAAAATTAGGAAATTTAAAGTTAAATTAATCTGATTTGAAATAAACAGTACATACTTATAACATAAAAAAGAAATATACAAACATTTTTTAGCGACATGTCCCGTTTTTCTTAGGTCTTCATTGATGTATCGATCGAGGTGCTGACAGCTAGTATGGATGATCATAATTGACATAAATTTATGAAATCTAACTGAACTCATTATTGTGGAATTTTTAACTACTTACTAATTTTTACAAATTAACATATTTTTAGCAATTATCTAATATTTTATTGACTTTTAATTACGTTTGAAGATGCTTTATGAAATTTAGGTTTCGTATCTAGGTTCTTATCTTAAGTTAAACAAAAAATTATTTAATTGAAGTATAACCCAAACTAAAATAAATACTTAAAATAAAAATATTTAATGAAATATTAATGTAAAAAGTAAAACTCACTTTAAAATTTTGAAGGGATGATTTGCAAAGACGTTAACGATGAAACAAAACTGAATAATAATAGTAAAAGAATTTCAGAACGCCAGACAATTCACGTGAACTTTTAAAGGATAATATCATTTATGGCTTACTATAGTTACAAATTGGGAATATTAGCATTTTTATTTCGTCATATCGCGAATAGAGAACACACACATGCCCCCCCCCCCCCCCAAAAAAAACTACGCTCACACAAACACATCCAGGCACACATGAAGACAGGGATCTACTTGACCTCCCACTGTGGGAAGGGAGGGGGAATGGACCCGAGTTTTCACCCGGGCCGCAGTGCTTTGGCTTTAGCTGGTCTTAGCTTGTCCAAGCTGGTCTTTAGCTTTGGCTTTAGCTAGTCTTAGCTATGATACTACCAGCGCAGGGACGAATCCCTGCGACCGGCCTGTATCGGTGATCGCTCCCGGCCTGTATCGGTGATCGCTCCCGGCCTAAAGGCGATCATTCAGCGAGTAATCTGCGAACAGATACTACACTTTGATCTTAGCCAAAAGGCCGTGGATTTACTTGACCTCCCACACGGTCAGGTTGTGACACAAGGTCGGGGTTTAACGTGGGACGGGAGGGGGAGTGGACCCGAGCTTTCACCCGGGCCGCAGTGCTTTAGCTGGTCTTAGCTTGTCCAAGCTGGTCAGAGCTGGTCTTAGCTAGTCATAGCTGGTCATGGCTGGTCTTAGCTTGTCAGACGTAGCCCCCGATACTACCAGCGCAGGGACGAATCCCTGCGACCGGCCTGTATCAGTGATCGCTCCCGGCCTAAAGGCGATCATTCAGCGAGTAATCTGCGAACAGATATTACACTTTGATCTTAGCCAAAAGGCCGAGAAGCGATCAGGGAGAAATCGAAAACCACGCAGAGCAGTACATACATATACGCACACACACATAAAGAAAAACACATACATGAAGAAATAAAAATAAAAACAAAGATAACCAAACCTGCAGACTCCATATGCTAGTGTAGTGAGTTCGCACCTCACCGGGTGAACTACTTTGGCAGCTCCCTATTAAATTAAACTCCGTAAATCTACACATTTAAAAAAAAAAACGTCATTCAAATATATAGAAGACGTTCTGACAAAGCAAAGCAGAACAGCTTGCCATTTATTCAAACATTAAATTATATATATATATATATATATATATATATATATATATATATATATATATATATATATATTATAAATGTTTTCTTCGTTACACAGTACTTACCATGTTTCAAAAATGGAAGCTAAAAGCTTCGAATTAAATTTTGTAATTAAATTAAAAACATTACTTCCATTTCATCCTCAAACGAATTTTGGAGTAACTTATTTTTTTAAATTTACTGAGTTTTAAAGGCACAGAAAAAATTCATATTTCATTGTTTCCAAGGATACAGAGAAATCCAGTCATTCAGACAAGGGGTGGTAGCATGTTCATTTTTATTAACTTTTGTTGTATCAGTTATTAGTTACGTTCGGAAAAGGGATTATGTTTAGGTAAGGCAGGGATGTATTATTCAACGAATTCTGACATCCGTTAAATGCATGTCGTCTGGGTTTTTTTTTAAATTTTATTGTTAAAGGCAAAAGATTCTTACGGCATTTTTCTATTTGTATACTTAAAGATTTTTAAGGGATGTTTAGGTTAGAATACGTTTTATTTAACGACAATTTTTAAATATTTTCACTTTTAATTTTTACACTCTTTCATAGGGAGCCTAAGAACTTCTCAGCCTATTGAAAATTATTACCAATCAATATCTAAAGAACTGTTCATGAATGCGTTGGACTTTGCTACCCAGTACACGGATATTACAGAAGAAGAAAAAAACATTATTATAAATGCGAAAAAATTGGTACTGATACATAAAGGTGAGCAATGGATAAAAAATGCATATGACCACTTTGACATCACAATGGGATCACTAGACTCCGCTGAGTCTTCTGACCTCATAGGTCTTTTTATATTATACAATCTTACAGCGCACCATGACATTAATATAACTGACATTGGTTTATACAGAGACGATGGTCTTATGGTTATTAGAAACTCTACTAACTTTAAAATAGATAAAATTAGAAAGCTATTATATGAAGAATTTTAAAAGCATGAACTTAAAAATTACAGTTAGCACTAAATTAAAAAAAAGTTAACTTCCTTGATATAACGTTAGATTTAAAGAAAAATACATACACACCTTATAAAAAACCCAATAACAATCCTTTATATATACACCCTAAATCAACCCCCATCTATAATTAAGCATATACCTTTATCTATCCGAACAAGAATAAGTACAAATTCAGCAAATGACAAGATTTTCGATGAACATATTAATTTCTATAATAAAGCTCTTTTAGATAGTGGCCATAAAATCCAAAAATTAACTTATATAAAAAATGAAAATGGAAAGCATAGAAAAAAAAGAAGTAGAAAAATAATTTGGTATACGCCCCCATACAACCAAATGATAAATAACAAATTAGGACAAAAATTCCTCGCATTAATAGTCAAGCATTTTCCTAGTAATAGTGAACTAAGTACTATTTTTAATAAAAATACACTAAAATTAAGTTAGAGCTGTACTGACAACTTAGAAAAAAATTATTAAGAAACATAATGCTAATATCTTAAATAAACACTTATACCAGAACCAAAAGAATTTAGATAATGGAAAAATAAAAATAAAAACAGATGAAGATAAACAAAAGTTATGTAATTGTAGAAACCCTCAAAACTGTCCTTTACAAAATAAATGTCGCACGGAATCATTAGTATATCAATGCAATATCTCTTCAATTGAAAATCCTGAAAACATAAAAATTTATATAGGTTGCACAAGCCATGAGTTCAAAGATCGGTTCAACCAACATCAAAGTCCATTTAGGATAAATAAATATAGAAATGAAACATCCCTCTCAAAGTACTTCTGGCACCTAAAAGATTCCAATGAAACACCTCAAGTAAAATGAAATTAATAGGAAAAGCTAGAATATGTAGGCGATTAAATAACCCATGTTCTTTGTACATACATGAGAAACTATATATTACTAAGTTTATAAAAAATAAAAGTTTACTGAATCAGAGAAATGAATTAGCTATTTTTTGCCATCATTGTCAAAAATTTTCCTTAAATAATATTTAAAAATAAAATTTTAAAAAAGTGACCTATACAAACTTAAAATTGATATGAAAAAATAATTTAATATGAAGTAATTCGAGTACATTTACTTGTTTTAAAAAAAGAAATATAGTCTATTAAATATTAAAAGTGAAAATATTTTAAAATTGTAGTTAAATAAAACGTATTCTAACCTAAACATCTCTTAAAAATCTTTAAGTATACAAATAGAAAAAATGCCGTAAGAATCTTTTGCCGTTAACAATGAAATTAAAAAAAAACAGACGACATGCATTTGACGGATGTCAGAATTCGTTGAAAAATACATCCCTACCCTACCTAAACATAACCCCTTTTTCGAACGTAACTAATAACTGATACAACAAAAGTTAATAAAAATGAACACGCTACCATCCCTTGTCTGGGTGAGTGGATTTCTCTGTATCCTTGGAAACAGTGAATTATGAATTTTTTCTGTGCCTTTAAAACTCAGTAAATTTAAAAATAAGTTACTCCAAAATTCGCTTGAGGATGAAATGGAACTAATGTTTTTAATTTAATTACAAAATTTAATTCGAAGCTTTTAGCTTCCATATTTGAAACATGATTATTACTGTGTAGCGTATAAACATTTTAAATCAGTTAATTTATAATATTAATGCTTTGTAAATTTACATTGAGCACTATTTTGTAAAAATAAAAATATCAATAAGAACACCGGATTATATATCTTACTGTTCTTTCTTTATATATATATATATATATATATATATATATATATATATATATATATATATATATATATATATTAGCTCTGATTTACATTGAGCTCTCTGGATTTTATCCTCATTGGGTCTACCCATACGGATTACATAGTTTTTGTAAACTAAATATATATATGTGTGTGTGTGTGTAGAGAGAGAGAGAGAGCGAGAGAAAGAGAGAGAGAGAGCGATGTATCTATATGAACTACTTCTAATTTTTGTTGCTTTAAATATATTTTATCGTGAAAAAAAAAGAACTCACAAACAGCAGCTGCTGCAAGCGCGTCCCTTTCAAGAAAAGACAGCGTCTTAACTAACAACATCTCTGACGTGAAAGTACATCACAGTGACGTCATTATGGCTACTTACGTCAAACAACGAGATTTTGTCAGGTTTATATTGTAATGAGATTATGGGAACGCCAGACGATAAAGAAGGACGAATGAAGTAAAAATGCAGCGAAAAGTGCCGTTGCTAAGAAGTCGCAACTATCAACGGCATCAACCCAGTAACCGTAAAAGGTTCTCAATATAATAATATTATATATGAAATACTATCAAACCTTTCTGGTTTCTCTGCGTTAAGAGAGACACAGATTATAATATTAGGGATATTGTTTAAACGGTCTCTTGACACATAAGAATCGCATATTGTTAATAAATGGTTGCAATCAATAATCATAAAAATCATTGTTATGTCTTAAGTGTAACACCAAAATGCATAGCGTAGAACAATATGTTAGCAGGCTAATAAGTTCAATCCTCATTGAGGATCAAACTAGAGTGACCATGTGCCAGAGTAGGTTTGGCCTTTTAAAGAAGAGCGATGGTTATCAAACCAGTTTTGGAAACTTGTATAATGAATTCGACCATCAGTGGGTACCACACAAGTGCGATCTCATGTTATACATCGATTACGATGGCTATTCGTGGTGTTCTACTTTGCACCAAACTTTTATTGTAAAATTTCAATCTTTGGATTTTTGGAAGGAAAATGTTGAATAGTAAAAAGAAAAGAGAAATTCTTTCTCAAGTTTTGAAATTTAGTTTTCATTCATAACAAAAATATTTTATTACTGATTTGCCTGCTGTAAAAAGTGTCAATAAGGAAAAATATAATGCTAACGCGCCGATGGAAAAGGCGTGCTCCCCCTGCCCCTCGAAGGCTAGGATGGGACAGGGGACGGTGCACGGGGTAGATCAGATCCTTCACAATCTACAAGTGCTGAAATATGAACGAAAGTACTCCTTAAGGAGGTCGGGGGCCCTTTTTCGTCGAGTATGCCAAGTATAGCTTTGTGCGAGATCGAGTCGAATGCTTTGCGGATGTCCATTGATGCGACCACCAAATTCTCATATTTGGCGCAGGCTGTCGATATGGCCGCATGCAGCTTCAGGACATTGTGGCCAATCGCGTCAAGACGTTGGAACCCGGCTTGGTCTTGATGGTTAGGTAGGGATGCCTCAAGGCGGCTCGCAAGCACTCGATGGAAGCATAGTGGGGTTAGAGGAGGCACGGTGGAGTAATGGATAGCGGCTAGGATTGAGGAATCGGAGATCCGAGTTCGAATTCCAGTTGCATTCATTACATACACTTACGTGCTAATACCCTTGGGAAAGATATGAATTCTCTTCTTTTCCCCTCAGCTATGGGTAAATAACACGACAAACCGAGTTCTAGAGCCTTGGATGGCAACTGGTCTACCGCAGAAAAAAATGACAACTTACTGCGGGAAAAATCTACCTCGTCAGTCATGTATCGAAAGATACATAATCGCCTAAGCGTGTATCCCGCATGACTCATAACTGATAATGCTAAAAAATAATTTATATTTCTAAGCATTAACTTGCATATAAAGAGAAGCAATGAAAGAGTGAATATCATTGATGACGTAAAATTAAAAGAGACATCCATTCACTTTTGTAGATTATAAGATCGATCCTTCTGATTAGATTATAAAATCAAGAGAAAGTTCGTAGCATCGTCTGTAAAAGAAAGTTACTTTGTTAACCACGGGTAAGAAATAGATGTAAGTGACGGCGCAAATATTTTAAATAAACTCTTTTCGTTTAATTAGAACGCAGATAATTGTGTTGCGATGTCGTCGTAAATATCCACATCAATGTGACTTTAAATCCCTTTTACGGCTGATTAGTCTACACCAGTGTTTCTCAACCGGGGTTCCCTGGAACCTTAAGGTTCCGTAAAAGGCCCCCAAGGGTTCCGTGAGAACAGGTGAGATAAGCTAATGCACTTTTGACTTTTTATTTAATTTCATATACGTAATATTACTAAACACATACAATATATACTTGGTTATTGTAATATTGTAATATAGACATCATCCTATCTAACCTATTATGTTATAAAAAAATATAACAATTATTGGGAATATATTTAGTGATGGCTGTACGGCGCCAGTGTAAAATCACCTTTACTCGTCAGTGCCCACTCAGTGAACGGGACCTGGACTTAAAATTATTTATTTCTTTGTTTTTTCTTTATTTTTACAGAAATACCTATAAAAAAATCTGATGGAGCAATTATCTGTTTTCGTTCTGTTTACATTTATATTATAGGTATAGGATATTAGTTACTTAGGTTTATTTTTTATGTTTGAGTTTAGAATTTTTTGTGTGTGAATGAAAACCCCCTGATGAAGTATTATAAACGAACAGTATGAATTTTATTTAGCATTACCAAAAAATTTGGTAAACAAATATTAATTTTTCCTTAAACCAGTTATTCAAAAATATATACTATGATATTTACCACATGAACAACGATGAAAATATAATGAGAAAGATATGGCATATGATTTTGTTTTTGTGCAGGGGTTCCTTGAGACGTAATTTATTTTAAGGGTTACGCAAGGGTAAAAAGGTTGAGAAACGCTGGTCTACACTATTGCGTTGCTTCAAACTAAACGATTGACTTCTTCACAATAAATGAAAGCAAAACTGTCGTTAATTAAACTGTGAAAATAACAACAATAAACAAAGAAGAAAAAGTTGTTTGGGGAAACCGTTAGTGCCTCGCGACTTCCGACTGATTCATTGAATCACTTTCCTACCAAACTTAAATACGAAATTATGGCATTAAAATAATTGGTTTACCAGAAAAATGTCTCCGCAACTTTTGTTCATGGATCATTTTTTGTTGTTCTATAAATATTAATCCTAAGAAAGTTTACCAATAATTTTTCAAAATATCGTACGAGGATATAGTAGAAATAAACATCGAAATATTAACAAAGTTGATCATACTTGTTGCTTCTTAATTAAATATTATCCAAAATTAACACTATCGACTTTCTTTACAGTTAGCGACATTCCATGTTTGCGAAGGTGTTTTTATCCATAAGGTGTGTAGAATCACAGGGGAAAAATTTGTGAAATTACTTATCTTTTTCTCTAAGCATAATCCTATCTTAAAATGGCAGCTCCTCTTGAAACATGCAGGCAGAAAACAGTTTTCAAAGAATTTCTATTTTTTGGAAAGTGAAAGTGTTGCCTACATTCACTGGTGAGCGATTGCTTAGAGAAAAGCAATTAATGAAAGCACAGTTAAGAAGTGGATTAGTAGAGTTAATGGTAATCCTTGACAAAAAGGAGAATCGTAATGACAGGCTCCACAATGGCAGTTCTGCTGCTGATGTGAATGAGGATAAGGCTAAGATTGTAATGCTTTTATTGAAGTTGACAGAAGAATCACAATTACAAAAATCTGTAAGCCTATTTAATCAACTGCAATTAAAGAAAAGCACAAGTGTATATTTTTGTAAGTAACATTTTACTTTATAATAAAGTTTATTAGGACAATGTCAGTGTCCTTGTTATGACAATGACTCTTCCAAGATGTTTGGGTTTGGTTTGGTTTATTCTGTTTAACGGCATATCGACCTCAATGGATTATTTAATGCGGACAACATTTTTACGATAGATTTGTATGAATAGAATATGTATTCTTTGGTTTAGATTGGTTTGGTTTATTTTGTTTTACGGCATATCAACCTCAATGGGTTATTTAATGCCGAAAACATTTTTTATTGCTGGTAATATTTTGTTTTGTCAATTTGGTAATAATTTTTTTCAAAAAAGTCTTGCTGGTAATAGTTAACTATTTGCCCATAGCTGGGACACTAACTGGTGCTACCACCCCGGGTCAGGGTGGACCTGGGAACACCAGCAATTAAGAGGTGGTTCCACGCTCCTCAAAACCTCCTGATCAGAGGCCTTGCTGCTGGATGTAGTTTATCGTCTTACCCAGGACGCGGTTGTAGTTTAACGTCTTACCCAGGACGGCTGTTTGGAAAGCCAGGAGGTGACATTACCGACTCCGTGAAAGAGCACAGAATACAACAATAATAATAACTAGAAAGATAATTGTGAAGATATAATAATAGTAAATTATCATCATTTCATCATTTTTGACGGTATAGAAACTTTTAAAAAGGAAATGACTCATGCCTAAATATTATTGTCGCTTACTCAATGAACCTTTATTAAAATCTCTAACCTCTCAGCTTTCGGTCTTTACTTCTACCGCCTCATCAACACCTTTAAGTATCGATAGATTTCAAGATATTTACAAAATTTACATGTCTCTAAAAATATCTCGGACGTGAAGAGCTTGTTACAAACTGGTTTATCCTCTTTGAAAAGGCTGACATAATTTTATACGGAAATTAACTTCCAATACAAAATTGTATCAATTCTTTTTTTCTTAATTTTTCCAAGAAAAACTCATTTTCAGAAAACTTTTATTTCTAACTAACTAAACGATAACACGAATGTTTCAGGTCTGATCGTGGATATATTGAAAATGGAAGCGTTTCAAAAATTTATGACTTTACTCATTATTTGTGCTTAAAGAAACTCAACAAGAAAGTCAATTGTAATCGTAAAATTTC
Organism: Acanthosepion esculentum; assembly: GCA_964036315.1. Classification (NCBI taxonomy): domain Eukaryota; kingdom Metazoa; phylum Mollusca; class Cephalopoda; order Sepiida; family Sepiidae; genus Acanthosepion; species Acanthosepion esculentum. The sequence goes on along the minus strand of OZ038487.1, from coordinate 4,130,859 downwards.
ATGGGCTTTTATTTATTTTCCTTACGATAATGTGGAAGAGAAATAATTCGACGTGTTAATTTTATTCTTTGTAAAACTCTTTGATTGGCGTTAACACAACAATAGAACGATCGATATATTAAACTAGCTTTATTATGCTGATATTGAACTCATAGACTCACCTATAAGATATACATGTGTGAAAATGACGTACCTTCAAGCAGTTAAAATGATATGAAAGTTCACATATGTAGATTGAAATGAGAACAGTTATCAAGTTCATCTCGTAGATTATTTAGATGATACAGAGACGTTCTTCAGACTTGTAGCTTTATACCAAAACGAAAGGAACTTTAGTAAATTACTGCAGTAAGACATATCAGAAAATCGATGGCATTACGTCTTCTGCTGGCAGAATATTTTTGGTATGGTTTGGCGTGGTTTCTTGTTGTTGTTGTTGTTGTTAGTGGTGGCGGTGATGGTGTTGGTTTCAATCCTATGATGGGAATGTTTATTTTTAAAAAAAACACCCCCTCCAATTTATAGACAAAACCACATATATAAACTTTATATGCAAGCATGCCGGGATTTATTTCCTAGTCAATAAGATAGGCCACTTTTCGGTCTCATCTGACTCAGTCCCGGTCTGTCTTGTCTTGAATCCACAACGCTACGTTCGTTTATCTGTATTCGTTTTTGAGTGTCAACACTAATTCTTAGCTTATGAACTTTTTGCCTTAATACTGTTGCTTTGCCTTATTACTGTTGCTTTGCCTTATTATTGTTGCTTTGCCTTATTATTGTTGCTTTGCTTTGCATATATTGTTTGCTCTCTTTATATTATTTTTCCTGTTCCTTTCTTCCCTTGTTGAACGTCTTGTCTTCTTTAAAATGTCCGTTTCATGACAAGACAACGTTTTGACAAAATATTGGACGTTCACATTTATTGATATGGTCTTGCGTAAAATGATAAGGAAAAGAATTTCTTTAAGAAATGGAGTCAAAAGATGAAAATAAAATAATGGAAAGGCATTCATAATTCATGAGGCATGGAAGCAAAAATGTAGCAAATCAAAAACACTTGTCTGGATTTCTTAGATGAAACATTTTCATAATCTTTGACTAGTTTATCTGTAATGTAATTACTGCTGCTTTTTATGTTCAGGTCGGTCTACATTCTATGACTTCCAAGCAAGCATTAGTGAGCAAGCAAAATAAGAAATTAATAATAAAAGCTCTTTCTAATAACGAATGGCATAACTGAAGTAGAGTAAATGAAATTCATGCCCTGGGCGCCATAAATTTGACTTACACATTTCTCAAAGCCTATCATTTTTACTCATACCATTTCTTCAAAGAGATGAACAATTTGGAAGAGAAAAAAAGATTCAACCAAAATATTTGCTAAATATTTTATTCCAATTAATATTGCGTAATTATTTTGGATTCAATCTCTTTTCGATCAAAAGCAAAATTGGATTCTCCATCGATTAGCATCGATGAAAATATGTGATTAGCGTTTGTATTAAATGAAAGAAACAATTGTTGAGCAAATAGATGAGATGATATTATTAGTGTCTCAATTATTTACAAGTGTAATCGGCGCGTTACTACATTAATCACTTTTGATCGAGATTGCTGTTTATTCACTAAGAGTTAAAATCTACGTTGCAGTCAGCTGAAACTAATAAACTCCATTGTATATGCGAACCACCCTGTCTTTATCAATTACGGGCGCATAAACTTTGACAACAAAATCATTGAACTAAAGAATCATTGAGAATAGATAAGTTTTAATATTTGATTCAAATTTAATAATAATCATGAAAACAAGGAAGACGGAAAGCAAAATCATTGACATGATTACAAAGACAACACAAGTCAAAAGAGAAACGGAATCTTACGGGACAAGAGAAATGCATTCGAACTAAATTCACATAATAAATGATTGCAGCAAGCTGACTTGAAAGGAATATAAAAGGCAGGCACGATAGAGTAGGAACAGTGATACACTGGGAATTGCGCAAATGACTTGTGTTTGATGGTGAATGATATCAATACAAATTAGGAGCTTTTTCTACAAAATAAAAATGCAAAATATTTGTACAACTTTGACATACATACTAATCACTCCATCAAAGCGAGAAAACTAAAAAACTAAATTTAAGCCTAGTGAATAAAGAAAGAAAAAGAAATACAACATTGGGATAGAGACTGAGAGGTAGAAAAATACCAGGATCTTACCCGGGAGATGAACAAGCTGTGGAACATAAAGGTAAGATTTGGTGATTCAAGAAACGGTTGACATTTTATTGGCTCCTGCAATAATGCTGAGTAAATTTCACAGACACACACATACAAACACATACAAACACATACACACACAGAGACGACCACACACACACACATACACACATATTTACACACGCTCTATCTCTGACATTGAGCACTTTATCCCATAAATATAGCACACCTTAAGACTATAATTCTTCATATATATATATATATATATTGCGTCCTCTTGGGCTTTCGTTCTCAGCTGACATGAAGTGAAAAGACTATATCAAATCCATTTCTGGGTCAGCAGCTAAGAATTGTCAGTTAACTATGTCGTGCCAGACAATTTTTATCTCCAGAATCTATTTTACTTATCTATAAGTCTAACATTTTCCCATGCTTAGAATTTTCCTGTCTGGTATCTTTGCTATTTATCTTTAGTCCTTGATAAGATCTAAAGTAGAATCAGCAATATTATTGGTCCTGATCTGGCAGTTCGGCTTCAATCACTTGCCCACCGTCGTAAGGTTGCGTCTCTATGCCTTTTTTTATACATACCTTCATGGTAATTGTTCAGATGAGCTCTTCGCTATGCTACCGAGATTGTATGAATTTAAGCGCACTACTAAACTGGTGCCGAGATCTCATCAATTGACAGTTGAGCTGGCTAGATGTAGCCGTAAGTTCTATGGTAGCAGTTTCTTCTCTCGCACATCTCGCTTGTGGATCTCTCTTCCGGCTCCATGCTTTCAAGCCAACATTAATCTGCAAGAATTTAAATGCAATATCGATCGCTATCTACTGTCCTGAATACTCTTTTCTTTTTCTACTCATTTCTAATGTTTCTCTTCCTAATTCCTCCACAGCCTGTAACCCATTGCATGCTAGTGGCTGTACTGCCTTGCTTGGGGTGATACCCATTATATATATATATATGTGTGTGTGTGTGTGTGTGTGTGTGTGTGTGTGCGCACGCACGCGCGTGTTTGTGTGTTTGTATAATATTTAAGTAATTAATGGATATTTTTAACCGGAATTCGGATTTGAAAAAGACGTTCCAATTTTATTTATCAAAGAGTGTGTCTTTCGTCTATCAGCCTGTACATTCAAGAAATCCTAGTTAAGTAAAATGTGCGTGCCGGTAGAGATCGAACCTGCGTCTGACTTTGTAAGGTGGGAGAGAAACCAGTTTCCGAGGCAGTGTACTTTACCACTTGGTCACGCTGAATGACGCAGCAAGCGGCGTTCTATTTTACTTTTAAAGAAAACACATCCTCTTCACTCAGATTATTTTCGCGAAAGCTCCAGATTTGCCCAGTTTCGTATGTGAAACGTAAACAAAGCAATTTCTGAAGAATTATTGGATTTGTTTTTAATCTGATATTTTTTTTGTTACTTCAAATGTAATTCCTGTGGATAATCCGTATTTGAAATAGACGATCTATTTTCATTTATTAAACAGTGTGTGTTACGTCTATCAGTTTGCGTATTCGAGAATTCTTATTAAAGGAAAAGGCATTCCTCGATGGATGAAAAGGAAGTGCTTCCTTAAAAACGAAAAATAGATGTTTGCTGTAGCCGAACACTAAAGCACATAAAGCTTCCCCTACAACGAGGAACACGGGTCTGATCGTTGCGGCAGACATCTCCTCGTTCCATTTTGCTTACGGCAAACAGAACCTTGCTCTGATGCGTATGCACTCCTTAGCTGAGTAGTGTAAAGGACGCCGGATCACACAGCGGTTTCTACTACGAAGAAGCACTGCAGGTTCGAGTCCTGGCGTGGGCACATTTTCTTTATTAAGATTTCTCGCAGGTCGATAGACGAGATAATCAGTTTAAAAAACGTTGCATTCTCCTGTAATACGGGTATCCACTAAAAGTAACGTTTGAAGTAGTATATATATATATATATATATATATATATATATATATATATATATATATATATATATATATATATATATATATATATATATATATATTAATACAAATACGAAATTTGTCATTTACATGATTAATGATATATTCAGCACCCCGACTCTGGAATTTCGTAGACGGACCTTTTAGTAATCGCTTTGTCCACTCTTCAGCAATTAACTGCTTATTTTCTCATTTTCGTTATTTTTACATTAAGTTAAAAAATAATTTATGCACTTTTTATTGGTTTGATTTTTCTTCGTTGTGCGTATGTGTGCGTGACTTTTGTGTGTGTGTGTGTGTGTGTGTGTGTGTGTGTGTGTGTGTGTGTGTGTGTGTGTGTGTGTGTGTGTGCATGTACTAGTGTCCCTGTGTGATGTGTGTGTGTTTGCGTTTTTTGATCTCCTTATACTCTTTCCCTATTTCTATTCCCTCTTCCTCTTTTTCGGCTCAGAATGTCAAAGATGAATGTAGCGATGTCATAGACAGCCTTTACTTATTTATTTTTTTTAATTTTCTTTAATTTATTTTTTTTAAGTTTGAAAAATACAAGCTTGTTTCGTTTTTTATTCAAATATTTTTATTAATTAATGTTTAAATGGCAATGTAACTATTTATATATGTCTTCACTTACCCATTATTTTAATTTGCTTGATTTGGTGGTATCTTAAATTATTAGCATGTAAATTACGGAAGGTTAGATGTTTAATTAAATTTTATTTATTTTCGTTTGAATTTGTACACATATACTTATACACACAAATGCATGTGTATCTGTGCATATATATAAATTAATGCTAAAATTGTAAAGTAAATTTTTTTTTAGTTTTTAATGCCTGCATCGCATTTATCCATTATATTTCAGTTTTATTATTTAATATTTTTTTATTTTTTAAATGTTAGGCCATTAATTATGGGAAGTTAGGTTTATAAGTATATTTTTTGTTCGAATATATATATATATATATATATATATATATATATATATATATATATATATATATTATAAATTAATTGATTTAAAATATGATTTTTTTTCGCTACACAGTGATAACCATGTTTCAAAAATAGAAGCTAAAGCCCTTGAATTTAATTTTGTTATTAAATTAAAGACATTAATTCGCTTGACGAGGAAATGGAACTAAGTTTGTTTACATTAAGTAGCGTCCGTCGCGAGACGCGGACGTCACGTGATATGGAATGTAACTGTGTTTGAATATTTCTAACGTAAATCTAACTGTAGTAATATTTTAGATGTTGTTTAAAAATATTTTTTAACTATATCTAACAAAAATTTTTTGTTTAACTATTGAAATATTTATAAAGATTTAAAATACCCAAGACGGACGCTACTTAATGTAAACAAACTTTTGAAAACAGCCATTTCTGATGAAAGATCGGGGCTGATCTGAAATATCAAATATATATATATATATAAATATAAATAAATACTTTCACAAAAAAAACATTCAATTTTTTTTAATTTTCAACTTTTCAGTTGTTTTTTCTATATTATATACATATTAAGAAAATATACGTGGCTTCTCATTATGCTATATATATATATATATATATATATATATATATATATATATATAGGTAACTATACTCGTGTCGAAAAACCTTCGAATTCTTGATTTAACAATAGCCAAATCAATCTCGAAGGGAAAAAAAGGTTTTAAAAAAGAAAGAGCCAGGAACATGAAAGTCTGTCGAAAATAATCGCACAGATACAGGTTCAAGGCCCAAAGAAAAAAACCCGATACGAGTAAACAACTAACTAAAGAGCTCAATACAAGCGTAGAGCAAACCTAGTCAAACCTAATGAGCCAGACAAACCTACCAATGTTTCACTTAGGCAGATCCTCAGGGTCAGCTGGCCCTGACGATCAATTGAAACCTTGGTAGGTTTGTCTGGCTCATTAGGTTTGACTATATATATATATATTGTTTTTTTTATGTTAAGTTTTTTATCATATAGTAAATCTAAAATTTCCTTTTTTGTGTGGAGCACCCTTTAGATACGGTTTTTAATTCATTAAAATATTTTATTTTTGAGGTGGGCCATTTAAAGGTTTACGAATAAAGGTTTCAAAGAGTTGCCCATCAGATTTGGTGTAGATATTATCTAGATGGTCATTAAATGGAACATGTGTTGCACATGCGAGTAAAAGTTTTTATTTTGTGTGATTCATTTGTAAAAGTGGCAGAGTAAAATGAAGGCAAATAATGTTTCAAATAATATCGTCAGTAAATTGCATCTTGAAAGGTGAGACTTCTTAAAAATTAACATTTACTTTAAAAGGGAACTTTAAACCAGAATATTTCTCAAAATTTTATTTCAGTTCGATAACATCATTAATGGTTTTAAATTTAGCTAATTCATTAAATACTTTGTTTTCAAGATGAGCCATTTAAAATTTAGAGAATAAAGGCCCTAAGGGTGTGCCCATAGAAAGACCATCAATCTAGGTGTATATGGTCACTAAAGGAAACGTGTTGCACACGCTAGTAAATTCTTTTTTAACTTCTTGCTTCTTAATGGCGTTATCGCCATTGCTTGCGGTGAAATAATTACAAATGTGGGTTTAATTTATAACCCAACCAGAGCAACAACAACAACAATAATAATAATAATTAGGGAACTGGAACAAGAAGAAGCCTATAGGTCCCTAGGAATTATCGAAGGAGATGGAATACAGCAGACCCCAAATGAAGGAGAAGGTAAGAAAAGACGTGTGTGTCTGGTATTGAATACCGAGTTGAATTCACAAAGCATGATATCAGCCATAAACACATTGGCTGTCCCCGTGGTGCAATACAGTTTCAACATCCTTAATTGGACCATAGCTGATATTAAGTAGATAGACGGCAAAACGCGAAAGCTTATCATTGAGCAGCGCATGCGTCATCCTAAGGCTGATGTTGAGCGTCTGGATGTCTCCAGATCCGAAGGAGGCAGATGATTAGTTCAACTAAAATTGTCTTACAAAAGCACAACAATCGGTCTTCAAAGAGACCTGGAAAACTACAGAAGACTGGATTATAAAGAAACTTTATTCAGTAATAAAGGAAGACAACAAATTCAAAAGAGAATTTCATCGTGTTGCTGAAGAAGAGTAAATAAACCATAATGCCCCAAATGTATCGGCAAAGAATCTAAAAAGAAGGCAAAAGCAATGTACCAAATGCAGAAACGATGACAGGATAAGCCTCCTCATGGTTAATACTCTGCTCGTACAAAACAAATTGATTTTGATAAACCCCCTGTACCCATCAGTGGTTACGTAGTGCAGGATTAGATGCTGAAACCGAATGTTATATTCTTGCACCACATATTCTTGCAACACAGGACTAACTTCTTGTTAACTAGAAATATATACTAAACACATACTGAAAAATTGTGTTAACTCTAAATGCAGATTCTGTGATAAATATCCAGAAACAATTGATCATCTTGTATCAGTTTGCACAGTATTAACACCCATCGAATATAAAACTCGGCATGACAAAATGGGTAAATACCTCCACAAGAAAATCTGCAACTTTTATGGAAAGGAAACTGTAAGAAATTGGTATGAATATCACCCAGGCCCGGTTGACATACGACCTGTAACAATTTTATGGGACTTTACAGTACACACAGGCAGAAGAATCAAAGCTAATCGCCCAGACATTGTGATCAAAGCCCGCAAAAACAGAATGTGCTTTCTTATTGACATAACAGTTCCTGAAGTATCTTTGATGATCTTCAAGATCGATCAAAATACAAGGATCTTAAAGTGGAAATCTCAAAATTTTGGCACATGAAGATATCAATAATTCCAGTTGTGGTTGGAACTCTCAGTTTGATTGGTAAATGTTCTGATAGTCCCGTTGAAGAAATCCAGAGTAGACCCTAATTTAAAGAAATATAAAAAAAATGTTCTCACAAGTACCGCTCACACCTTACGAAAGGCTTTGTCTATGGAAAATGTGTGTGATATGAGGTTGTTTTATTTTTATTTTTTTACAAAAATGTTCAGTAAAAAATGTCATGATTTCATTTCTGATCTTAGCTCTTTGGTTGGGACCCAGTAATGAGTATAAAACGGAAATAATAATAATAATAATAATAATAATAATAATAATAATAATAATAATAATAATAATAATAATAATAAAATTAATAATAATAATAACAATAATAATAATAATAATAATAATAATAATAATAATAATAATAATAATTCAGGAAGTGTGTGCTTATTGACATAGCAGTACCATCTGAGAGAAACACCTCCATTAAAATTATCGAGAAATTGTCCAAATACAAGGACCTGTAGATCGAGATTAACAGGATGTGCAGAATGAAGACTGAGTCTGTACCAATAGTTAATCGGAGCTGTGGGCCCCGTGAGAAAAGGAATGGACAATTTTAATAACAATGTCCCAGGTAACATCATCATACAAGTTGCCCAGACGATCACTCTACTAGTAAAATCCAATATACTGAAAAAAATGCTATCAATTAAATGACAATTCTCCTATAGGGTCTAAGGGCCATAGTTTGCATCTGGCTCTACAGGATACAAAACAGGAAACATAGTATGCACAAATAATAATAATAATAATACAACTTGATAAGTATTACACATTGGCGTCGGAAGGTCGAACATTGGAAACTTGAACATTGAACTGCCCCGATTCCTTTTATTTTTATATCGCTACAGGTGTACTAACCTAACAATGTTCTGCATTTTGACTGACTTCTCGTTGAGTGAAAATTTAAAATTTATCTTTTAGTAGCTAAGCAGGTTGAGAAATGACCCGAAATATATTTATTTTTATTTCCCTTTTATTTCTGCCCCTTTGTCTAATGAACTCTTTGATAACTTTTCCACCAAAATGTAGTAGGGTTGATGGTCTACCCTATAAAACTTGATAAGTATCACTCATTGGCGTCGGAAGGCTGAACGTTGGAAAGACACTTGTGCGATCCTCTCACAATGTAAAGAATCGTTAATTTTATACCATTTTTTAATGAAAATTTTCCTTTTCTTTGATTTCATTCTAAGTTTCTTTGATTTTATTTAACTTTTAATTCTTTCATTGTTTCTTACTAATTATGTTGTTTTTCCTTCTTTTTTTTCATTACCTTTAATTTCATCTCTTTTCTATCCCACACTTCAAGTGGGACCTTCCGTCCACCTTTCTTTCCTCCTCGACATAATGTATGCCTGTAAGTGTGTGTATATATGCATGCGTGTCTATGTATATATGTGTGTAAATATAGATGTATATACAATGTACATATGTATGTATTCGCATGTGTAGGGATCATATTGACTGCACCCCTTTTTAAAATGGAATAACCCTCAATAATAAAGTCTGATATTCCACTTGGTAGTGGTCACTCCGACTTATACTTTTTCGGCCTTGTACCACATTTGTACTTTCGTACAATAAATAATACTCCGACTTATACTAAGTTAAAATGTCTATACGCATATGCTACCCCACTGAATGAAATACTAAATTATGAACTCTTTAACATTGGATATGTAAATTTATTCCCCATCCGTACCAATCTCATTGGTTGGACGTGTTCTCAGGTCTTCTTTGAGTGCCGTCGTCGTCGTAGAGGAGCTGGGAACTTGAACCTAATTACCCCTTGGCGGTCAAGTTTAAAACGCAAAATTCTACGAATCTCAATGAATACGAATAAAATTTCATACCAGATCGGTCGTCACCCGGGTCAACAAGGGCCGCGTACCTCAGAGAGGAACCAGTCTGGGGCCGAAAAATCTGTCACTGGAACAAACTCTTCTAAAAGCGAAGAGACACTAGGTCAACAAACCCAGACTATTCCCGACCTTGGACCAAGTGACTCAATGCCAAATCAAATAATAAAAAAAAAAAAAACGAAGGAAATGGACTCGCGAAGTCGTGACATCATTCTTCACTGCACTCGAAAACCCAGCAAAGAACACCACGAATCAGGCATACCAAATATGGAGGAATATGGTAGGAAGTGATATAAGACCTCACCTCAACCGTAACATGGTTGCCAATGTCCGCAGGGAAACAAATGACTCTCAAGTGTAGAAATAGATAAATAAAATTAGATATAAGACAGAATACAATAACCCATCACTTAAACTGTAAAGAGATGAAAGTGGAAATAAGTAATATGACAGATGATGAGGTAAAAACAAAAACAAATGAAATACGAAATAACCTTCCGGGAAATAAAATCAAAGAATCTCCCTGTGACATAACCTGCTGTAATCCAGACTATGTTACTGAAGTTGACTGAAATCACCGAAGCGAAAAACCACGTCATTCAAGTACTCAGCAGAGTAAGCCTCACACAAATGTCAGACAGAGACCAGCTCCCAAACATTCATATGACTAAAAGTCCAAGAAGCACATTGTGCAAATATACAACGCTGCTCTGGAAACTCTGTTAACTGATAAAGCACCAGGAAATATCATCTACGCAACAGCTTTAGCAGCTACTGGGAAGACAATGAAACAAAATAGCAGATATAGATAGCAAGCTTGGAAGGCAAAACTGATGCGAGAAATAAAAGAAATCAGATGTGAGCTTTCTATATTAGATGAGCTCACTAGAAACCCAAATATCTCCACACGCAAATACAAGAAGATCAAGCGGAAATATAAAATTAAATCCCTAATTGAAATTACATCAATCAAAGAAATGCTGAAAGAGAAACTTCTTTTAAAGACACAGAGAACAAGACTATAGAAAAACCGGTGCAGGTTCTATTGTCAAAATAATATATAACGGACCTTAATAAATTTTACAGGGAAATTGGAAAAGCACCTATACAAGTCAAAAAGCCACCATCTTTTGACAAAGTGCAGACATTTTGGGAGAATATTTGGAGCAGCCCAAAGGAATATAACTCAAATGCAGAATGGATCCAACGTGAAAAAGAACAAATGCTGGATATGCAAGACCTATGCAAGAGCGGGAAAATATAACCACAAATAATGTTAGGCAAGCTCTAACGAAATCCCAGAAATGGAAATTCCCAGGAAATGACTAGGTGTCCAATTTCTGGCTCTATCATATCTCATCAATCCATAAAATCCTTGCAAAACTCTATCAACGCTTGTAAATAAACCCAATGAAATCCCGGATTGGATCACTGAAGGTATTACATATCTCGTACCAAAAACCAGTGAAACATATGATCCGAAAAATCATAGGCCAACAACATGTCTCTCCACCACGTATATGTTGATCACGCCTGTCCTGACGAATTGAACTTACTCTTTTTTCGAAGCAAACATTCTTCCACTGGAACAGAAGAGATGCAAGAGACGTTCATATGGCTGCAAAGATCAACTACTGATAAACAAAATGATCCTGGAAAATTGCAGGAGACGATGTAGAAATCTTAGCGCAGCGTGGATTGATTATCGTAAAGCCTTTGATAGTGTGCCACACTCTTGAATCCTTAAGACTTTGGAAATGTACAAAGTTTCCCCTGTGGTAGTTTTTCTGTTTTGTTTGTCCTTAATCCCCCTTAAACATGAACTAAACAACAGTAGCTATGATTACAAACTAGAGAAAAAATATTCAATCACCTAATCTACATGGATGATCTCAAACGCTTTGCCAAAAACTACAATGAGTTGAAGAGCCTCCTCAATATTGTAAAATGTTTCAGTGACAACATGAGTGTGAACTTCAGATTAGATAAATGTGGAAAGGGGGAATTACAGAAACATCCTCAATAGATTTAGACTTTGTTACAAAGATTAGGGAACTGGAACAAGATGAAGCTTGTCAGTACCTAGGTATTAGCGAAGGAGATGGTATACAACATCTTATTATTTACTTCCGATCGTAGTAAATATTAAGAAAAAACATGACAGAAACTGGATTTCGCTATCCCAAGTCTATCTGAATGTGAATAGATAGATAAATATCTCGACCTTGCAGTGGACTGAGGAAGTTATAGATCATGAAGGTGTCAGTTGTGCCAGACGTTATAGGAGCACCAGGAAGAGTCCCGAAAACCTGAGAAGAAGGCTGAAATGATTGGACATTAGAGGAAGAGACGGAAGCATGCAAACTGCATCGGATGACTGCTGAAAACTTGAAGAGACTTACTGCCACTTAATCTCCAGTGTAGACTACCAGTTACAACTGATATTAACTAAACACTCAGTAATATTAGTAACCACTGACAACAGTTTTTGTCTACCGGAAGTAGATATCTCCCCAGACATATCAGAGTCTGTGATGTTGGCTGAATTTGTTGTGTGTCTCCTATCAAGAGCCATGGTCGAGATTTGAACTTCGGTATAAAGCCAGAATTTAAAAAACTGATTTTGAAGATTGGGCCAACAAAATATTCGTTTTCCAAATAAACTTAAGCCAAACTAAATTTAGGCTGAACTTGTCAATTAACTCCCCCTCCCTCGCTTGTTAACTCTGACGTTTAAATATTATCATTGTTTTATGAGAAGAAATTCATTAAAGTTTCCTTCTTGAAAAAGTTGAGCCAAAACATCGAAGGATGTTGCCTTGGGATGTAAACACTTCTAAAGAGAAGGAAATATTAAACACAATTGCCAGCAACATGTTAAATTTACTAGACTGAAGGCGGGTGGAAAAGAGTTCTTTATCTTTATCAGAATGGGTTTCCCTTTGAAATCATTGTCGGATAACAAAATCCTTATCAACAAGATACCTTGGATTATAAAAAGAAAGAACTGAAAGTGCTCGTTTTTCAAGCAAGTATAAACAAATGTAAGTATAGTAAAGTAAATTTTTTGGCAGATGAATAAAAAGGACAAAGAATTGCTACTACCACCACTGCTACTACTGCTAATAATAATAATAATATAAATCTACCAGGATCTTAGCAGAAAACTATAAAATCTATGGACTGTCAAGGTGTAGGTACTACACATAATTATCGGAGTACTTGAAACACTCGCGAAAAATATATGAGAGAGAGAGAGAGAGAGAGAAAGAGAGAGATCGAAATTAGACAAAAAAGTTAATATACATGATTTTAAATAGAAAAGAAAACTAATTTTGAGGAAATTTCCCGTCATTTTGACCCCAACAATCTAGTGTCAAATTCTATAAATACATAAAATTTCAAGCAAAAGTAGTTGAAGTTGTATTTTTCGTTTTTTGCATGCAAACATCTAATGACATTTATGACTTAAATTTCCTAGAAATATGTCGCTTGCGTTGTTCACATAGTAAAGGCGAAGATTCAGAATTTAAGCAACACGTAAAAAGACTTTACGTCAATAAATTCATTGCTATTAAAAAAATAAAATAAAAACTTTCTTCTTCCCTGATGTTTTTAAAATGTCACCTGTTAACGAATGTTGCAGAAGGGGCTTTTTCTGAAATGTCTTTTCACTTAGAAACAATGTCAGTTGATTAAGGAAAATGATGTGGCCATCTAGACACACAAGCGTGCACAGGTACACACACATATCACAGAATTAAAATATGACATCATAAACATCATCATCTCCTTAAGATATTGAAATATGGAATTTTGCAAGACGTTATGTAATTTTGATATAGACATAATTTTCTGATCTTTGTTGCTTTTTGTTCGTTTCTTTTAAATGTAATTTGCAAAAATGGAAATGTATATTAATTAATTTTAATAATTAAAAAAATATCATTCATTTGCTTAACGGTGTTCTGATATATAGAAATTTATATATAATATCCTTCCATATTAATTAATGAAAGAGAAGATTATATATTAATTAATAAAAAAAGATAGATTTTTAACAGAAAAAAAATCAGTGTCTTCCGGAATTTTGAGACTGCCTTTAAAGAGGAAAAAATAAATGCTAAATTGACATTTGTCCAAATAAATGTCACATTCGCATTGTCGCCAAGTTTCCTTGTTTTTTTTGGGTTTTTTTGTTTTTACTTTGTTGCAGTCTGTGAAAGTAAATAAACAAGGTTTTTTTTATCAATATTTGTGGTTAGTCCTAACGATAGAATATAAAACGCTTCCGATAATGTTCAGAGCTGATTTCCATCTGGTTTTTCTATTTCTTCAAAGCCTGTTTTGTGCTTTTTTTTCTTGAGGTGACAAGTGAGATATATAGATATATACTATCGGCACACCCACACATAAGAGAATCAGGTTCACCCATCCCTATCTCTCCACACACGCAACCACCCACGCACGGTTGACACTATGAACGCGTAAATTAGTGCAAGCGGCCAGCAGCAGTAGTAGTACAAATAAGTAGTAGAACTTATAGTCGTGGTAAGTCAAATAGTTCAACTTTGTAACAATCACGTTTCAACACATTTTCATTTCAAAGCTTCCTTTTATTTTGAAGCGCAACCCCTCAACTGGAAAGTGGTGATTGCACATTTTGTACAAATAAATATTTAATTCTTCAAAATGTATTTTTTGTCTCAACTTGAGTCAGAAAAACATGTTCTTTACTTCATCTGAAGTAATTAGGCTCACTGACCCGGCAAAAGACATTCATTTACCGCATGGATTTTTCTTTTTCATCCTGCCTATCTCCATAGTCAAATATATAATATATAGAAAAATGTAGATTGTAACTTGTAGACTGACTGCTGGGACGAAGGGCACTTTCATGGAGATTTATTTTGTCGCGAATTGTCCCTAATAATGAGTATTACCAACCCAGTTGTGCAAAGGGACACATTTTTGGTTGGCCTGTCGCATTGTGCTTTGCAACTGCAAGCGCCTTAAAGATTGTGGTTGCCGTTAATAATACATTCGCAATAATTTGCAACAAAGCTGCTACGAGTCTATTATTTGCTTTGAAACACCGAAGAAGACAGGGAAAAATTGCTACAGACCACATTAACCCCAGCTGTACTCAGAGTGGGAGATTGAGTTGTCGCTTCTTAAAAAGCATGAAACTAAATACATTCAGAGTCACGGCTAAGATTTCTATTTTTCTACGTACACAATGCCTTTCAGTAGCGAGCTTGTTGCTGGCGACCTCTTCATCTTCGTATCACATTCAATACTGCTTTTACTATCTATCTATCTATCTATCTATCTATCTATACGTCATTCTGTTCATTATCTATTTATCTAGCTGTTCATTATCTATCTAGCTGTTCATTACCTTTCTATTTATCTATCTATCTATCTATCTATCTATCTATACGTCATTCTGTTCATTATCTATTTATCTAGCTGTTCATTATCTATCTAGCTGTTCATTACCTTTCTATTTATCTATCTATCTATCTATCTATCTATCTATATATATATATATATATATATATATATATATATATATATATATATATATATATATATAGATAATCTTGTGTGGGTTTAGCCCTGTTTATAAACATTTCTGACGTAAAATTTGCATTTCGCTGTATGTGTGTGTGTGTGTGTGTGTGTGTGTGTGTGTGTGTGTGTGTGTGTGTGTGTAGCTTTACTCTCTTTGCATTCGAACACATAAAAAATATCCTTTCTTTGTTTCATTAAGTTTCACTGAACATTTTTTTCTTTTTGCTTACAAGATCTTTTTTCAATTTTTTACACAATATTTGTCGGTATACCAACAACAACAACAACAACAACAACAAACTGAAATAATTCCGAAAGGAAAACATGCAAAGATAAATGAGTAGTTTGTTTCTAAACCTGCAGGAATCGCTTATCAAAAATGATTCCGTCCAAAGTCAATTTTCTTTTCCAGGTAATTTCCCTATAATGAAAAAAATGTCACTCGTTTTCACGCATTGTAAAAGTAAATAAGTTTTTATGTTGCTGAGTTTTTAATGTGAAGCTTTTGTAAATTAAGAATAAAATGGGGAGAAAACTTTTCTGACGTATGAAAACGAGGGAGGAGGAGGAGGGGGAAAGAGAGAGAGAAGCAATCGAAGACCGCATCCTCCTCCTCCTCTCACCTATCGTTTGCATTTCTCCTCCATCCCCTCCTCTTGTTGCTGCTACTGCTGCTTTTCCTCCGCTCTTAAGCCTTCAACATTCAACATCGACTTCTACTAAAAACTGATACAAAGCTACTGGCCACGTTGACTGAAGAAAGGGATCCACAGGCACACACGCATTAAAAAGGGGTTTCTAATTCATGCAAATCAGTACCCTCCCCGCCTCCCCCTCTATCTACCTTAATTTAAAACAGGTGTAAAGATTTCAAGGGCACAACTAAATAATAAATCGAAACTATTTTCCAACACGTGTGCCGCAATTTTTTGAAAACATCTCCTCTTTCAACACAATTTCTCTTTTGTTTTTGCCGATTGAAAAAAAGGCCCCAAAAGGTTGGATCATTAAATAAACTAAGCTAGAATCATATTGACATGTTTAAAACCTGTGGATTGTTTACCTGCAAATCCTTTCTGTGACGATATCGAGTTTCAAAATACCAAGCAACCCTCCGATGTAATTCAAATTTTTAAAAAAAGGGGTTTTAGTACCCTTTACAAAAGTTCACGACGGGAATTACATTGTTTACACATTTACAGCTAAGTGGATCAAGTTTATTTTTAAGGATTTCATGACGAACCAAAAAGAAAAAAGCCCAACAAATCCAACATGATTTTTTGTTTTTTAAATTGTTTTTTTCTTGACAACTTAACAACAGCGACGTTGGCTTCGTTGGCAAAATTTGCAAAGATTCCATGAAGTTAAGGAAAATATTTGTCAAGCGTGAATATTGCAAAGAAGTTTTTACTTTTCAACCTTTCACCAAAGAATGAAAAAGGCGACAAAATGTTGAAGAAATAAACATGATTTTTGGCAGGTGCAAATAAAAAAAACAAAACAAAACAAAAAAAGAAAAACAAAAACAAAAAGAACAAAAAAAAAAACTCTTGTTTGGGAAAATCTTGTCTAAAAATATTTTATTTTTATTATCGACAAAAAAGTATAAAAATATATCATTGGAAATTTTTTTCTGCTCTTATTCAAAATGTGAAAAACACATAAAGTGACAAAAGACACAAATCAAAACAAAGCCTTTTACTTTTTCCCCACATATGTTCCTTTTTTTTTTGTTTGATTGGGTGGGGAAATATCTATTTGAAAATCCTAAAAAGGGAATCAATTGTTTTCAAATAGTTTCTGCTTATTTTTTAGGTTTGTTCTTTTCTCCTTTCTGTCTTACGTTGTTAGCTACGAGTGTGAGGAAAAAAACAATTTATTACTGTTTGTTAGAATATACTTGTTGAAACTTGTCAGTAATATAATTCTTTATTTTCAGCCTATAAAACAACTTTAAAGGTTTTTAAGATTGTAATTTAATCAAAATAATTAATCGCTGGTAATTGTTTTTAAACTTTACAAGTTGAAACAAATCAATTCACGCTTATTAATGACAACACATTTGTTGTGACAATTTTTAAATTTTTACTGACCTTTTTATCGACCTTACCCTGATTTTTGTTGATCTTTTTTTTATCGACCTCACCCTGATGTTGATAAACAACCTAAAAATCTATTTTTAACAATTTAGAAAGTAATTTAATGACGAGTAAATTTCACCGAAAATGTTTGTTTTATTTAAATGATTCAACAAAGTGGACCTGATTTTTTTCACAAAATTTCATTATTCAACACAAAAGATCGCCTTCTTTTCTGTATGACGAATTTTATTTTGTTTTCTTTATCAAGATATAAAACTAAAAGTAAGATTTGTTTTTAATGAGATCTAAAAAACAAACGAAATAATTGCAATTTAAATTTTGGTAATTTTTCAGAATAAACTGTAAGTGTAAACATTGATAAAGAAAACCTCATTAGGAGAAATTATTTAAAGTTTATTTTAACTTTGTATTTAATTTAAGTCTTTTTAATTTGAAGTTTTTTGTTTTTAATGCCTGAGGTAAATTCCATTTAGTTTTATTGCCACGCCCCATGTTCTGTGTTGGATTTTACATCGAAAAAATACATGCTTAGAAAATAAGGGTCCCCACTTTTTTGGAGAGAGAAAAGTCTAAACATATTTCTTAAAGAAAGTGAAATTATTAGCCCCTAAAAGAAAAAGTAATACTACTACTTTTACTGCTACTAAATAGTACTTCTGCTACTAATAATTATAATTTATAGAAAGAAACTGGTTTCGTTTCTGATAGTTACTTTCTGTTTGCAAATTTGGGAAAACAAAATTCTTCGCAAAACGACAATCTAAAGATTTTAAAAGTTTTTTTTTTCTTTTTTTAGTGATTTTTTTGCTTAATTCTTTACAGTTTATTTCTGAATGAAACTGGCTTCTAAATTTGGGACTGTTTGTTCCTTTTTTTGTCGAAACATTTAAGAAGAAGGGAGAATGAATAAGAAGAAACGAGAGAGAGAGAAAAACGATTTTTTTTTTCGTTTGTTATCAAAACAAACCCGTTCGATGTCGGTGAAGGTTATTAAATGAAAAGACGAGATAAACGCATCTCATGCCAATATTGATTACAAAAAAAAAAAAAAAAGATTGTTATTGTCTGACAGAGGGGAAGACACCCGTGGGTGGAAAGCCCGTAGCAGTAAAATTACTTTCAAGCCAACCTCCTGACACTGGTTCGTTCTATTGTTGTTGCCAGGAATCTAAGCTTTTGTTCGGTCGATTTACGGAATATGGGCTTTATTATTTTGATTCTGAAAGTTCCTCAATTTGATCGAAGTTACGGTAATTGTACTTACCAAAAACACTGATTTTTTTTCCGACGGGTCTTCACCCCACCCCCTCCGCAATCGTCAACCTCCCTGGAAAACTGATTTTTTTACTCCGTTTCATTTCTTTTCTGACCGTCCGCTTCAAGTTTCTACCGGGCTCTCCTCGTCCATAACTCGGCGAATAAAAACAAAGAAAATATTTTTTATATTTATTTATTCATTTATTATTTTTCATCTCAGATTTAATAAATAATATATTGATAATATTAAAAAAATTATTTTAGTTTGGTTTCCTTGTTTTGAATTGAAAATATTTTTTCTTTTCACACTTAAATTCAATAACCATATTTGAAATTAGTATAATTTCATTCGTAAAAAAATGACCAAGGTTGTGATGACTACAATTTTTTTTATTTATAAACTAACTCTATATTTAAAAGAAAAATGAAGTTCACTTACATTTTTTGCTAAAATTCGTATTGAGCGTCTTTCGTTATTTAATGTACGATTTTCTTGTTTCTTTAATAAAACGGTTGACATGAAAAGGCGTTAACATCGAATGAACATTGCGTAACAAATATCAAAAGTTAGAGAAACACACGTGGGGTAAGAAGAATCTCTTCTGATTGTATTCCCGTCTCATTCCCTGTCCTTTCCTGTGCGCCGAAGGTGGCGGGTGAAGCAGAAAACCCGGGCCACTCAATGCGAGGCTCACCTATTTGCCGTGCAACAGTCAACCGTACACGGCTGCTTCTGCTGTGCGTATGCATGCATCACTAGAAACATTTCTTCTTCACCAATCCCTTCAGACATGTAGTCCGACCGACATATCATCTCTGTGGATGAGAAGTGTTGATTTCTAGGAGTCTGTCTTAACTGCAGACCCCTACAGTCTGCTTATCACAAAGAAGAAAACTTTTTGCAACTCTACCATCCCACTTTCTCCAAGTATTTTTGATAGATTCTAGATTCGCGAAATGTTTGCCTTTTTCTCTTCTTCTTTTATTGCTCTCATCATTCAACTCAAATGAAATAATCTATTTTTTAACATTCCAACAATATAAGTGGTTTTAAATTGTTGAAAAAAAAAAGATAAAATTTGTTTTTCTTTCCTCGAATATTTATGACAAAAAATGCAGAAAAAGTTATTTTAATTAATTTGATAAAATTGATCAATATAAACAGTGATAAATGTTGCTAATTTCAAAACATATTTACAATTCTATCCACCCATAAATTAATATCAATTCCTTCCCAATCTGTGTCTGTGTGTGTTTATATCTATGAAATCAAATTTTTTATTTTTCAAATGAAATTTTCAATGACATCACCAACATTTTGATTTATTAAAAAATAATAAACAGTTCCTAAATTACTAACCTCGTTCGATGGGCCTTTAAGTTTGGACATGCCTTCATTTTGACTCTGTGTAGACATGTATGTTTCAGAGAAACTGTGATTTTAAAAGAAAATATTCCTTTCTCATAAGATTCAGCATTAAAAACCGTAATCTTGCAAAGTGATTTTCCACCATGAAATTTCTAGTCCGTTGTCTCTTTCGACAAAAATGTATCTCTTTGGGTTACGTTAATTATGTCGGAATGTGCTACACGTTCTTCTTGTCCTGTGCAGCTCTTCTGGTAACGACTGCTCTCTATCTTCCTGAACTCTATTTCCATTCAACAACGACATTTCGTGCGCTCACCCTATGGACTTGGTTTATTTTCTGCAACTTAGTTGCCAATTACGTACTGATGTTAATATCTGCTAAAAAGTCTGTGTTTCAGGGCATTCCTTTGGAATTATCTACTAGCACCCAACGGACTACATCGCACGACACTGTTTCAAACGTAAATTTTCTGAATCGAGATGCTGGTCCGAACGGACAGTCTCGGACCTCTTCAAACTGGAAGTACTGTACAGTGTGTGACCATTATGCCCCACCACGTTCTCGTCACTGCCCATTCTGTCAGCGATGCATCTTGCGACATGATCACCACTGTCTGTTTACTGGATGTTGTATCGGTCTGCATAACCAACGTTATTTCATCGTGTTTTGTGTCTATGGATGGATTGGGTCTTTCAAAGCGGCTACACTTACATTGTTTTACTTGAATTCCGTTCGCGGTTCTTCGCTTTACACCTATTTACTCCCGAACGCCTTATTCAATCTGATATTCGGGGACCTGGAATTCAGTCTCTTTTGTATCATGTTGCTTCTATACCTGCTTTTCACTACCCATTTGGCTTGTACCTATTTCATGTTCTGGCAGCTGTTGTTACTGGCGCGTGGACAGACGGCCTACGAGTACGTGAAGGGAATCACACCTTTTCAGACTTCCTTCAGACATCATGTGAAATCCGTCTTTGGACCCTACTGGCTGGCAAACTTTATCATTCCTATGTTTTGGTTTAGTCCTAGTACCCCTGGATCAGGCTTAGTCTGGGACAATCCTCAGACGAAGAAGATCTAACTGACCACAAATACAAGGCATGTAACATACCTTTTTTTTCTTGTCTTTCTTCTGATAAAGAAATCCAGAAAATATGAGAAATACACAGAAAAAAGTCAAAGAAGATTTTACAAAAACATTGTTGTGAAAAAAATTAAATAAATTAAAAAAAAAATAGATAAATAAGAGAAGGGAATTTGCAAAAAAATAAAAACAAGAAAAAACAAAAACAAAATTGACGGAAAAGAAAACGTAAGCTGCTTTTCTGATATTTATTTTAAAATAAAATTTATTTTAAAATTTCAAAAGCATTTTTAAAGAAAAATATTCTTTCTGCTGTAAATATTTTTATTGTGTTGAAGTTTTGCATTTTTTACAATTCATATTCTTTATTCAATATTTCCAGATTGATTTGTGCTTTTTGGCTTTTCCATCCGAACACTTGTCCCCCGTTAGACGTAGATTATCGAGGTTTGGGGTTAGTTTTTAACACCCACTAATAATAATAATAATAATAATACGAATTAAAACAGTAGGACTGGAAAATGTTTGGGTCATTATTTTTGAAAGTCTTTTTTCACTTAAAAGCTAGAAGAATGAAGTCCTATTTTTGTGTCATTGAAATCAATATAAATCAGTATGAATCAATATAAATGACTGAATAATAAAATATTACTCAAGTTGATATCCCATAATATGTCGTAAGCTGAAATATGACTTATTTCATTGATTCAAACTATTGTCCTCATAGTTTAGACGTTTCGGTCAAGTACTCTCTGACAATCTTCAGGTGTTTCTTGTTGAAATGCATTGAATAAAACATAAGTATTCTCCCGCCTTAATTTACATAAATGCTACTTTTAAGAACTGACAAAAAAAAAGACTGTGAAGCTTTGTCGAAAATTCTTCGAAGCGTCACACATTTGTTTCCAATAAGAACAACAGTTTTATTGTTGATATTCATTCCATTCAAAAGTTAAATAAAGGGGATCGTGTGTAGGAAGACTGTAATAATCTTACAAATTGAAGGCAGCCATTAACTTCTGTTACAATTGGCGAAACAAGCAACCATCTTAACCACGAGGGTGGCCTTGGATCGCCATAATTTGTTTTTGTGCAATAAGTTATGATTTATTCCTTTCTCTCTGTGAAGACTTTTTTAGTTTTGTTAATCATTTCTCTTAATAAAAATTGATCTTAACAGAAGTATAACTGAAATGACAGACAGAGCCAAATTTCTTGAGAACGCGTTTAAAAAATTGGATGTTTTAATCTAACTTAGAAAAGTTTTCATTTTGGGGAGAAAGTGACCAAATCCTGTGATAGTCGTTCCAAGAAACCATAATGTCGAGTGGATTTGTAATAAATATTTGTAAATTATTTATTGTACGTTTAAAATTCTGAGATAAAGTATTTTCATTTTCAAAATCTCGTTCGAATCATTTATTTTCTAAATTCCAGCAATTTGAAAGAAGAAAACATTGTGATGGAAAATAGCTTTTGCCCCTTGAACGCTCGTAAAGAAAAAGACTAGCTTTGTTCGATTGTACTAAATGAAAACCATTATAATTCAAAAGAACTGTCGTTCTCATCTTTGTGCAATTTCTTTTCATTATTTTTCGACCGGTTAATTCTCCAGTTTTCTTCAGCCGTCTTTGACATGAGATATTTTGTCTCTCTGCCAAAAATCATTTCAAATCACTATTTCTGATGTAAAATCTCATCCTTTAGTCGTTGAATATTTAGAAAGCAATCTTTTAGTAACATCGTAGATTTTACAAGTACTGACTGACAAAAATTGAATACATCATTGAAAACGTATTAATGTGCTTAGCAATCAAATCTATTTCATAACATCCAAACGGAAAACCTTCGATCTAATCTATTGTCAACTCACAAAGTTTTACTTGCGATTGAGTTGAATTCTTTGTCTGTATTGGAATCAGATAAATTGTCTGTATGGAAATAAATACATTACAAGATAAAAAGCAAAAACAAAACGCTTACAATCAGTTACATTCAAAATCAAAGAAACAATTTTGGAAAAGATACACGAAATAATGTATCAATGAGAAAAAATTCTATCTTCAAAGCTGATAATTCTATCCAATAATTTCTATTATACAAAAGTAAAAATTGCATTATATTTAATATAAAATTGTTTTACAAAAGAGCAAGGGAAACAAAATGAGGCAAAAGACTTTCATTAAATTAATGTTTTTGCATAACAGAAATACTTGCATAGAATTACCAGCTTTAAAGGTTGGAATTTTCCTTAATACATTGTTTCATCTATTTTCAAATGCCCAAAGAAATCTATTTTGACAGATTATTGACATAAAATTGCTTTTCTTTTGACGAACCTCAAAAGACTCGCACTCTATAACCCCCAGCATACTGAATATTTTACTGAACAAGATTTTTAGGGTTGTTTTTTTTATCAGTACCTTACAACATAGGTTAATGTCAGGACTTCATTCTGCATTTAAATCTCATTGTGAGACTGATCACGGAAGAATTTTGAGATTATGTTTTTAATCTCATAACATATTGATTAGGGGAGGAGGATTTCCATAACTCATTATATCAGAGACATAAGAGTGAAAGAATATGTAGCTGCAGTCATTTGATTCAACTAATCGTAATTGTGAAATGAACGGTTGCCAGACAAACATTACGCGACATTCACTGATCGAACAGCGTTCCTGTCGGGTAACATTCATAAAATATTTTTCTCTTACAAGCTAAACCGTTTTTCAGGAAAATAGGTTTCTCAAGTACACTAAGTGTTACAACTCTTTTTAGTATTGATGAGAATTTTCTTTCTTAGCTTTTGCTTAATGTAGTCTGCAACTCAGCACCTTAATTATATCATTATTTTTCCCTTCGATTTACATACACAAACTATTTTAATTGTTGCTGTTGTTGGAAGTCTTCAGTAAGATTCTCCTTAAATAAAAAAACTTAGAAAATATCAAAGGAAACAAAACGCTTGTAGATGGTGTGCGAAACATGTAGCTACGAGTCTTTCTGTTTGTTTGTTTGCTACTAAAATCTGCTCCTCTCAGCTGGATGAATGAGAAACTGAACGGGCGTTGATGTAAAAGTTCGTTTAAAGATTTTTTGGCTTGGGAGGATGTTATTGTTTCGGATTAAATAATAGGTATTCTTTTTCTTCTACCTCGCAGGTTTTTCTTCAAAAATCAGTATTGATTCTACAAAGATACGTTTGTAGTTAATATTTAGTCCAGACAAGTCCGGCCATTAGCAACTCTTCTTTGAATAAAATTTGATACTTGATTATTTATCAAAAATCCACCCAGAAATCTCGTTTTGTAGTGCATGACCATTAGATAGCAGACAATATGTCATAAATTTATATTTCGCAGGTTTTACTCGACTTGTTGAAATTATGATCAATATGAGCGCACACAAAACATCCACTTCTCAAAGTGCTACGTTCTTTCAGAACGTAGGGGATGAAGACTCTCCACAGCTTCTTTTCCTTTAATAATTGTAAACTGTGTATAGACATGAGTATTCTGATGGCAGATTGTGAATAACTTTTCGTTGCCTTTGCCACGATTTTATCCTAGAAAGGCTAGAGAGCCTGGCGTTATGTAAACTGCGGGTGAAAAGATAGATTCATGTTATTTCTAAAGAGAGTAGTGAGAAGTGAATTGTTACAGTCGGAATTTGAACTTCATTAGATGTATTTCCTTTTCTGTTCACTGCCACCTTCACAGTGGAAACATTCAAATGTTAACGAAACACACAAATCGGCATCTGTCTATATTTCTGAGATGAGGTATTATGTGCACTATTTACATTATTCGGACTATTGTCCTCATCTTTGTCGCCATATTTATTACAACGTTTCGGCCGTTGTACGCTCCGGCCTTCTTCAGCTAGTTAGAATGTCGATATCCATTAAACACGGCACGTGGAACTATAACAGCTTACCCCAGTGAGCGAAATAAAGGGTTCAGTTCGACATTCCATCCACCTGAAGAAGGCCGGGGCGTACAACGGCTCAAATCGGCATTTTACAAAAATAATCAGTATAATGAATTTTACAACAGATTCACACAAAAAAATGTTCTCCTCCCTCTCTCTTTCCCTCTCATTTTCTGTCTTTCCCCCTTTCTTCCCAGTTCTCCTCCTCTCCCTTCTTTTCTCTCTCTCTTTTCGTCTCTTCCGTTCTCATTCCCTCTGTCTCTATCTCTCTTTCTCGCTTGTTCGCTTATAAGCATACATCTTTTTTCATTGACATAATTGCTCCTGGTAAGTAATTACTTTTGGTAAGTAAGCAAATCTTAAATTCATCTCTTCGAACATTGTTTCTAATTAAGTATAATTGCGAACATTTAAGTCTCTGTCAGCACATTCTTGTAAAATCTATGATACTCAATAGTTAATATATTTTCTTGGGAAACTCTTTATAGTCCTCATTTTCAATGCTACTCTAAAATCCTCTTCTGCTGTGATCACTGGCCGAGCAGCTAATATCCGACTGTTATCGCTTCTCCATTTTGTTTTGTAAAATTGCAGGGCTAACGATGAACTAAGAATTGTCCTTTCGATTCTGGCTGAGTTTATTGCAATTTGTGCATTGGTGTTTTTAGGCTTATAAAATTATATTTGGTTTAACGTTCAAATCTCGAAAGCGCGTTTCACGCTGACTGATTCCGATTGTCACTAAAGTAAAATATATAAATTATTTCAATGTTTAATGACTTTGAAATTTTTTCCAAAAATATTCCAAACAATATTTAATTCTAGGAAAGATGTTCGAGACGAAATAAAATATCAAAAACATTTATTGAAAAATAAGGAGGAAAATAAATAAAACAAAGTAAAGCTACACGAAGATAATGGTTTGGTTGGGATTCTGAGGATTAGGAAAAGGAAATTATAGTGTAGTGTTAAATTAGCTTCGATAATGGCTGTCTTTTTAGAATTGTATAAACCGAATATGTTGCAAGATAATTGAAACGGGCAATGAAGCATTTATAAACATTGCTTATAGCAGAATACTGTGACGATGGATTGTCAGTTCTAAAGGAAACAAATTTTCGTTGCTATATTGGCAATAAGACAGATGTAGCGATTTTTTGAGCCGAGAAAAATATAACATAAAGGTAATCTAAAAAATATCGAATCTTTTATCACGACTGATCAGTTGAATATTTATTAAATATATACTTCTAAAATATACAATACCAACGAGTCTTGGATATTATCATCTGAAATTGAAGCGTTTGTGAAAAGAAGTACGACTGATTGCTATGAATTGAGGAACCGAAATCGACGAACAGGGTTCAAATTCTGATAGGCCGCTTCAGATAGTTTTTGCTGCTCGAAAAGAGATGACTCCTATTCTCATTTTATTCTTTTGTTTGTCATCCTTAGGTTTTATGGTCATTATAAAAGACTGAAGAATATGTCAATGCTACGCTGCGTACATCTTGATGGTAGCCATTAAAAAACAAAGGCAAAAAACAGGTTTATTTACTTATGAATAGATGTTTATGATATACAATACGACTAGTATTTGTACGTTTTGCTTAGGACCAAGACACCTCGTCATTTAAGCATAATGATGCCCTTTGATATTTAATGTATGTTTTAAAAATGTCTCTCTCGCCTGAGACGCTATGAAGCCGTTTAGATTAGTAATGAATAACAGGCGGTAATTACAAAATATCATCAACTTTTCATAGTCTTTATCTCTTTACCGTCGTGCATTTAACAAAGGAATAAGTTACAAGGCTAACAATGTTGCTCTTTGCTTTATCCATTTATGGAGGTCGATTTCTGAGAAAATCGATAACAAGCCGTCTTTTAGTAGCATTTACTGGATGGGAAAATAACTAATATCCTATCCTAGACTCGGATTGCAATGTTTGTTTTTTTTTTTTGTTTCTTTCTTTCCACCTCCCACATTTTAAAACTTTTAACCGTACATTTAAATATTTTTTGTTCTTTCTTAAATCGGGTTTATCCATACTGGATATTCTTGTGCGTGTAAATTTGTAAACGCAGAAAAGAACTTAAAAGACATTTTGCTGTCTATATCCGATCGCAACGATCAACATTAACGATCGCTCAATAGAGAAAGAAAAAGATCTAAAAAAAAAAACCCTTGACAACAGAAATCAATATTTATATTTTCCGGATATGGAAATCGGAAAACAATAAACTGACCACAAGGCGCGAGTGTTTTAAGTTGAAATTTATCTTGTGACTTCAGTTAATGGGAATAGTGGATAGAAACATTAATCTCTAGCCCAGCGCTATGTTTCGTTTTAGAAAACAGATCGCCATTTGTAAGTAGCATAGAATTATTTCAATCCATCATTCATTACATTTGCAAACCTGTTAAACGCAACTCTCTTTAAATAGTACGAAACTTTCATTTGTTCTATAAGACGCGGCTGTAAAAGGAGAATTGCTTTCAGGGAAATAAGACTGCCTTTTATTTTCGGTTTTGTTACTTTTCAAATTAATTCAATCAAATGATTATTGCTTGCATGAATCTAAACATAAACTTTCCAAATATTTCTAAAACTTCGCTTAGTCTGACACAAGGCCATCAGTCACTTGAAATTAGATGTTCTAATCGTCCTTTTTTGTTTCCGCATCATAAAGTTATGTTCCTTAAATCGGCTTTCATTTCCTCATAAAATTTCATAAAATCTTTGATTTGGAGAAGTTTTATTTAGATTCACTTCCAAGGTCGAAAGTGTACAAATTTTCGCAAGAAAGTGAACAAGAAATACTTTTCGATTATTGCATTTTTCGCACGAAACACAATTCTTTTTTTGATGATGTGAAGGTAAATGATTTTTCTTTGTAAATCAAGACTCGACATTCTAACGAAAAAAAAAATTTTTTTTAAATACCACATCGGGATGATCTTCACACATTTTATGCATAATAATTCACGAGATCGTGAAAATCCCCTTTTTTCAATGTCAGGTTGGACACTGGCTCAATGACCAAATAGCCGTTTATCAATAATTCATTACAACTGACCTTCATTGATCAGCGGCCATAAGTGGAGGAAGAGACACACTGGCCAAGAGATTAAAAACTGTTAATGATTGTGGCGCTCGATTGATGCTTACGTGACCGGTGTGTGCAGTAGAATTGCAAGTTGCATGCCGGTTTTAACATTAATGTCAGCAGATAGGATTAGGATTCAGATGAAATTAGTCACGGTATAGAAGGTTCGGTTGGCAATGATGCTAATTTGATTTTATCGGAATAAACGGAAAAAAATTAGCCGATGAGGTTGGACATGATTTTTTTTTCCAGTCGGGAAAACTCTTGATATTAAATGGAAGTTTAGTTACGATTTCTCAATACTGATTTCATTTATGTGCATTTTTGATATTTTTAGATGGTAAAAATTGTACTTTTGAGCAGCAGGTTTTACAAGTATATAATTTCGGTAAGGAGAAAAAGCACAATTATGAGGCTTTGTCAGCTAAACGAACATTTTATTGAATGGGAGCACGAACAATTTATCTGATAATTCTAAACGTGAGGTAAGAGCACTGGACTAAATGTTAAAAGCTCCAAGATTCTCATCTTGACTTTTGTTTACTTTCATTATAATAAAGGTGAAAACAACTTTCATTATGATCCAATCTGTTTAATGAACATTTTATATAGCGCGCAATGTATTCTGCAGCGTCAAAAGATTCCATTCCTAAAAAATTTTAATCCAATCATTGGATGTAACAAATTTTTAGTTGATCCTTGTAAATAATTTAGGATGTTGGCTTAACTTGCAGTCATTCCTTGTAGTATGAAAAGTGACCTGGTGGCCGAAAGAGAGAGTCAAACTGGCCGGTGGTCATTCATTAATTAAGAATTCATTTTAAGGTAGGGGGGAGGCTTCCCTTTTCACGAAGCTGATTTGTAAACATGAATTATCTGAAACAAAGAAATCTTTGGTTTTATTTTGTTTAAATCTAAAATAACTAAGTGGACGTTCAGTTATCGAACTTCTCAGTCGGACAGTCACTAAAACTGACTATTCCCGCGCGAAATAGCTAATCAAAACGGAGTAGGCCAACTTTCGTGACTTACTTTATATTCTTTTGTCAAATTGGAGGCGCATAATCGTTTTTCACACTGTCAACGTATTTCTTTACTGATGATCTTTTTCATATCAAAATGGCTGAAGTATTTGACTTGGAGCTGTTTAATCTACGCCATTCAAATGTCGGTGTTTCTTGGTGAATGCTTCCTGAATATAACGTTGTGTCAAAGAGAGTGTAATCGAACGAATAGAGAAATTGATGAAAGAAAACGTCGTGCAAAAATATTAGAGGCATAAAAAAATGCATTGCATTTTGGAATTGGCTGTGGGGAAATCATTTTTATCTGCTATTTGATTCGACAACAAACATAAAATAAAAGCTTTTACGGTTCGTCATCTTTTTTGATTATTTTTACTTATGGCTATCTAACGTCCATTTTGTCACAACAACGATATCTTGTCGTTGTAGGTAGAAACTTACATATACAAAAACAGTATGTCTTTAGCCAATAATTACTCAGAAGCTGAGACGACTTGGGAAATGCACGTTTTACAGAAAAAGACAACAAAAAGCTGGGAAAATCTTAGAAGAAAAAAGAAGTAATTTACAAAAAATGTTATCACTTGTATGAAAGCTGTTTTACTGACGTTCGTGTTTCATAAATCTTATTAGACTTGAATGTAAAAGAATTCTATTTGAATAGAGAAATACGGAATTGTTTTTGAAATCTAGAAACAAGTAGAACACAATAAATTTCTATGCGGAATTTAAACACTGAAGATGAATCCACTTTATGCAGTCGGCTATACAATAAATCAAAAGAATAATGCTTGCTAACGACCTGTAAAAGAAGATTCTTAGCTGAGACTCGATTTTCTGTTCCTTTTAAGAGAAACTGGCTGGCATTAAGTGTGAAAATATGGATGAAAATTCTCGAAATAAACTCGTGTTGAATACGATTTCTTTCTTTTGTAGCAAGTTGAAAAAAGATGCTTATAATGTAAGTAAATCTTTATCAGAAACTGCTGTGCATATAGTGGCAATAGATTTATGAATACAGAAAATGTTGAAAACAAATCAATTGTTTGTGTAAATAATAAACAAGATACGAGCGCGTTTCATTCTTCGACTCCAAAAGAATTTTCTATTTTTTTAGAGTTGTTGATTCAGCCACGAACCTTACATTTGCCATCGCAACAATTCAATAGGAGCTTAATGGCTGCAGGTTGCAAGACAAACGAGATTGAAAATAATATACGAAAGCTTTTTCTAAATATGCTAATTACAATATTATATTTTGCTGAGCACTTCGGGGTGTAATCGAGAATTTTCTTCCTTTTTTAAATTTTCTTTTTAGAGTTATATATTTGATCGGTGGTTTGATACCAACATTTGTGTACCATTATTTGCTAATCTTTGTCTTTCTGTTGGTCTTTCAAGCCTCACTGAAACAGGAAATTCGGTCCTCATTGGGTGTTCCGTATTTTTCAGCGGTGATACCTTCTAAAAATTTACGAGATGTTGTACAGACCAAATGATCTGAGAATTTAATGCGCGAAATGGTTTTCACAAAGAAAATCCTTATAGAACACAGAAAATGAGGCTCTTTTTGTGAAGTGATTTCGAAATAGGCATGAAATGCGTGGTGGGACTCGGGTAATACTAATTAACATAACAAATGAACAGATTGATCAACTTTCCCATAATTCAGGAGCATCGCGTGCGTTTTAGTGTTGAGAACGTCTTTAGTATAAAGACGATTACAATAAGATCTTATTCTTAGCTCGGGGTTTGACGAACGTCCAATTAATACTAATCTCTAGCTCTTCTCAAACTGCTGTAGTATGTAACTCATTGTCGATGTGGTAAACATAGACTTTACACACTCATGAAGTCAGGTGCATCAGTAGGTTGATCTGAAAGATGATCTCTTAGTCGGATGTGGAGATCTGCGTTTCACCTGATATCAGTAGCTGTGCGACATAAATGCACGTGATCGAATCAGCTGCGTCTAGGATGCATACGATTTGGAAAGACATATATATATATATATATATATATATATATATATATATATATATATATATATATATATATATATGTATGTATGCATATAAAGAAAAAACAAATACGTTGTTTAAACCAACAGACAACTTACCAAAAGACCTAACACCTTAATCAAGAGAGAATCTCGAACAAGGAAAGAAAAAAGAAAAAGTCTAACAGTAAACACCTACCCACTCAGTAAACAAAAGTGCTCAACGTGTAGATTACCTAGACAGAGAAAAAAGCACCTTAGAACGTTAGCTCCTATCAAAGGACAGCCCGAGTCGTCTGACGATCGTGTGAACGTGAAACGAATATATATATATATATATATATATATATATATATATATATATATATATATATATTGTGTTTATTTTGGTAGCACGTTTTCTTTGAGATATGTTTCATTGAATAATAATAATAATAAAATAACAATAAATAATAATAATAACAATAAATTCACTATCTCCTCATATAAAACCCCTACCAGCATAAATTTGTACACCCTTAACTGTAAGAGTGAATGTCCAAATTACTATAAAATACCAATTATAAAAAATCTAATAAACCAGGCAAAAATTAATTCATCCACAAAACAGATTTTCTACAGTGAAGTAAAAAATATAAAACAAACTCTTATTAATAATAACTTCCTTAATTATATTGTTGATAAACAAATAAGATTTGCTATTAGAAATTTGAATACAAAGCAAATAGAATATAATACTTCTTCAATTAACCCTAAACATACTAATCTTTTATATCGCAACCAAATACATTCTAATTATAAAAAAGACAAAAATATCTTTAAAAAATTAATAAATATTAACATTTCCACCACAGACCATAGTAAAAAAAAAATTATTATATACTACACTAAATCTAGCATATCTAATTCAATCATTCGTAATAACGACTCTTCCCCACATACTAACGTGTTACAGAAAAGTAAGATTGTTTATAAATTTAAATGCGTGATTGAATCTCTAACAGAAAAATATTTTTTCTGTATCTATATTGGCTGCACTACGATCACGTTGTCTCCGCGGCTGAATTTTCATTTGAATGATGCATCTAACATTTCTAAACATTTACAGCAGCATACCTGACAACATTCGAAATTCAGAAAAATTGTTGTTGAAAATACATCTATACTTTTCATGAAAATAATAAATATAAACTAAAAATTCTCGAAGCTATCTATATTAAAAAAATGAAAACAAATCTTAATAAAATTAATTATGATTACTGCACAAATGTTTTGAAATGTTTACAGTAGATAGCTTAAAATATCGAAGTTTGTACTAATAGTTTTAATACTTATTTCTTAAAACTCTCCCAATGCAATACTTAGTTACCTCCCCTGGAGTGTCAGTCAAGCCATCACAGTATTCACTCAGGTTTCAAGTAAAAAAAAAAATAATTTTCAAATGAACACAGCAATTTTGTCTTTGAAAATGATGAACACTACAATGTTTGTCTCGAAATAATCAACATCCTGATGATGACATTGTGCCATGTTGAAAGTACTCGGAAGAAAACAATATGTATGAACACGGTAATTTTCTCTCTTCATTTAATAATGACACCAAAATCTTGTCCAGGAATATGAAAGGATCCATTTGAAAATAAGTAGACAGAATTTGTCTAAATTATTTAATGAAACATGCATCAATATACAAGTAATTAGGAGGATTTAAGAATTATAATTCTTATAATTTATCGAGTCTAGAAACCTCAACAGAATACAGAAAGCACAGGACGGCCGTTTCGTCCTATATTTGGGACTCATCAGCAGTGCGCATCCACTAATGAGAATTAAAACCCGGACAGTTACGTTGCCAGGCAAACACCATACCAACTGTTCCAACGGGCCTCGGTGAGGACGAGGTAGCGAATCATACTCAATATAGCGCTG
Organism: Acanthosepion esculentum; assembly: GCA_964036315.1. Classification (NCBI taxonomy): domain Eukaryota; kingdom Metazoa; phylum Mollusca; class Cephalopoda; order Sepiida; family Sepiidae; genus Acanthosepion; species Acanthosepion esculentum. The sequence goes on along the minus strand of OZ038487.1, from coordinate 4,097,567 downwards.
CTCGATCACATATTCCGTGGTGGAACTCAACTGAGATTCCTTTTTTACCCAGTTGGGGCGGCTTGGTGATAGTAGTCGTGGCTCGAGGGGGCACAGTCCTATGGGTAAAAAAGGAAACTAAGTTGAGTTCCACCACGGAATATGTGATCGAGTGGCGCTATATTGAGTCCGATTCGATACCGAGGCCCGTTGGAACAGTTGGTATGTCGTTTGCCTGGCAACGTAGCAGTCGGGGTTTCAATTCTCGGTAGTGGATGCGCACTGCTGATGAGTCCCAAATATAGGACGAAACGGCCATCCAGTGCTTTCTGTATTCTGTTGAAGTTTCTAGACTCGATGAATTACTTAATTATATATATATATATTGAACATTGAAGTCAACACTCAGAGTCAACAGACTGTTCATGCTAAACGCAATCATCAGGCCTGATCTATATATATATATATATATATATATATATATATATATATATATATATATAGATCAGGCCTGTGTGTGTGTGTGCGTGAAGAAATATAGTTTTAAGGTGTGCTTAATTTATGGGATAAAGTGCTCAATATCAGAGATAGAGCGTATGTATATATAAAAGTGAACATTGAAGTCAACACTCAGAGGCAACAGACTGTTTCATGCTAAACGCAATCATCAGGCCTGATCTATATATATATATATATATATATATATATATATATATATATATATATATGCGTTTAGCATGAAACAGTCTGTTGCCTCTGAGTGTTGACTTCAATGTTCACTTTTATATATACATACGCTCTATCTCTGATATTGAGCACTTTATCCCATAAATTAAGCACACCTTAAAACTATATTTCTTCACGCACGCACACACACACACACACACACACACACACACACACACACACACATGGTGGACTCTTCACACACACACACATATATATGGTGGACTCTCCTATCGTGAACGATAAATGAGGGTCAGCATTGGAAGGTGCCTTTTGTTTTACACTTATGCATGCTAGCGGGGGCTATTGTGGAGAAAATCAGGTACGGGAAAGACATATTTCATTTGTGCTTTCTTAAGTGGGATACTCGCCCAACCTTGCTGCAGGTGACAAAGCCACACTGACAGATGAAATTTGTTAAAGCAGGATATTGATGGTGTCTCTGCTTTAGAGCTTGATGAAGCTGATCCTGGTGCTTCAGTCTACTATCTTCAAAACCCTTTAACTTAATGAAACATGTCTTACGCCAGTCCTTTCGGTTTGATGCTTTGACTTCACTGGTTTTCAGCTCAAAGTTGAAATGTTTCAAGTTATCTTTCCATTTGTCTTTGTAGAGTAAGAGTAGACGTCCAACTGAACACTCGGAGTTTAGTTGTTGTCCATGCAGCACTTTTTTGAAGCCTATGCTCATCCATTCTCACAACATGACCAGACCACCTAAGTTGTATGTTTGCTAGAATGGTTTCAATGCCTGTGATGTTGTTACATTTCTTCAGTATTGCACTATTCTTTTATATCACATATGGCACGAAGACAGCGCATGTGAAAGGGGTCAAGTTGATTTATGTGCCTGCAGTACAGGGTCCAAGTTTCAGCAACATAGAGATGGGTTGAGAGAACGACTGATCTGTATATGTCGATCTTTACTCTGCGATACATGTCTTCGGTATTCCATAACCTATGTTTAAGTTTAGCGAATGCTGTGCTGGCTTTGGTTATTCTGGATTGGATTTCTCTGTCCATTTTTCCATCAGAAGAGACTGTTGATCCAAGATATGTGAACGTCTCAACAGTTTTTAATACCGTACAATTCATGAATACGTAAGGATTTGTGGGAGATGAATTGTCTGGTACTGGCTGCTACATTAGCTCAGTCTTCTTTATGTTGATAGTGTTTCGCTGTTTCAGAGAATTTATTAAGGATATATATATATATATATATATATATGTGTGTGTGTGTGTGTGTGTGTGTGTGTGTGTGTGTGTGTGTGTCTGTGTGTGTGTGTGTGTGTGTGCGTGTGCTTACCTCAGAGAAAAGACAATTGCTTACATCCACACGAGATAGTAGGGTCCACATTTAGAGACTGTCTCGAAGTCACAACCATAGTGACCGATAATGTCCAGAGTGAAAAGTGAGATTCGGTCTTGAATTCTCATTAAAATGTACGATGACAGTATTGCACTGGGAACGATGATTTAAGAATTTTCGTTTCGCATAAACTGATCTTTGTGAAGTCCTAAATGATTCCAGAGGCGAATTTTTTTTTGAGAGAGACGCATTCGTTAAAGACATGACTTTACACGAAAATCTCATTTCTTAACGGAAACAAGATTAATTATTTCATCAATTTTCCTTATCTGACACAAGGACAATAACATTTTGTAGAACCTAGTGTTCCGAGATAGTTACCGGAAAACAACTAACGTATTTGAGATAATGATATCCTCCCATTGTAGCCCTGATAGAATTCATAAACGATTGCGCCTTCTTGTGAGGGTGGAGTAAGAGTTGTTTTCCACTCTCCCGCCTCTTCCTGAAAGACACAATATTGTAAGTTTTTTACTACTCTGTCTTTATTTCCATGGCAAATTTTCAAGTGAGTTCCATTCTTTAATTCCACTAGTTCAGACATTTACTTGCTCAGACAAGTCGTGCCACTTCCAGGGAGTCGAATCAGCCTTATTTCCATCTTTTAACAAATGCAAAGAGGAAGTCCTACGCAGCTTTTTTTTCTTCTCAAGAACTACGACTTTGTGGGACAGCGTTGTATCTTACCTGGACAATTTGAACCTCTTTAAGTTCAATCCTTAGACATTCTCTTTATCCTCATAATCTTCACTTTTTACCATCCCCTCTATCACACACCACGTTCACCATAAAAAGCTTAATAGTAACCCTCTACCTTGAGCGGCTCTCGAAAATTTTATCGGTGCACTTTAGTATAAAAATGATCAATGAGAATAGAAATTTCTCTTTTTTTTGTCATAGTATTAATGCTATTAACTAATGGCTATAATATTTTGCAAGCATTTGCTGAAGAGAGCGCAATGTTTTGTTTTTGTTTCTTATTTATTCACTCGTTTGTGTTAACGAGACTCATAAACCTAGGTGGTCAATTATCAATTCTTGACCCAGCATCAAAATGGAAACATTTTCAATTTCTAAAATGTAGCAAGATAATGATTTCTTATTGAAAAACATCGGAAATGTTTTCCTGAAGTTGGTAAAGTAAAGATTTTAGAGTTTGTAAAGTAATGCTTTCAATACAATTTTAAATTAAAAGAGGAAAATGGTCTTTGAAAAAAAAAAGTGATTTATCAACAAATAGGATTAAATCTATGGATTTCTGATTGTCTTTTGGAAGCTAACTATTTGTTTCTCTTGTGAATTGTGAAATTATTTCTTTTTTTGTTTCTCAGTACAGACTACGATAATCTCTGCACTTCCAGTCCAAAAAGAAAATAGATGTATTCTGAAAACTCTTCAGTTACGAGTGAAGATTTATTTAAAGAAATTTGGTGTGATTTTCATATCAACTGTATGGGGCATCCAACAGGGAAATGGATGACTTTGAATGTTCTTCTAAATATATCAGGCTTGGTGTAATCATGGACAGATAACGTTTTTGTTATTTAGAAATCGATTTTCATCCAAAAAAGAAAGATATTTCTAACCTTGAATATAAGTAAAACGATTTGAAATGAGAATCACCTTTTTTTTCAAATTTCCATTTAGCATCCAATGTCGATATTGTGTCTAAGTTTGCTGCAATTTCCGATTTTAATGAGTACATGTGTGTACGTCTGATCTTCTGAAAATGTTGTAAAATTGTACACGTATCTATGAAACAATTATATTTTGACCAATAATAAAAGAGGAAAAATGTTGTATGGCGACCATTTCTACTTAAACACACTGTCAACGTTTCACAGAATTTGTCTCTGTCATAGATTTGACTAAGTAAAGAATAACAAGCATCGTGGCCCAAAATGATGTTACACATTAAATTCCAGTAGCATATTAACAAAAGCAAATGTTTAAATAAACAATGACTCTTAAGCTTTCCTTTATCTGCTTCTTTCTTTTCTCTCTGAATTATACAGTGACATAATTTCGATTTCAAATGCGCTCAAATACGCATATAGGCTTGTACACGAACATGCACACATGTACACATGCACAAGAGTGCATTTGAAATAAATAAAAATAATAATCTTCCGCCGAAATCCTTAGCAAAATCTTAAATCCAGACTCCAAAGATTTTCTGATAATCAGTGCCAAATAAACGCATAAAATAGTTTAAAATGTCTCCAAGTATTTTGAAAACTTTTTCGCCGTTTTTTATTTATTTCCTCAAACAGAATTATCTCCCTTTTTTCTTTGACAAGAAATGTTGCGTCTAGTTTGGCCGTTTTTTCTCATCAGATCAAAAGGCAATGCGATAAAAATGTTTTGAAAACAAGCGGCGTTTATGCATACCCTAATATAATCATAGTCAGGTACAAGATCAAAAGGAGGAGAGCAAATTGAAACTATATTGATAAACGAAACTAAATAAAAACTGAATGAATTCAGTTCTAAGGTCGATCAATTTATCCACTCAAAGTTTTAAAATATTTTTAAATAGCTGAAGTTTGAAATCATTATTGACTTTCGGAAAGACTTCCAAACTGACTTGCGACGGTATAAGCCAATCCTTCTAGGGGATTCATGATTACATCATGTGTAGTTTTGTCTCCTTTCTTGGCTTCAAAATTGAGTAAAGGAATTGAATTGGTTGATGATTCCGTAGCCCCAATTTATAATCTGATGAGTTGGCTTTTTTTTAGTAAAACTTTTTCATCAGAAATGTTATAAAAAGGATGAAAATGAGCATTTGTCTGACTTTGGAATAAATTTCTCTGAACATTCTGGCAATTGTGTTTCGAATCAGAAATATTAAGAAAATCAAACTTTTTCTTCTATTGAATATTCCTCAAATATCGATTCTTTTTATACGTATTCTTTTTGGAGTTACTTTTATTTCTTAGGTTTTATTTATTAGCACATCATTGATAAGGATGAACAAACGATCATGAACTTGGCATGGGATTTTGAAGCGTTGTTTGAGAGTTTAGCAAATGGCGCCGCCAATACAGTTTCGATTACTTCTCACATATTTATTTACTTTTAAGACGCACTGGTCCTTAAACTGATACTGAGTGGAAAACCATAGACTGATTTTTTTCGATTTCTATGAAGAACAAGACGGAATTGTGAAGAAGCCAACAATTTTGCTACTCAAGTTCGTCAAACGGAAAGATGGATCGCGCGCGTAATAACGACGGATTTTGCAACGGAAATTCAACGAATAGTGGACCAAATATCTCGGGTTAATTTTCATGGTGTTATTTTCTGGATGAGTATTCCCCATTAAATTCACTTACACAACCGCACACACACACACACACGCGCGCACACACACACACACACATACATATATTTTAAGCCATTTTTATGTTTATACATTGTTTTTATAGATACAAATATTTAAGTAAATGCTCTGTTTATAATAAACAGGATTAAACAACATTTACCGGCCTGAATCGGTTAAAGTACGTCAGGCTAAATGACGGTTCCGTATAGGATATAAGTTCGATTCCTGTCGGAGGTCGAATATTTTCTATGAAAATTTCTCGGACATTCAGGCTCACAACACTTTTGACTTCATCGTCACTTTTAAACTTCGTGCCTCTCGTGAACGCTTTCAAGGGACCAAACAGGTGAAAGTCTGAAGGGGCAAGGTCTGGGCTGTAAGGGGGACGAGGGAGCAGTTCCCAGCCCAGCTCGTTGATGGTCTGCACCGTTTGGGCTGCTGTGTGAGGCCTTGCGTTGTCATGACGCAAGATGACTCCTTCTAACTGATGACCCCTGCGTTTGTCCCAACAAATAAGCTCAAAGTCCTTGCAATATCATCCACTGTCACCCTTCTGTCAGAATGAATGAGGTCATTGACTGATTCGATCACCCCAGGAGACCTCACTTCTGTAGGTCTCCTAGGCCTGTCTTCATCCTCAACACTGCTCCGTCCTTCTTTAAACAATTTAGCTCACTTGTAGACATTTTTTGACTGAAACATGTGACACCATACACAGTTGACATTCTCCTATGAATTTCAACTGGTTTGCACCCTTCAGCAACCAAAAACTTGATAACTGACCACTGTTCAATCCTGGAGCATGCTTCTTGGTCGGCCATCTTTGTTAATCGCCAAAACTCTCAAAGTTTTTTTTTAATCTGCAAAAGAAATTAAATCCATGTGAAAAAAAAAGAAGTAAAAAAAATAAATAAAAAAGAGTAAGCTTCTATCTGTATTAGAAGTCCTTATACCGAAAAATTCAACTTATTTATTGAATGACCCTCGTATATAGCATGTTTGATTAAGTGAAATAAAAAATTAGTTCGAAATTGAAACAATGAAAAAAAAATTAAAGTTGTTAAAAAAAGGAGTGGATGAAATGCAAACTTGAATGAATTCTGGAAGTGGTTGGGTCCCCGGACACGGCTACAAAATGACAACATATTTAAAACTCTGTACCAACTTTTTAATTACGTGCATTGTGGCATGAGTTTTATTTTCAATAAAACAATTATTCATTTTCTAATAAATAAGCAAGGAACAAGTTGCAAAAAAAGAACCAGTTTTTAATATTGTCAAGAAATCTTTGCAATTCAAGCAACAAACACGCACATTATAACTATAAAAAATAAAACTTTGAATATCTTCGAGGCTCAGCTTCAAAATTATTCAAAGTTGTATTTTTTAGAATTACAATGAATTATTAGAACGATCTAAAATTCCCTAAAGAACAAAGACGAACACAAAGAAAAAAAACAAAAAAATCACAAACAAATGAAAAAAAAATGGAATCGAATTTAAAACTGCATGAAATTTTATTGACTTTTTTCTCCAAAGAAAAAAAGAAGTGAGTGGGTGTAAATTCAATTCAAACAAAAATAGATAATGAAATTGAGAGATTTAAAATTTTCTGTCCAAAGAAAATAAGAGTTTTGGAAGTGTTGAGTCTTGACTCAATGTTGAATCTCGCCTATTGCATGGAATAATAATGCAACACAAAATGTACTTGGAACAAGAATGTATTATAACAAGAAAGTGTACACAATAAGTACATATAGTATTTCTGTATATTTCTGGGAAGACGTTCCTGGAGAATGTGTTGACTAGTCGCAGTCGATCAGAGTCTCTAGTTGGATCTCGTGATACCCAACTCCTTCTCTCGTCTTCCGGTATCACCCATTATTTATATAGTTGATAGTCACCTATGCAGATTAGGTAGATCCTACACAACAGGAAGGAATCTCCAAAATCTTCAATCTCTAATCAAAAGGAATGAAAACAGAAAAGTATTTAAAAAAATATTTTCATGAAGCAAATATCTGTCCAGTAAGAATACGTTTATTCTGTTTTAAGGAAACAATCGAAGACATTTGCTATTTCTTTAACATAATGAAGTTGATTCTCACTAGGTGTCCTCTGACTGTAGACTTATCTCAGAATAAGGTCAGCTAAGTAAACAATTTTAATCAAATAACCGGCGGGAGAAAAATCTGAAGACCTCATCTTTTTATTTTCATTATTTAATATATTCATTTTTATAAAGACCCCTCGTTTCCCCCGCCCCCGTGTACCAGATGGAATTCTTGTGTCTACTCTCGGGATCTTAGAAGACGTGTATGAATATTCATTGATTAAAGTATTGAATATTTTCCAGTTTAAAAGACAGAAATGGAAAATGATTTGAATTAAAACCAGCCTACATTGTTTCTCTCTCGACCTTTCATGTGATCTTATCTTTAATCGGCCCTTAACAGGCCGAGTATGTGCTAGGTACACTCAAATAAATTCACCTCGGAGGCCAAATTTCCATCAGCAGCGCAGGTCGATGCATTAAAATGAAAAAAAGAAAGAAAGAAAACCTTTAAAAAAGTAAAAATGAATTCGAAAATGAAGCATCATTGAACAGAAGCGAAATCCTCCTAAAGCATAAGTCGATTCACTTATTTCGGGTCAGACAATGTGAAGAGGTTTTAATCTAAGAGCCAACTATTAACTTTGATAGATTCGATAATCAAGACTTCAATGAAAAGTCAAATGCTTGCCCTCAGACACCTAAGTATTGATAAGATTCGCAAGAAATCTATATCCACACGGTTCATATCTGCAAAAGATTTATCCATGATACTGAGCACTGTTCTTTCAAATAATATCTATCTATCTATCTATCTATCTATCTATCTATCTATCTATCTATCTATCTATCTATCTATCTCTCTCTCTCTCTCTCTCTATATATATATATATATATATATATATATATATATATATAGTACAGGTAATAGATCCGTTGGTATATAATCCGGGCGGATCCTAGTAATATCAGTTATTAAAACTGATCCACAGAGAGCTCAATATATTTATTATAACATAGCATATATATATATAATATAGCAAAAATCCAAAATTACCTCATGTGGGTATAGTTGATTTCAAACCGGCACAACTTTATGCTAGTCTTTTTCAGTCCTAGACTGACTGTCTCGGAATCAGGGGTTTTGAATTTAATTTAAATAGCAGTCGGAGAGAAGGTACTGGTCTACTCAAAGGGACGCCACGTTTAATTAAGGAGCTGGGTTGGTGACAAGAATGTCTGGAATACTCTTTGAAAAACATCCCACATCCCTAACTACACTCGTTCAACCTTTGCCTCACGGAAAAAAATTGTTGACTTTGTGAAGAGACTACGATAGAAAGCTTTTTTCTAACCCCTCTGAAACACCAAATAACAAATACAAAACTTTCAATCTAAAGACCCAACAAACTCCACCATCCTGTAAACTGGATCCTTTTCAAAGGGAAATGTTTGACATAGTTAAAAATAATGAAATTCAACAAGCAGTCCGACCAATTCCAAAAAGAACTAAACAAGGACATTAAGACTATTAGAAACTCCAAAGACATTGGGGTAAGGGCCGATAAATCTAAAAATATTTATAAATATAACTCTTCACACTACCACAAAATCCTTACCAACAAAATAACAGACATACACAAACTAGACAGATACAACAGTACTATATCCGAGATCGATACGAAGAGACTACCAAGATAGCCAATAAGTTCAATATTGCAGGTAGAGTGGGAAAGATCCATATTAAAGATACCTACATTTTATTTAAGGACCATAAACCTAACTTCGCTAGTAGTACACAGTCTAAACTAATAAATCCAACTAAAACTGAACTAGGTCTAATAAAAAAAAATATAATTAAAAAAATAACCGATAAACTACTAATCACAACCTGTGTTAATCTTTGGAAGGATTCGTCAGATACTATCAAATAGTTCGCCAAAATTATAATGTTTACATTGGAATTTCCGCGGGAGAATTGAAACAGAGAATGTATACCCATAGACACTCATTTACCAATCCTAAATTAAAATAGTAAACAGTCTTTTCAAAAGATTTTGGGATTTGAAGGAAAAGTGTCTGAATCTTCAGTTAGATTGGAAAATTATGGTTTCGCATAAACTCTTAATAGTTTTGAAGATAGGTGCAGCTTATGTTTAGGGGGAAATTAGACATTATAAAATACAATAATCAATGTAAACTATTAAAACAAAGGAAAGAGCTAGTGTTAAAATGTAGACATAGAAGTAGGTTCAAACTTATATAAGAATATAGATCTTACCTTATTACTTACTAAGCCCCACAAAACAACAGCCCCTCCGCTATTGATGCAACCCCCTTTGATTAAATTTTTACTTTAATATCTTCCTCTTAAAGAATTTCGGGTACAGCTTGGTATTGCTAATAAGTTAACCAATCCTTAATGGTGTAAATCGATGGTATATATATATATATATATATATATATATATATATATATATATATATAGAGAGAGAGAGAGAGAGAGAGAGAGAGAGAGAGAGAGATAGATAGATAGATAGATAGATATGGATGTCAGTTATCAGTTATCTCCTGTTAATTTCCCTCTGAAAGTTCTCCACTGCCTTAACTTCAGAGGGAAATTAACAGGAGATAACTGATGACTGACATCCATTAAACAGGGCACGTGGAACTAGAACAGTCTACCCGAGTGAGCGAAATAAAGGGTTCAGTTCGACATTTCAACCACCTGAAGAAGGCCAGAGCGTACAACAACCGAAACGTTGTAATAAATATGGCGACAAAGATGAGGACAATAGTCTGAATAATGTAAATAATGTACATAATATCTCATCTCAGTAATATAGACAGATATAGTTTATCAAAGCAAGAATTGCAAAAGAAGGCAACTGAACTGGTAAACGTTTTGAAGCAACAATAAACTGTGTTTGAGAAAACTTCATTTTTACAAAGGAGCGGGACAAAGGCAAGTTTTGTATTGCTAAATAAAATTGCAACGCAAACAAGTCATTTGTAGAAGCAGAATTTATTAAAGATTGCATGGTTGATGCTATCAATATTGTGTGTTTTCAGTGTTGAGGAACAGAACAAACAACTTGACGCCTAATTCTAACAAACTGGTAAATAACTGCAGTTTTTGGTTAATATACGATGCGACCCGATAAAATTGTGACTTTTTTAAAATTGTGATTTTTTTAATGTGGCCTTTACACTGAAAAGTTTGCCCACCCCTTGTTTACTCCGACAACATTTACATGTTTCAAGCGTATAGGGACTAACGGGTAGAAGTAGTACCTTTGTTGCTCGGCTGCTGCATTTTATTATTAAGGTGGACGGGCAATACTGGTATTCAGCCATCCCCTAAATCTCCACGCCACACCCTGTAAACCACAGGAAGGATTATGTATATGTGTATGGGTTGATGGGGCTCTTTAGTCATGTTTATGTCAACCGGTCTAAGAGAAGGAAACTCAGATGACAAAACCAGGGTAGATGGGACGCTTCAGTCATGTTTATGTGAGCAGATCTAAGAGAAGGAAACTCAGATAACAAATCTGCGACTGAAACGACTACAGGTCATTTCTCCTTTGCTTGTCACCAGCTCATAATCATGGAGGCTTAGAGAGTGGCACTCTTGTTGTACAAGCGTTTGTCAATATAATCAAGTGATGTACAGATTCCTCTTTGCAACATCTCTCATTAGGTTGTAGCAAGTACATTGTTCGTTTGTCACTTGTGTAACAAGTTATGCAGCTTCCTGGCAAGTCACCTTCGGAGTTATACACGAGAGAAGTGGGAATTGGGGAGCGAACATGATTAGGCGGCCATCATCTGTGAAGATGCATCGGATCATCATCATCATCATGCATATGTAGGTATATACATCAATGCATCCATTGCCGAATGATGAAAAAATAATCGTCCTCGCCAATGCACTTAATTCCGTGAGAATATTAATCACGTAGATCGAGTATTATAGTGATAATTTCAGGCTACAGACTTATTGATTCAACTTAATACACACGAAATTTATACAATTACATGCATATAAAAGACATCTATACACCTATGCATCTATATATAATGTTGTTTTACATGCACACGATATATGATATAGATACATGGTAAATTATATATATATATATATATATATATATATATATATATATATATATATATATATATATATAAAAGGAAGAGGTTATAGTGGTTCCAACGAGAGAAAAGTGTGTATATTAAAAAGAAGAGAGGTACCGCAAACGTTTTTGGTTGTAATGTGCATTTGAAGAAAGACATTCGGATTACTAACACAAAAACAGAGAATGTCTCATATCGAGAATATTTAACATCGAAAAACATAAAGGAGAAAAAAATTAATTATTTTTAATAATATGTGGAAATCTCTACCCTTTACCTGAAGACGGTCGCGAGACCAGAAACACGTGTAGCAAAATTATGGAAAATAAAACATAATACTTTTAAAAAAAATCCACATTACAACCAAAAACGTTTGCGGTACCTCTCTTCTTTTTAATATATATATATTATATATATATATATATATATATATATATATATATATATATATATATATATATATCTTAGCCATATGGGATCCCTTCTTCCCAGAATTTAGTGTGTGCATAATATGTACAACATTATCTACCCTCGTTGAAACAACTTGAACTTGCCGAGAGAGTATAAAATGCCGATTTTCGCAATTAACAGTTGACGACTACCTGATATTTTCTTGAAAACACATGAAACCATTAGTTTTGACCGGTTTCTGCTCACCGGGAATTAATTTTGAAATAGATATAAGTTATGTAAATATTAGCTTTTGGACGACCTTACTAAAAATATGCCAAGCACACGTGTTCCTAAAACTTCCCTTGTGATAAAATTTGTCAGTCCATTCTTTGCATTTATTTTATACAGGCGAGCGGCGACTGTTACGCCTCTCAAGAAGAATAGCAAAGGCAGCCGCCACCCACAAAAACTCGTATAGCTATTCATTGAAAAAAATAAAACAAAACAAAAAAACACACAGGCATACATGTTTTATTTGTTTATTTTTCCACCTTAGTCAGGTGCAAACTAGCTCACCAAAACCTTGTTCATCTGCCTACAATTGATAATATGTGTTGCTTTGCAGCTCAGACCTGCATCAACCTGCATCAAGCTCATTGACAGGGTGCTGCTTCTTCCAGTCAAACGCTTGTGGCTTAAAAATTACCCTTCGCTCAAATCGTTACCCACGTGTGAAAAACAAAACAATTTCCATCAATAAACCAGATTTTATTCTTGGTTTGTCATAAGCGAGCGAAATAGAGATGAGGCGTAGATGAGGAGGGAGGTGCACAGTTCAACGGTCGTCTTCCCTGTCCGCTCTCCGATACTCGTTTCGTCCCTTCTGTGTGCCTTTTCACGGGATATAGTCAAATTTATAGATAACAATTTTCTTGTCATCGTCTAAAAAAGTAATTTATCTTCCTTCCGTGACTACAGGTCATCTCTCCCAGTATGAGCATCTTACTTACTAATAACCATCGGTCGAAAGTAAATGTTCCGTATGCATTTTTGAGACAGGCCCAGTTTTCAATGTAACAAGACCATAGCTGACTCATTCTCTGATATTTTGTTGAGGATGCTTCCTACGTTCAGAAAATATGATTCACATTTGTTCCTGCAAAGCACAGAGCATATTATTCAATCGTTGATTTACAATTTGCTTTGTTTTTATAATTTTCCATTTCACCACAGGAGAATTACCGGTTCTGTCATTCTATGCTTATGCATATTTAAACAGTTTTGCTTTCATACTATCTATTATTAAACGTTGCTGTGTGAATGTACAACCTTTCTTCCCGTAGACGTTCTGGGGCCCCTAAATAAACTTTGTACCGTGGCTTGGTATATCACATCTTTTGTTAACAAAAGCCATCGATTGTATATTCGTATTTACCTACACAATTACATGAGTGGAGTGTGTCTATAGACACTAGCCTTCTACATCACCTTTATAATTCTGTTTCTTTAGTAACTGCGCCATATTATCTGTGAAGCTGTCACTTAAATTTTATGGAGTTTCTGTTAAATACTTTATTCAATATATGTGCTTTTGGGAAGTGTTTATCAATTAAATTAATGATTCGTCTCTTTAAACTAGTTCTTCCGATGTAATTAAAATTAAACCAGATTATATTCCTTTGTCTTCTTCTATGGTTGGTATTCTATTTTCACCAATGCATGGGACATACTTTTTAGTGCAATTTCATAATCTTTTTTTTTTAATTATTGAAGATTGCGTTATTATAGAAATTACATCATTTTACATATTGATTTAGACAGTTGAGAGATGATTAGAGGCAGTTAACATATAAGGGTGAGACTTTTCATGGCTTCCTTTGTAGAGGTAACTGTCTCTTTCCGTGGGTTGAAGGTGACATCCAGATAGTTAACGTCTTTTGTTGCCATTTCAAGCAAGAAGCCCTATGCTTTAAAGTAATATATAAACTTTTTCCTTATCAACAAGCCTCACTATTTATTTTAAAGTATAAGATGTCCGTCATCTCTATAGAGACATATATACCCTATAATATTAATGTATAAGATGTCCATCATCTCTATAGAGACGTATATATCCTATAATATTAATGTATAAGATGTCCAACATCTCTATAGAGATATGTATATCCTATAATATTAATGTATAAGATGTCCATCATCTCTATAGAGATGTATATATCCTATAATATTAATGTATAAGATGTCCATCATCTCTATAGAGACGTATATATCCTATAATATTAAAGTATAATTTGTCCATCATCTCTATAGAGGCGTATATTTCCTATGATATTAAAGTATAAGATGTCCATCATCTCTATAGAGACGTATATATCCTATAATATTAATGTATAAGATGTCCAACATCTCTACAGAGATGTGTATATCCTATGATATTAATGTATAAGATGTCCATCATCTCTATAGAGATGTATATATCCTATAATATTAATGTATAAGATGTCCATCATCTCTATAGAGACGGAAATATCCTATAATATTGGTTAGATGAGTAATCTTCATTCAAAAATTCTAAGCGAAGTTTCAAAGTACAACAAATGCTTCAAATCAACTAAAATACCGTTACCTTCGAAATCTGCATCCTAAGATTATACAGAAACTGATGAGGAGAAAAACAAATCTCAGACAAAGAAAAGAAGCAAGTCACGTGATGGATAAATGCGACTTGCCTAATTTAGTGTCAGTAGATACGACTACAAAGCGACTTTCGACTACGCGGACTGAAGTTAAGAAACCAGCATTAAACAAGACGCATTAAAATGTTGTTCAAAGTGATATAAACTATTGGATGCAGATGTTTGGTAGAAGATCACACATTTAGTGACAAAACTAGGATAGGGCTGCATTCTAATAAACGAAATAATGCACATTGATCGATGAAAAAAGATATTTGAGGATAAGAGTTTGCTGCGTTGGCAGTCTATAGAAAGTAATTATTGAAGAAAGTTGTTTAAAAATTGACGTTATCTTGAATAGTGCCAAATCAATGCAGTTGATAAAAGAACAATTGGACAGCAAATTTGAATGAAGCCAAGACTGTTTGGTATGTCGGAACCCCATTCCACAGATCACTTACAACACAACAGACTTTTGGCTAATGAAGGTGTCACCATGTGGAAAAATTCAACCTTCAAAATCTTTGGCTTAAATATCAACGGGAAAATGTGGACAGAACTAAAAAGAGGCGTTCGTCAGAAGAAGCCACTCAAGAACAGTTCTGTTCGGCCAAAAAGAATGCCATCGCATAAGTCACATTGAAGCAATTTTTCACGCTAGGGAAAGCCACATGAAATATTAACAACGTATGGTAATTTATTGAAATTGAAATTATCTAAGAAATTTTAATTATAAACATTATATTTTAAAACACAATATTGTGGTCGGGTTATGTGAGATGGGCAAAATCTTTTACACGGTTATTATAAATATATATATATATATATATATATATATATATATATATATATATATATATATATATATATATATTTCAATTGCACAAACTTCAATATTTATTGCCTGAAATCAATGCTATCAGCGTTGATGTGAATGGAATATTTTTTTAAAAAACCGAATTGAAAAATAATTCTCAGGCAATAAAATATCTCATTTTTTCCTTTAATTTTGTTTTTATGAGCAACGTTTCTTCCTGATATGTATTTATAGGACGTGAGTAGTGTATATTTTACAAATAAGCAAATGTACTCACACATACGTAGTTCTGCCCAAAAATGGCTTTCCAGTTAAAAGATTCTGACTTTTTCTGATCGTTAACCACAGCGCAAAATTTCGAAATTTTTCTAGAAGAACAATTCGCTCGTGTAGCGAAATTAAATTTTACTGATTGCTTCAGAGTTGTGGCCTTGTGTCATACTATGCTTTGCTCTTTATAATTACCATATCCTTGACCTATCGTTTGCTTGTGACAATCGTCCATTGTACCTATTCGGACAATCAATCGTATCAGTTAATCTTTTCCTTTTTTTATTCTTTTTTTTTTAAATAAAAAGAGGAAATAGCTTTTTTATCAAAAGCTTAAGATCTCGCATTAAATATCCAATTGTGGTGACTGGCTTTTCTATCTGACAAACACATTCAAACGAATAGGTACAGAAGAAGGAAAGAATGAAATGGAATTTGAATTTTTATACAATTTATTTCTCTTACTTCAAAATTTCTCCCAAGGGTCACCATTTAGCGTGAAATCTCCCAGGACAGGAATGTTCTTATTTAACGTCTAATTCCTAAATTAACATTTTGTGAACGAGTAAACGTTTTTCAAACGCACGATAATTCCGATCGAAGTATGACATGGTGTTACCACAATACTTCGTCTGTTTCAATCAGGCAAAAGTGAGCGATGGCTAGCTTCGAAAAAACATCGTCTTAATTTTATTGGAGATTTAAACAAAGGTCACAAATCTTTCCGATTTTTGTCATATAACACATTTAAGCCATCGATTTTCCTGTATCGTGTACATGTTTGAGGATAACGTAGTAAATTCTTTATATGGATATGGGATATTTTTCTAAATCAGAAATGAATAATCTGATATAATTTTCTTGTCTCTACCTCATTGTTTCAATTTTTTGTCATCCAGGTCTTTACTCTGTAAGGTTTATCTTACCCCAAACCCTTTGTATAATAAGAGGCAGTTGATTTATACATCCTAACCTTAGGCAATTTTATTATTCCGAAGCTCTCCTCATTTTTGGGTATTGTTTAGACGACCGGGTAAGAGATTTTCTTTCGTTCACAGCATCTTTTTTCACATCTGGCTTTTATCTAGATTCACGCATCTTTAAGATAGATTTAGATTTCTTTTTAATGTTGGTTTGTAAAATCCTAGTTACTCTCGGTGAGTGATCGTAATACATTTCAAAGGTAGATAAAAAGTGTAATCAGCATTTGAAATCATTCCAACTTTATGAATCGTAAAGAAGAAGTGCTATGGATTCGATTTCTAAAGGCGGGTATCTTAGATGTTGTTGCTACGCAATTTCTAAAAGAAAACACGAAAAAGGTCAAGTTTTAAAATGAATATTTGACGATATATAAAAACTCTTATTCTTTAACATTCAGGATCTTGTGTACTTAAAGGTTTGTGGTTACAGATGACAAAAACAAACAAACCTCAACCGACTGAATGCTAAAATCCGCCGCTACTTTCAAGAAAGAATATAAAGTCAGGCATTGCATTCATTCTGTATTTTCATTTTTTTTAAACGATTGCTGCAAATACAGATTTTATAGAACTTGGAATTCTGGTGAATATTTCTTCATGGAATCGCCGGGAACCAAAACAAATAAATAAATAAATGAAATATTACTCGAAAAAAAAATGATTCTTTGTCGATTCGTTAAATCTGCTCAACAACGCGCAGGGTTTCTTGAAAAATAAACAAAATAACTATCAGAAGAAATTGGCTTTGACAAAAGATGTTTTGATACCGGTCTCTCGATTCTTGCAATAACTGAAGGGTCATATCAGATATGTATAACATACAGTTAAACGTGTATATGTTATGTGTGCATGTGTGTGCGAGAGAGAGAGAGAGAGAGAGAGGGGGGGAGAGAGAGCGAGAGAGAGAGCGAGAGAGAAAGAGCGAGAATGAGTGCGTGATTTAGCATATATGATACTACTTCAAGTTTGACCACATGGCAAACACCATATTTTTTTCGAATCACTTCTTGGTCAGTTCGAATATATATATATATATATATATATATGTGTGTGTGTGTGTGTGTGTGTGTGTGTGTGTGTGTGTGTGTGTGTGTGTGTATAAACAAGATAAATGTGGACACTGAGGCAAAAACCAAGCAGCGACAATCTGTCATGCTTGAAATAGACTGCTGCCGCTGGGTGCTGACCTCAGTGTCAGCTTTTATATTTATATGCTCTATCCCTGATATTGAATACTTTAACCCATAAATAGTGACCCATATATATATAAATAGTCGAGGAAAAATCCAACGTTCGCGGCCTGAAGATTGCGTCTAGCATGAAACAGCCTGTCGCCTCTGAGTGTCGACTTCAATGTTCACTTTTATATTTATATTTACACACGCTCTATCTCTGATATTGAGCACTTTATCCCATAAATATAGTACAACTAAAACCTATATTTCTTCATATATATATACATTATTATATACACACACATATACACATACACGTATACATAGATAAACCTACACCTTATACTAACAGTATTATCCAAGTGACAATAAAGGACCGTAAAGTCCATACAAGATTAAAATGTAACAAAACACAACTGTTGATTATTAAATTTTCAAGCAATTATAAAACCATTATCAAACAAAAGTAGATTATAGATTTTTTTATGGGTCGTGGACACCTATTTCCTGTTTCGTCGTTTTTTGCGTGTTTATATATCTAAATATATCTACGTGTTTGTGTATTATAATCTGATTGTGTATGTATTGTCTTTTGCCCGATTTCACCCTCCCCTGCCCATATCATCACTTCAAATGTATCTAAGTTGTAACGAAGCTCAGAGTTACATTAGATTTTAACGTTTATTCCAACTGAATTTTTGGCCTTTCAATAAAAACAAAATAAATCCTCAGTTTCTTCTTTAAATAATTTTATAATTTTTAAAACTTAATACAGATTAAATTTAAATTTTGAAATTGGTAATTTTTAAATTTGAATTTTATAGTAAAATTTAATATTAATTAGTTAGAATGAATTCTATTTTAGTCTAACCCTAACATTAAAGCATTAATTAATTCGTTGTCAAGTTTTTTAAATTCTCATATACTTGTAATTTGATTGGTCATTCCAGCTTATGTAACAGCGTTTCCCCTAGCCAGGGGTGTTTGATTGATTTGAACCTTTTAAAACCCTTTATTCTACATTCAACATCATCACTTGATAAGACACCAGAAGTGTTGAAACAAAATGGCTATTTTTGTAGTGATTTTATAACATATTTATGTTATAATTTTCGAATAAATAATTATATTTGGTCTACTCTGTATTGAGCACTCTTGTATGAATAGTATTTTTTGGTTATTAGAATTTATTACGTATACACCAATCCTATACTGATATATATATATATATATATATATATATATATATATATATATATGTATGTGTGTGTGTGTGTGTGTGTGTGTGTGTGTGTGAAGGTGAATCCTCTGTCTGTCTGTTTATTATCAAACTACTCCTAGTGTTTTAGAGATAGAACCTCATAACAATATATATTCTGAAAATTACCAAGGATACTAGAATAGGTATATTTCATTTTGATCAAAGTGGGTCCCCACAACTAACCCACAACTAAATTTTTTTTTCCTTTGATTCAAATTATATTAAAATTTGAACAAGGGAATAACTCCCATCCAAATTATAGGAGGAGAAAGCCAGAAGATGGAGGTCACATCAGCAAGATTATTGAGTAATACAGAAATGCATCATTTTTCTCCACAAATTAGAACAATGATTTAAAATCAATCATCATGTTCTTACAAAAAACAAAAACAAAACAAAACAATGCGTGATACGCAGCAAGGAGCGGGTAATTCTGCTAATATATATATATATATATATATATATATATATATATATATATATATATTATAACATTATATATAATATAATAGATCACCTAAAGTTTGAAACTATGGTAGTGTGATTGGCTGATCTCCTAATATATATATATATATATATATATATATATATATATATATATATATATATATATATATATATTAGACTTTGCCAAATTTATAGGTGAAGTGTAGCGATTTCAGTGTCAGCCGATATCTTTTCAAAGGAAAACATCTGAAATATGTTATATAAATTATTTCGACAGTTATTTTCTGGACGATTATCATCTAAGTGACAAAGTGGTTCAGCTGAGTTGAACAGACTTGATGAATTTCTGTTTTAGATGGAAGATGAAAGGACAAATAACGTTTGTCCTCTATAAGACAGTGGTCACTAGCAGCTGAACACAGAGGACCTCACGCCATGACGTGAAAAGGAAGGCGGCCGCCGATTATATGCCGATTACAACGTTTCCCACCTCACCTCTGCCTCGATCGTTTACAACAGATGGTTACGACCGAATAAAATATGCCGACTGCTACAATCGTCACATGTTTTTATTTCGTGAGTAACGATCTGGACAAGGAGTTATTTTCAAGTCACAAGAGTTTGACTGAAAGAAGCTGCATCCTGAGAACGAACCTGCTGTATGATCTGATCTGAAACTCTACACGGCTGAATTATTTGGGTGTCGGGACCAACGTCAGTCATCGATTCGACGACCCCCAACCGTGAGATTACGACCGAGGAAAAGTAAAAATCTCCGTAAGTAGCTAATTTGATTTCGTGTAGTTTTTCTTTCTTCTTTTCGCCATAATGTTTGCGACTGCACTCTCTCCCGTAACGAATGCTAGTAGAATGTTCAGTGTGGGTCTCCTAAATGATCCATTAGCTGCTATCTATCTATCTATCTATCTATCTATCTATCTATCTATCTATCTATCTATCTATCTCTCTTCCCCCTCTCTCTCTCACTCTCTCTCACTCTCTCTCACTCTCTCTCTCTCTATCTCTCTCTCTCTTTCATCAAGGTTCGATGGGAAAAAGAAAATGTATCATTGTGAAAGAGAGAATTAGAAAAGTACTTTTTGGTTGCTGAAATACCGGAGGGAAGAACCCTCGTAGCGTATCAGTTGCGTGCGGGGAAGGCGGCCAATTCGGTGGGAAATTTCCTTGAGACACATCCCAGGTGCAACATGGGGCGAGTTGTGGACACAGAGAGACCGACGGAAGCGTTACAACAATCATCGACTATCAGACAACTAGAGACAGAAGGTGTGGAATGGTACAAATATAGGGTTATCTCCCTGTTTAATAAGGTCTTTGGAGCTGAACCTGAAAGTGATTCGAGAACGGAGAAACAATTAGTCTATTTCAGAGTAGACTAACATGCAGGTGCAGGCTCTAATTAGAGTAAGCAACATTCCTAGAAGAAGCTGCCCAGATAGCGATGTCGAAAACCTCGATCCTATCCCAGGTCAGGTTTGAAAGTTTCCACGTGGCGATAGAAATCGACCATCACAGGCAAAGGCTCAATGTACAGGCGGTAAAAGGAATAGGGAGGTAGACAAGGATTATCAAACTAGTTAAGGGCAATTGCAAAAAAAATAGCAGTAGAAAAAATCAACCGTCTGATCGAATATTTTCGGACCGTCCGCTTGGTCGAATTATTCGCTTGGTGAAATAGTTTCAGACCATACGCGTGGTCGAATGGTTTCGGACCGTACCCCAGTCACCTGTTGGAGATATGGACGTACAGGTTATATGAAGAGACATTGCAGGATTCTGTGAATCTATGTACGATCCGTCTGTAAAAAGGCCACAGGACGGACAGCGGGATTGCCGACGCGAAATATAAGCGCCATGGGAAAGTCTGTCTGATAAGTGTAGTGATTTCCCCAAATAACGGGTTTAGTTTTAAAAAATTGTTGTAATAAATAATGGGCCTGTGATAGAAGTGAAGGAAGTCTACATTGAATTTGAATTGACACTGGGAAATTGACCCCAAATATTGGTGTCGGTTAAAAAAATAAAAAAACAAAAAAAAAAACGGAAGTTGTGGATAGCGACATAGAATCGAACTGCTCTGTACCAGTGTCAGTTGACGAGATAAGAACACTACAGTCATTTTAATTTGCTACACAACTTCAGACATGCATACGCGTTTAAAAAAAGAAAGAAAGAGAGAACAATCTTTTTTCGATTTACACCCTGAAAAAAATCCTTATCGTGATATTATCAAATGGACGCAAAGTTATTTTTGATTTTGAGCACAGTTTCTTTTAACGAACAAACACTTTTTCTTTCTCAAGGGAAATTCACTGAACTGATATTTCTATATTTTTATTTCCCGTATTGTTGAAATTGTTCGTTTGATTTATTTGTAGATTCTTTTGTGTATGTTGCAAGCCCTACATTTTGCTGCAACGAGCAAGAGCTGAGGCAAGACAAATATTTAACAATATTATTTCTTTAAGAAGGGAACGGATGTAGCGATATCAATGTCAGCCGATATCTTGTTAAAGGAAAACATGTGAACGATGTTACTGAAATTGTTTCGGTAGTGAATTGGACCTTACAAGAACCATGTCAAACGATCCTGACAAAATGGATCAGCTGAGTTGAACAGACGCGATAAATTTCTTTTTTAGATGAAAGGTGACAAAACATGATTAAAATATGATTAAACAAAATTTAATATACTATATTTAACATACATTCATTGACAAAAGTTCAAGATTACTTATTTAGTTATTTTCGTTTTTTGGGAGGGGGGTTGCATTACCTTGTATCATATGAGACTTTGCAGGATTCAGTAGCTTTTTCTTATTTTATCATCCATTATTCACACATGATTTATGGTGATTTTGTAAGCGTAGCTTAGATTTGGCAAAAGGCTAAGTGTATGTGAGGATCGAACTCAGCATTCAATCGTAATTGATTTAGCAAGACAAGCTTGCTAACTTCGTAGATCCCTTCACATGATTTATGTTCAAAAGATTTTTGTCATTGCCAAATGAGTAGCCTTTGTAATAGTAATTGTGTAGTGAATTAGGCTTAGATCATAGGAAAAACTAGAAACGCATATGCACAATCATCTGTGCACGATATTTATGCATGATTGTGATCAGAGGTCGTTCAGGAATGTTTGAACAGAGGATCAAACCTGGACAAGCTGGAGAACAGCCCTGATCTGAACCCGACTGAACATTCATGGGAAATTGTCAAAACCAAAATTGCAGAAAAACAACATCCTTCAGGTAATGAAGAGACAGTCTATTAAAGAAAAGTGAGCAAAAGAAAATCTCCGTTGATTATTGCAACACTTGATTCTCAGAATCTTCCGCCATATTTAAACTGTAATCAAAAGCAAGGGGCATCACACAAAATATTGAACTCTGGATTATTTGGCTTGAAATGAATACAGAACACTGTCATGTCCACATTTCGGAGCAGATTTCAATCAGTCTCTCATAAATTACTTGTCAATGTGTTGTTTTTAAGTTTAAGATAGTAAAATACAATATATATATATATATATATATATATATATATATATATATATATATATATATATATATATTTGTCATCCACAGACAGACTGTTTCACAGCTCATCAGTGTGGCTAGACGTCCGGTTGCCTCTAGCTAGGATCGAAACCCGACTGAATTTGCGTCAGTCGGAACTTCTCCCACTAAGCCGTCAGCACACGGCCAGGGATGAAGGTGAATTTTAGCGTGTTTATTTTTAGATTTAGATAAACACACAGTGACTGACAGTGACTCAATTCTGCCGAAGAGTCGTGCAATATTAACTTAAATAGTCACTGTTTACAAATTCACACCTCAAACCAGAGAGCTCAACCGAAATTAATTTTTCAGGAGCCAATATTTTTGTATATGTATGTATGTATGTATATATGAATAAAAACAAAAGAAAAACCTATCTTAGCCGACGCTTTTTTATATATAAATATTTGTTACAAAATAAAATCTTTGCATTTGCCTTGATAAAGTCTCTCAGATGGCAAAATGTGTCGGCTAAGATAAGTTTTCCGTTTGTATTTATTCATATTGTCCTTTTACACACATACACACACATAGGTGTGCATGTGTGGTTGTGTGTGTGTATTCTTAGGATGTATAATAATATCCGCATGCACACATATGTACATAAGTACACGCATATGTACATACATACATGCACACAATTCATAGTTACATATAGACATTCTTACATACGTGTGTCTACATATACATCTACCTAGGCATATAGATGTATTAGAGCCCATTTTCATTTTTTATATACATGTATACATATATATCCATCGCTATATACCTGTTCACACACAATACATATACATATACGCACACATACACATCATAGATGTTTTTCATATATACCCGTATACACCCGTATATGTATAAAGACTCTGATTGAAAATCCTACGATACGAAACGATTATGATCCAGATGTAGATAAACAAACAAACAGAAAAAGACAGACTCTCTTCATGTATCAAGCCTGAACGTGTGAAGTTAGAGTAATTAATGTGATTTATGGTCGCC
>OZ038487.1:4055874-4068374 GCA_964036315.1 Acanthosepion esculentum | reverse complement strand
TACGGTGGTGGGAGAGTGACTGACGCCGAGCCGCCAGATCAGGACCACTAATATTGCTGGTTCTTCGTTAGATCTTATCAAGAAGTTCCAGATAAATCGCAGGTGCACTGGACAATATATGGCAGCAATATTGTAAGCATGGACGAATGGTAGACTTATAGATATGCAAGATAGATTTAGGAGAGAATTGTCACGCTCCACACTGTGAACCAACTTTCTTAGCAGGTGACCTAGCAATGGATATATATATATATATATATATATATATATATATATATATATAATAAAGATAAAACCTTAAAGATCCATTTCAGTTATAATTTATTTCGTGAATATATTTAAATTCATTTCTTCAGACCGAAAGTTCTTCGAAATGGATCTTTAAGGGTTTTTTCTTGATTTCTTATTATAATGCTCTGTCATTTAAATTTGCATTCAGCTCTCTTTGGATTAATACCCTTCTTGGAATTATCCCTACCAGTCACAAATTGGTATTATTCACACACACACACTCTCTTTCTTTCTTTCTTTCTTTCTTTCTTTCT
Source organism: Acanthosepion esculentum (assembly GCA_964036315.1). Taxonomy (NCBI): domain Eukaryota; kingdom Metazoa; phylum Mollusca; class Cephalopoda; order Sepiida; family Sepiidae; genus Acanthosepion; species Acanthosepion esculentum. Next base: position 4,067,829 of record OZ038487.1, on the reverse strand, counting down.
TTCTTTCTTTCTTTCTTTCTTTCTTTCTCTCACTCTCTCTTTCTTTCTCTCTCTTTCTCTCTCTCTCACACACACACACATACACACACACACACACACACACACACACACACACACACACATATATATATATATATATATATATATATATATATAGATAGATAGATAGATAAATAGATTCATTAGACCGATAAAAGCAGACATAAAAGCAATGCATCGCAAAAATCAGTGGATAATATAAAATATATTACCGTAAATTTTCGGGATTTACATTTTATGGTAATATATAATATTTGTTATCCTCTTTTTTGTTAGCAATTGCTTATTAATATGTCTGCTTTTATCATTGTATTTCTGTTGTGTGTCTATATATATATATAGTCGCCTGACGATTGCACTAGCATGAAACAGACTGTCGCCTCTAAGTGCTGACTTCCATGTCCACTTTTATATTTACACACGCTCTATCTCTGATATTGAGCACTTTACCCCATAAATATAGCACACTTTAAGACTATATTTCTGTATATATATATATATATATATATATATATATATATATATATATATATATATATATATATCTGGATAAAATAATCTACATAAATATTTCAACAGTTAAAAATATTTTAAGAAATATTTCTTGAGTTATGGTCAAAAAACCTTTTAAACAACATTTAAGACACTATCATCAGTCTTCCGCCAAAAATTCAAACAAAGTCGCATTGCACATCACGTGACATGAACGCTTCACGACAAACGCTGTAAACAAACGCTGTAAACAAACACACAAACACAGTATCTCATTTGATTTCTGAGGAAAGACCTAGGTGGTCTGAAATATTAAATAAATAAATATATACAAAAACACAGAAATAAATACTTTCATAAAAAAAACACCCAATTTTGTTTTATTTATTTTATCCAGATATTATATACATATCAAGAAAGTATACGTGGCCTATCAGCAAAAATGAAAAAAAATAATTGATATTCTTTGATATTTTTTTAAAAAATGCACCGGCCTACAATGACAATGGTCCTGATCTCCAAGTTCTTTTTTTTAATTCATCTGACTTACATAGAAAATAGTAAGACAATAATCCAGATTTCCAAGACCTTTTTTAAAAAAATTAATCAGACTATGTAGTTACAAGCATAATTGTCTGCATGTTCAAGCAACTTTTTATTTTAAATTCATTTGACTACGTAGTCATAAAGATAATGGTCTGAAGGTCCAAGCAACCCCCTCCTCACACACACACACTATATTTTTAATTCATCGGACAACATAATTACAAAGATAACAGTCCGGATGTTCAAGCCCCATTTTTTAAAAGAATCATCTGACTACCTAGCAGCAAGTATAATGTTTCGGATGTCGAAATCGTTTTATAATGAATTTTTTTTATATACTGTGAGGTTCATCCTATACAATACCTGGGAGCCACTCGATGTAGAGGGTTACGTTAAGCGGCAGTTTATATGGATAGGAGAGGGAAGATAACGACTAACCCTAGACATGAACATGTTTAAGATTGTAGTGACAGAGGATACATTCTCTTGGGAACCAGTTCCACAGAGCAGTGGTTCACGGGAAGAAGCTGTTCCAGTGGAACTTCTCTCCGATGGAATACGGATGGAATGTGGGTGGTTTGCTACAATGTGAGTGTCATGGCGGGTCCTAGTCTTGAAGGTTAGGACTAGTGGAACCAAGGAATTTAGTTCGTCCGAGGACTTTCCATGGAAATAGAGATAGAGCAGTGAGAGGCTCGCCTGTGAGAGAGAGAGAGATTGGAGGGTGGATAATAATGTCACCCACAAGGACTCAGAGATGCATTTAAACTCTATCGAGAGTGGAAAATGAGGACTGGACAGCCCCCGCTCAAATATAACAACAAAACTCCATTCTCGGAGATGAATGAAGAAGTAGAACGCTACTGTGTCAAAACAGATTTGGAAAAAATAAAAACGTTCCCGATTTTCTTCAATTATTCGTCCTAATTTCTACTTAATGTTCCATTTTTTATTACCGAATACGCCAACCTAAATACGCCAACCTAAATGTACGATTAATGAATTAGTGCAAACTTTAAAGGCTCATTTCAAACGCAAGGCATTTATTATTTATTAGCGCGCTATGAATATTTATCTTAGAAAGCAAGAAATAGAGGAGGCTATATCCGAGTTCGTTGCGAGTATAGAGGATATATATATATATATATATATATATATATATATATATATATATATATATATATATATATATATATATGTGTGTGTGTGTGTGTGTGTGTGTGTGTGTGTGCGTGTGTGAATTTAGCAAACATTTAAATGATATGCTTGATAGCTGATTCAACTCTTAATAGAGACTAACCTTCATGGATAGTGATGACTGCTGCTCGTGAATAGAAGCAACAAAAGACATTAAGGAAATGGGCCGACCTCCTATTGCTGTTATCAGCATAGAACATGGTAAATTGGTAAATCTAATGCTAATGAAAATAATAATATTCTAGTAGGCAGCCGACATTCAGTGGAGTGGTTCTGGTCAAAGTGATTGTCTAGTTAAAGATGCACAATTAAAAATTTAAAAGGCTAAAGACGAGGTGAGGGGAAGTATAAAAAACGTGTTTGTCTAAATCTACAGCTAGTGACCACGTAGTCAACAGGAGTATCAAATGAAAAATACCTTTCTTCTGCTGTGATGCTGGATCTGCAGTCAAGTGTACATATTTTTGTGAGTAAATTTTCGCCTGAGCCTAAATAGGTGTCTGTTCTTTTGAGCTTTTTTTGTCGTTCAGTGTCGGTTTGAAGATGGTGTTATTAAAGCGACTCCAAATAATTGTACGGTCTGTTCAATACATTCGAATTTTGTCCAATCACAATCTCACATTAGCCGAGAACTTGTCACTCCATTATTGGCAGCAACTACACTGATCCATGGCTAGTCCATTGGTGGAAAATTCGACTTTTCCGACTGGAACAGATCTCAGGAGATCTGCCAAGACTATTCAACCTCTTGACGGGCTAAATCTTAAGACAGTCTTCTAAACTGTCAAGTAAGGATGTAATATAATTAATTAGAAGTCTCTATTTTAAATAATGCAACTAGTCATAATATGTTTATAATTTACTCACTGCAGTGTTTAAAATTAGTAAATATTATTGATACTATACAGAAGATGGGGAATTAATGATGTATCTTTCAAATACATTCGAAAATCTGTTTTATTCTTATATTATCGTTATGTAATTTAAGCTATATTGTGAATATTTCTAAGATGAGGTATTGTAATTACATTACTATTTACATTGGTCGGACTGTTGTCCTGATTTTTGTTGCCATATTCATGGCGTTTCGGCCGTTGTACGCCCCGATTTTCTTCAGGTGATTGGAACTTCGAAATGAAAAATTTAATTCGTCCACCGGGTTTGATTGTTCTAGTTCCATATGCCATGCCTCTTCCGGATGTCGCAGATATCTCCTTTTAACTCAACTCTCCATGTTTTTCTTCACCACTAGTAGCCAGGTATTTAACTCACAACTCTTTGGGTGAACAAAGATTGAAAAAATAATTTTATTTTTGCGAGTAAATATTGCATTGAGAATTATTTTGGGAATAACAATGAATTTTCCAGATACAAATCCTACTATTTAATCTATCGGTGAAGGTAGATGAATTCATATCTTTCCTACGGTTATTAAGTCAATGTAATGAAGTCAACTTTGAATTTCAGCTATCTGATTGAAGATATTGTGACCCCACCCCATTGATTTGGCCTTCAAGGTCATATATATATATATATATATATATATATATATATATATATATATATATGGTTGTGGATTTATTAAGAATGCAGTTTACAAGAGAAAACATAAAATACTTCAGGATTTAAAGAAAATGCATTGATAAGAGTGGCTTTTATTAGTTTTCATACCTCGGCCAGTGGGACAAAGACCCGACTACTTTAACCACCAGAGAAAGTTCAGGTAAAGAGAAATATACAAGACCACAACATAAAGTTCAAAGCCGGAATATAAATTTTTGGGTGGGGTTGTAAGCTGTTTATAGGTCTTTTCCCATTGATGGAAACATTACAAGGTGAAAATGAGCTTGTTGAACGATAGCTACCCCCACCCACAACTCTCCAGAAAGAATTTGCAAATAACAATATTTCAGAACACTGTAACTGCACCTTACTCACATATTAAAAATATTAAGCATGCAAAATGAATAAATTGATGGCTTTGAAGATCGGGACCATTGATTTGAGCAGCAAGGGCACCTGATATCACAGCACTCTATTAAGAATGAAGTTTACAGCAGACATCACTTCAGGATTCAAAGAATTAGACTGAAGGAAAGCCAGGTTCGATAGCACCTGAAATGAGTGAACATGTGATTCAACGTTTTCATAAAAGATTGCAAATTAGCATTGATAAAAATAGCTCATCTGCTTAGAAATAGAAATTTGACTTAAAATTGGATTTGTTAAAAAAAAGTCCTTTAGATGAGACGTAGCTTTTTTTTCTTTTTGGTTTGAAATGTAGTAAACACCAGATTCTGCATTTTACCAAACAACGCAATCAAATTCTAGCTTTCATGTAACGTTGAGAACTTCTTTACTTCCTGTTAATGATACTATTGATATTATTATACTAATATTTATAACCATTTATTCCTCCTCCTCCTCCTCCTCCTCCTCTTAAACTCAATTCAAACCTGACATAGGTCACTTTTCTGATAATCTCGGAAATATATACACATAAATTAATTGCATAAATTAATATATATATATATATATATATATATATATATATATATATATATATATATATATATATATATATAACTGTTTATACCTCGTGCTCTTTAGACGTATATATGTGCTATCGTAATTTGCTTATATGTACAGGTATATATCTTTATAATGTGCTTGTATCATATCAGAAACGATATGTTTTAAAAGGCTTAATGCAGAGGTTTCTAATAATAATAATAATGAGGGGTGGAGTGAATGCCTGTAAATGGTGGTAAGCTTGGAAGAAAACAAAAGTGGGAACCTGAGCGACCATCTCACAAACTTTCAGATTCAGTGAATGTCGCAAAATCTACAACAACAATAAACAACTGCAAATATCAATAGTCTATAGAAATGTAAAAAAAGAAAAAGATATTTATCATCTCTTTATGGTGAAGATCGAAGAAGGTAATAAGAATAAACAGACAAAATCTATGAACATTTTTTATGATAGAGAAGCAAACAAATGGCGTGGAAGAGAAATGATATATTTTTTGTTTCAGATCGAAATTTTATTATTTACTTATTTGGGTTTGCATTGTTTCTAATGATGTGCCTGCGTAAGATTGATTTCAATATACTGTGGGTTACACCACTTGAATTTACTAAAAACCCGACGCTAGGGGACGCTCCATACGCCTATGAATAAGAAATGATATTCTCTATTACCCTCTTTCCTTTTTTCTCTTAGACATGTAGTCGCACATGTAGTCGCACATGGGAAATGTGCCCTACTGGGACACTTCACTTTCTATGTCCTTCCTATGTATTACTTATTTTGAAATGTTACCCACACTCAACAAAATTATATTTTAAACCAGTTGCAACATATTATTTTGCATTTAAACATATGCTTCTGCTGATAACAGTTCTTTCTCTTACATGGTCATGTACGACGTCATAGAACCGCTTTACGAATTTATGACGTGTGTTTACGATTCCGCGACCGTTATCGTCTCATAGCAAAACGTCTATGTAAATAAAACAGGATGTCATCATTGACGGTGAACATCTCTGTTGTAATATCCAAATGTTGGACAGTTTTTGTCTTTATTTTCTCAAGAAAGTAAAGCCTTTTTACGACGCCTGGAAAGGCTCATGATAAAACATAATAGATATTCGTTGTCTGTTATATTTTATATATGTGTGAATAATAATCTGCTTCCCCTATACACTACAGTGGGTGGACAAAATAATTGAAATACTTGTTAAATTCAAAGAAAATTTATTTAATATGGAATTGGTCCTCCTTTAGCCTCACATACAGCTTTAATACGTCTAGGAATGGAATCATACAGCTTCCTGGCTTCATCCAGAGGAATTTTCAGTCATTCTTCCATTAACACCTTCTTCGATGGAGGATAGCGGCTCCTAACTTGTCACTCCAAAAATGTTCAATAATATTGATATCTGGAGATTGGGGAGGCCACTCTATATGTTCTAGCTGACTTTCATACTCTCCATACCAATTCTTAACCACTCTAGCGGTATGTATTGGAGCATTATCATCTTGGATGATGCAGTGGCCATCAGGGAATAAAGTCTGGGCCATTGGATGAACATGATCTCCCAAAATGTTCAGGTAATGTTTGCTGTTGATTCTACCATGCAAGGCAACTATTGGACCGAGACATGTCCATGATATGGCGTCCCAAACTATCACTGATCCACCTCCATGCTTCACTGTTGGAAGAAGGCAGTCAGGGTTGTAAGCTTCTTTGGGCTGTCTCCACACATAAACTCGCCCTGAATTTGGGAAAAGACAAAAAATTGGACTAGTCTGAGAATAGAATTTGCTTTCATTGGTCTGCAGACCAGGCATTATGATCTCTGCACCACTTCAACCGCTTCTGAATGTTGCAAGTGGAGAGAAGAGGTTTCCTTACGGTGACTCTTCCATGATATTCACTCTTATGGAGCTCACGACGAACAGTTTTAGTAGAAACTGGACTATTCAGATGATTATTCAACTCTGCAGTCACAGTAGTCCGATAATTTTTTGTCACATTGCGCTTCAATGCACATCGGTCCCTGTCAGTAAGTTTGCAAGTCCAGCCCGAATTTCTACGGCTGCTAGAGGTTTTGCCCTGTTTCTCGAATTGTGTCATAGTTTTTAATATGGTAGCTCTTGAAAGGCCAAACAGTTCAGCAACCTTAGTGATCGAGGCTCCTGCTATGCGAACCCTTTTTCGAACTCGGAGAGGTCACGCATTTAGCTTAAATTTTACTAAATTCTAAAAATAAATAAGACAAAGACAGTAAATTAGATAAATAAACGTATTTACAATAGATATAACCTGCAATTACGAAGTTTTAGTTAAAGTTCTTAATATAATAGGTCTTTTAAATATAGGAGTGGAATTGACACCTGTTCCAATTATTTTGTCCGATCCCTGTATATATGTGTGTATATATGTGTGTGTCTGTGTGTGTGTTTGTGAATGCGTTATGATTTATACTCGCACACACGTATGCATAAATATATATATATATATATATATATATATATATATATATATATATGCGCTCGCGTGTGTGTGTGTGTGTAGCGTGGACACAGTATTTTACAGGAATTTTAATGTTTGCTTTGTTAGTCTTTTATATGCATACATACATATATACATACATACATATATACATACATACATATATACATACATACGTACATATATACACATTGATATATAAATATACGTACTTCTTTATTTACATTGCTTTTTCTCTTTTTCTCTCTATGTACGTGTATATACATTTATTATATCTTCGCATAAATTCATTCACAGGCATTGATATGCATGCACACACACATATATTTGAGTGTGTGTTTCTGCAGACGTACTTACATAAGACCCCCGTAGATATTTATGTGTAGTAATGCACTAGAACAACATGTATTTAGAAAAATAAAGAAAAAAAGTTAAGTAGTTAATCCCAACTAGCAACTCACGTGGAGCAAAACCTTCACTTAGTAAAAGAAAGTTTCTCAATTCTTGATTTTTTAAATTAAAAAAATATATTTCTCTTATTAAATATTAAAAAATATTATTTTCGAACAGAGAGAAAAATATCTGGATTTAAATTCTTCAATAAAGATGTTTGCAAAAAATTTCCATTTGTTGTCAAAAAATCATTTAGTAATGAGGCCTTCAACTCTCTGAGCGGGTATCCAGAGGAGTATGTGTATGTGTGCATGTTACCCGTGTGTGTGTGTGTGTGTGTGTGTGTGTGTGTGTGTGTGTGTGTGTGTGTGTGTGTGTGTGTGTGTGTGTGTGCTACATGATCTTAACTGTCCGTAAAAATGTATATCGAAGGTTTGCCGCGTTTTCTTTATTAAAAATATAAAAAACAATAACGTCCTTTTCTGTAATCAATCTTAATCAATTTTATTTATGTAATAAAATGCGATTATAATACAAGTGGTTGCCAAAAAGTTCTCAAAAAGAAGGTGGAGAGATATCTCTTCTATCTACACTAGTTTATATATATGTATTTTTAAACTCGTTTCACCTCAAGTAAATGGTAATGCCACTAAGATGTAAGTGGCTACTGAGAGTGAATGAGAATGAGAAACCTTTAGTGAGGAGAAAGGACAATAAAAGGACAGATTTCAGGAAGACATCAGATGGCGATACTGCCACAAAGACTTGGGTTTATTGGAAGTGAAAAAGAATATGAAGACTTTAGTGAGGAGAAAGGACAATAAAAGAAGAGCATTCAGGTAAACAAAAGATGACGATTGGCGTTGCATTTCCATTTTTGAAGTTTGCAGTTTGCAGGGAAGAAAGAAACTGGAAGAGAGTCCCACAGGCGAGAAGTGCGTGAAAAGAAACTATTAAAAAAGAACATACGGTTGCATGTAGCTATTTCAAACGTAAAACGATGAGACTTGGTAGCCAATCTAGTAGTACGCTTAAATTCACGCAGTCGATGCCACATTGAGGAAAATTCATCAGAGCAATTGCCATGAAAATATTTATAGAAAAGGCAGAGGGAAGCCACATCACGGTGGTGGGAAAGTGATTGAATTTGAGATGCCAAGTCATGAGTTATTACATTACAGATCATTTACAATTTACAAGCCATTGCTTGACACAGTTAACAACTGATTGGAGGCCAGTTTCGAGAACAGCTACCAGATTTACTTTGTCAGACCTGTCGGACTTACTATTAAGAGAAGAGTAAATAGTTGTGTCATCAACATAAATACCTCGTTGAGAACTGATGACCCCGGAAAGGTCGTTGATGAAGATAAGAAACAACGTAGGGCCAAGGATAGAGCCCTTAGAGACACCCGCATTAATGCGAAAGGATCTAGAAGCGTGTCCATTAAACTCGACTTTATTTACACGATTTGTTAAGAACGATTAGATTAAGCCTAAAGACAACATAACCCTTGAGCTTGTGAAGAAGGCCATATCAAACGCTTTCAAACGCCTTCGAGATATCTAAAACCACATTCCGAATCTCGCCCTTCTTAAATCCTGATAGATGAATTCAGTAATAATCATAAACACATTGGTGGTAGACCCGAAGAAACGAAATCCATACTTTATTTACATTATTCGGACTATTGTCCTCATCTTTGTCGCCATATTTATTACAACGTTTCGGCCGTTGTTCGCTCCGGCCTTTTTCAGGTGGTTGAAATGTCGAACTGAACCCTTTATTTCGCTCACTGGGGTAGACTGTTCAGTGAGCGAAAATAAAGGGTTCAGTACGACATTCTAAACACCTGAAGAAGGCCGGAGCGTACAACGCCCGAAACGTTGTAATAAATATGGCGACAAAGATGTGGACAATAATCCGAATAATGTAAATAATGTACATAATCTCAGGATTATAGACAGATTCTGAAATCCATACTGTTTATCCAAAGGATAATCATGTGAAATGAGATGCTTATCCAATTCGATTTTGATTACAGCCTTTTATACTTTGTCAAAAAGTCTAAAAGGGCAATAAATCGAGAGGTCAGATGTTTCAATAGCGTTCAAAAGACCCGAACTACAGAGGAAGATTTCTAACAATCTATAAATCAAGCAGCAGCGGGACATTTATCGTAGAGTTGGGAGATTCAGAAGCCAGTTCGGGAGCCCATTTCCTTAAGACAATTGCAATTCGGTGTCACATGCCATCAGCTAATAGCCACTTTGCTTACTCTAGTAATGAACGATATATATATATATATATATATATATATATATATATATATATATATATATATATATATATATATATATATATATATATATATATATAGGGTGTCCATAAAGTTCGTGTGCACTTTAAAAAATTTATAACTTTATTTGTATTTGCGATAGAAATAATCTGTAAAAAATGTTATAAAGTTTAATATACCTAGTTTTAATTATAGCTAAAATAACTAATGTGATTTCAGGCATTACTGTAAATCAGTTGGCAAATGTTTTCCGTGAACTGCAAAATCGTATTACCCTTTGTATTGCTAATGATGGAGGACATGTGGAAACTTAAATAAAATTTCAATAAAACTTTATAAAATATAGATTTACTTCTTTCTAATCCTTTTTACAAATTATTTCTATCCCAAATAGAAATAAAGTTATAATTTCTTTTTGAAGTGCACACGAACTTTATGGACACCCTGTATATATATGATAAAAATATAGTTTTAAGGTATGGTATATTTCTGGATAAAAATACACAATATCAGGGGTAAAGCGTGTGTAAATGTAAGAGGCAACAGTTTTGGACAGCAGACGAGATACGCTTAGCCAAAAGCTCACCCCGTGAACCAATAAAGGGAAGACGTAGGTAAATAGGACATTTTTGTACTCCATCTTGTTTATCCTTCCGAAATTTAATGATTTTATCTCGCATTACATTATGTAGAGTATCACTCGGATAACCATTTTTTAAGAGGGTGCAACGGATAAAATCAAATTTCTCATGCAAATACTGTTCACTACAGATCATCAGTGCCCTGTGAGTTAGGGTCCTGATGAGATTGATTTTGCGTTTTTGGGACAAAATGAGTCCCAACGAGTATACAAACCGGAAAACGTTGGTTTGCGAAACACAGAGGTAAGAAATTGAGACGGAGTCCGATGCACAAGGACATCGAGAAAAGAGATACAAGAATTAGACTCCTTTTCAATGGTGAACTTCAAAAATGGATGAAGTTGATTTATTACTGAAAGGAAGGAATCGGCTTCGGGTTCACTATTAAAGAGACAGAATGTATCGTCAACGTACCGCTGGTACATAGACGGAGCATTGTCATGGGTGAGGAGGGACACCTCATAAAAACCCACAAAAATGTTGGCTAAAACGGGACCTAAAGGGGAGCCCATCGCGACCCCATCAATTTGTCTGTACATAAAGTTATTGAAGCTAAACTCTACAGACATAGTCGCAAATTGCATCAGCTCAATAAAAACATTTTCGGGGATATCCGGAGGAGACAAGTGACTAAGATATAACATGTCGCAGCAGATTTCGACATATTTCGACAGATTTTGACTGGTTTTCTCTCAGATCTCCTTCAACCCGTCGTTGAGCATTTTAGCTCATATACTATTAAGGATTCTTTCTCTTTTGTTAAGATTATACAGGAAACTCCTTGTAAAAATAAATTTATGTGTTCCACCGACGTGTGTTCACTGTTCACTTGCGTTCCAGTAATGGAAACTATTTCCTTGGTCTTCATGTTATTACGCTCTAGTGTTCGTTAATCTATTCCCCCTCTTCTTCCATCCCTACCTTCCTGCTCTATATATTATTATTATTATTATTTTTATTTTTATTTTTTTGCTGCGGGAAATTGCGATATTCGGTTAAATTTTTTTCCCCTTCATACAAAAAATTCATTTCATCTTTTAATGTTTTAATTGTATGAAGATTGTCTGTGAGAGTTTAAACTATTTATTATAAAATAAATTATTATGTTCCCCGTTGACCTTGATAAGCTAGGGAACGAAACCGGTTGGTTTGTCTTGTTAGTGTTTTCCTCTCTTATTTTTTTATTTTTCATAATGCCTATTAGGAACAAATTCTTTGTTTTCCTGGCTATATTTCAGTTCTGTACCTCCCACAATCTCCTGAAAAATTAATTTCGGTTGAGCTCTCTGGTTTGAGGTGTGAATTTGTAAACAGTGACTAAGCTAA